>VWPW01002016.1:136524-330785 GCA_013389825.1 Crypturellus undulatus | reverse complement strand
TCGGCGCAGCGTTGCCGGGCTCGCGGCGGGGGCGCCTCGGTCGCCGCGAGCCTTCCGAGGGGAGCCGACACGCGTGGCCCGCGAGCAAAGCCCCCTCGCCGCCGAGAGCCTGCCCCGGCCGCTCTAGACGCGCACCCGCTCGGCGCGGCGCTCCGAGGGGCCCTGCGGAGCCCGCGCGCTGCAGCAGCCGCTCCGGGTACTGCCGCCCACCCGGAGCAGGGCGAGGGGCGAGCTCGCCCACTTACCCTCCGAGAGGGAGACGAGCGCCAGGGCCAGCGCGAGCAGCGCCAGGGCTCTCACGTCCATGCTGGGGCCGCGGCTGTGCTGGAGCTGCGGCTGCGGCGCGGGACGGCGGCGGCTCTGCCGGAGTCCCCTCCTCCCCGGCCTCTATAGAGGGGCCGGGACCGCTGGCGCTGGGGGAGGGGAGCCAGGGGGAGTAGCCTGCCTATGATTTATTGCCCAAGGCGTGTTATTACATCCTTCCTCTGGTAAAAATGCTTGGAAAGGTACCAAAAAGGCGCGAGGGCTCCTCTCTGCGCTCTGTCTTCCCCCAGGCGAAGCGCTCGGCTCGGCTCCCCTGCACAGCACCTGCCTCTGCCGGGCTGAGCTGCCCACGGCGCGACACGGACACGCGGGGTCGTCACGTTCACTCCATCCGCCCCGGGGTGTGTGTGTGGAGGGACACCTACGAGAGAGTTCCCCGTTGCCCAAGCTGTGCCGCCTGCTTGCACTTCTGGGCTCCCCGACCCCTCTGCTCTTCGGGGATCTGCCAGGGCTGGCAGCAACACAGGGACAAAACCGGTGATGCCTCCGTGCTCACACGGGGCGGAGGAGAACCCCCCTCTGAGCTCGTGGGACCTATACGGCCTCCGTGGACATCAGGTGTGGGGCCTCTTACGAAGCTCCTCGCAGAAGTTTTGGCGGGTAGAAGGCTCGAGACAGCGCCCTTTCCCCCCGTATTAGCTCTACGCAGTTCCACGTTTTCCTCCCCATTTCGCCTTCTTGGTATCGCAGAGGCCGCCGGGCTCCCCGGCACCTGGGGGAGTCCCGCCGAGCCGGGCGGTCCCAGGGCTGCCACGTACCCCAGCTACGGCGGCTCTCTCAAGTGTTACTGCCTTCAGCACGAACTCGCTGTCTGCGGTCCCAGCCCACGGGCCCTTTGCTGCATTCAATATCTCAAATAAACAGGGGCGCTTGGATTGAAACGGGCGCCCCGGGGCGCCTGGCAGGGAGGGGGCGGGCTCGGCACAGCCGACCTGGCTCTGGAGGTGTTTAAAGGAGCAGGATGCCAGCAGAGCCAGCCTGCACCCTGGCTAATTTCAACGTATGATCTTCGGGAAGAGAAACCCAAGTCCTGCACCCGTGTTAGCCCGTGGCTGCCTCACCTGGAGGGCTTGTTTTTGATGGCCCAGGAAAATACTCATACCAACATCGGGCCATGAATTGGCTTCAGACCTATATCTGAAGCCAGCAAAGACCTGATTTTCACATCCAGCTTCCCTAAATCTAATTAGCCATATTTGTCGCTGTCTGCCAAAGGCCCCCAAGTTTATTTACACTGATCTTGTTCTCCCCTTTTACCTTTTACACAGTGTGCAATACGCCTCCACACAGGAACCCGATGTACCGCAATCACGACTGCTATGAGCCTTTCTATTGCTCTTGTAGCGGTTGTGACACCCGTCAGGGCTGGCAGCACTCAGTCTCAGTCCCTCTGCAAACTCTGCAAGGAGCACGGCTGTCCCGCTAGTGCTCCAGCTGACCCACGGCACCACCTCACTGCACTCACCCTGCAGGGATGTTAGTGCGTCTTTGCTGTTGCTGCTGGCACAGAGGAAAAACAAGAGCCCATGATCTGATCATAAGGACTGGATGAGGACGGGTCTGAGTTAAATCTGAGCAGCGCAGTTCCCCATCTTCTCCCCTCCAAGAGGTGCAAACATGCCGTACTGAGTAACTCAAAAGGAAAAGCAGTAGGACATCGGCTAACGCCTGGGCAGACCCATGCAGTGATGTAGTGCACAGACACAAGTGCTCTCTCTGTATCTCCGCAGCGAGCCCAGCACCACCTCAGGGTTATTTTGCCAGGACAGTTTTATGGAACCAGTGTGGGGTTATTTTGCCAGGACAGTTTTATGGAACCAGTGCAGCCTGCTCACCCGCAGCACTTCCTCCTGAAATAGTCGGGAGTTGTTTCACTTCAGAGCTGTCCCGGACGGCAGGCGAGCGGCTCCAGATCCGGCAGCGGCGCGGAAAAGTGCAGTGATGCGGGTGAGCACCGCAGGGACCCGCTGGCACCACCCGCGCCTGGGGTCATGTCCACGGCTTCGCAGCAGGGAGCTACACGAAACAACTGAGCTCATCCAAACAACAGGCAGATTTTTATAAATTGTGCTTAATTGTGCTTTTTTTTCCCATGAAGAAAAAAACGTCGTTCGTGGTACAGCGATTCTCAGTTTGATATTTCAACATCAACAAAATAAACAGAAAACAAAACAAAAATAAAGGAAAAAAAAGACTCAATGAGTTTTGTAGTTTGCCCCCAAACCTAGAATTATGAACTCGGGGAAATCTGAACAAATTGTATGCTTAAAAGACACTCAAATGACTGGGAAAGTGTTAAAACTCCTTTAAAAGCTTGTTTTAACTTCAGGTTATCTCCCACAGAATTGACTTGTGCTTTTCCAAATGCTCAGAAATCCCCTTCTGCACCCCCTGATGAGCTGGGTGGCTGAATCCCACCCCAAACACAACCAATTGCAGCCAGAGCTTCCTGATGGACACTGAGTCCAATGTTTTATCTGAACACTGAGAAAGGAAGGATGAATTCGGAGACCTTAAATAGACTTTTGGCTTCAACACAGCTTGAGACAGCCTTTAACAAAATAGTACAATATGCCAGATTTTCAGTGTATTTGAATCAAATTACATTTCCTGCCAAATGGGGAGATGGCAATGTTGTTGTTCCTTAGAACATTAGACTGGCATAACCTAGCAATGAAATCATTACTCTCCAAAGTTGTTTTAAATCCCCATAGATTCTGTCTAAAGCAAGCAATTTCTGGCTGGTATGGTACAATGCATTATTAATATTGTGGTGTTGTGAGTTAAAAATTAAGCTAAATCTTCTCAGGTTGGGAAAATAGGATCCTCAATTGTATCTTGTATTCCACTATTATTTGTCGATGATCCTTCCTAATATTTGCTGTAACTAAACACACTGTTTTTTGATCTGTCATTAATGTTCAGGCAGAATCTATGTTTAAGTGGAGTAGAAATTCATAGTCCATATTAGCAGTTTGGAGTAAAACACATTACAAACCAAGTGTTTTAATCCCAGGAAATTCAGTGATGTAGAGTTAACCTTAATTAACCTTAGTTAATTACATTTACAACTCTGTATGTATTAGGCTGTGGGACTGCACAATTAAGACACCAAACTGACTTTATCTCTGCCTTGCTGTAACACCTTTACACGGCCCACATGATCATGACAGTTTGGTATCTTTGTCCTTACAGGTAGCTCCTTTTGGAAGATTTTAAGACATGTTTTTTAAAGCACACTTCAACTGCTTTGCTCCGTACAGTATGAGGCTACCATGGGAAAGAAATGAAAGAGGCTAAAACGTTAATATCAATATTGTGTAACTATTGCATGATATCCTTTTTCCTTAGGGTGCAGAGTTAAGAGTGCCTGGAGATTTTGTGTGTTCTAATATCACTACATATTTATGTTCTTTTGTAATTTAACCGTAACTCCTCTATTTAAAAGCAAAAATGGCATCCATACAGTTTTTTCCTCCTTTCAGCTATTGACTGTATGCCCTCAGCTTTACATTCATCTTATGGTCATTCTTATTTTGCCCCCTCCTTTTTTTTTTCTTATTTTTGTGACTCTGCTATATGAGTAATTTTTTTTTTTTGGCCAAGACCCTTACTATTAAGGTAAAAGCTTGAAGACTTTGTAGTCTTGCTAAGCATCCAAAAAGCAAACAGAAGGGAACTACCCTAGAAAGCCCTGAAGATCATTCTTGACTCCTTTCTTTAACTTTCTTGTTAAAAGTGCCAAGACTGTTTTTCCTCCTTATTGCCATATCTAGGTTAACCTCCTCCTTTTACAAGCATAGCAAACAAGTTTTCAATATTAAGTATTCACAACTAAGTAATATAAACTAAGAGAAGTGATTTGCTGGATTTGTCTGCTCTGCAGAAGGAAAGAAAAAAAGTCTTCCCAAATAACCAGGTTTCACACTGAGTTCCAAGAAATCTGTTCTCATTGCAGTAAAATAGCCTCAGACATTCATGTGCACAGAGATATCCATAATGTGTCGGCCCCAAAAGATTCCTTAGAGGGCACAGGGAGAGATCAAATAGAGGTCAAGTGAGTAACTGTTTATAGATGGTTAACTAGAGTGACAGAGAACTGTGGTAGCTGCTTTTCTAACTGCCTTCAGAGGCCTGAGCTTGCTTCCCTGGGACTTCTGCGTATCATTTCAGTGGATACAAAATGGGCTCTTAAGGGCAGAATTTGTTTCTCATCTCATCCCAGTAGAGCACATCCCAAGCTGATCTAACCTTTCATTAACAAACTCAAAACATGATAAATTTTGCTCGGTTTTAAGTTCTGTTACAAACATAGCTCTTGGCCTCACTGCGAGAAAGCTTGGGGTAAAGCAGAGCCAAGTTTGGAGCATTCCACCTCCTCCCCTGCGCATGAAGCTGACACTGCGGAGGGGATTTTATTCCATCCAAGAGTGCTCAAAACTGTGTGGCTTTGCTTGGGTTTCGCTTGGAGTTTTCAGGTTCACTGAGCCTGCAGGCCACATAGATGAAGCTCATCCTCAACAATAAAGGTTCAATATTCCAGGCAAAAAGAGGAACCTGAGAAGCCAGGTCCCCTTGGCCAGGGGAAAGTTCAGCTCTTTTCATGTTCTCTCCATGGGAAACTTATGCACAGAAGACCAGAGCACCAGAACAGCACAGAGACCAGACAGGTTAAAATGGTGAGAGATCCTATGGCACCATCTCACTTCCTTCGGGCTTTGCCTTATCTTTTCTCTGCCTCATCAAATATGCTTTGGCTGTCTCTTGGGATTTTTTAAAGATAGGCATGAATCTAAATAGTTGTGACCTAAATATCTGTACACAGTGGGGATTTTCAGGCTCAGAAACAAATTTTCCAGCTGTCTTCTCCCTCAGCAAAACCTAGGGGCCTCGAAGTTTTGTCTACATTAACAACTTGTGCGGTACAACATGGACATCTCTACAAAGGAAAACAATCAGTCTGCACTAAATGCATCTCAGGAGTTTACTCCAGTCTACCTGAAGCCTGGTCCCAAAGATTGGATGCCTATTTAGTGACTAGACTACATACACTTCTGGACCTCATCGTTTGCTTCATGCAAAATTAATCTGCTTCACACATTCAGAGAATGCTCTGTGACACAAAGCGAATAGGGTTATGGCTTCAAGAAGTCCACCGCAAAAATACAATCCTGTTCCCAAGGAAATCCTAACGCAGATGCAAACCGAGTCCACAAAGACGAGCTCGATGGCCTGACAGCAGAACTAGGTCTACCAGCTGGGCGCAGCGTGGTCATGGTTAAGGTGAGGCGAGCGATGGTTAAGGTGAGGAGAGCGGCCGGCTGATTCCGATGTATTATGCTGCCCTCTAGTGACTGGAGACTGGACGCTGTTTTAAAATCCAATTTCATAAACCACACTTCTACTATTCGGAAGCAGTCCAAAACATCTCTTTGTCTTTTTTTTTTTTTTTTTTTTTAAAGACCTTTTTTCTTTTCTCTTCTTAAGAATTCAGAAAAAAAATCTTCAAAATTAGATTTTAAAAGATGGCTTTATAGAGCTTAAAAGAAAATAATTATTTCACTGCTGAGTTTTGAAAAGTTCTTGCTGATAAAACAGATACATAAACACAGATTTTGTAAAAAGAAGTAACCGCTAAACAAGATTACATAAAAGCCAAACTAATTAGTAGGACAAAAAAAGGGCAAAACAAGTTTTTTTGTTTTTGTTTCTTTTTTTTTTTTTTTTATAAAAAGACATTATGATTTGCCTGAAAGAATCAACTGGGACATAATTAGCTCTCCCATGTAAAATACCTGTTACACCTCCCATGTAGTCTAAGGAAAGTGGAAGGGCACTATGGTCAGGACTACAGACTGACTTTCAGCTCTGATGCTGACGACCTCCACTGCTACAACGGGAAATACTGCCATGGTGAGCAGCCCACTGGACACCTCTTATCTCGGGTACTCGGAGGTACCTGAAAGAGAAGTGTTTTGGCTACTCTAGAAAGGAGAAAGGCCTTTCCCTATTAGGGCACACAATGAGGAGTGGAGCTGCTGTGCCTTTGGCACAGTGAGTCAGCTCTGCCTGCTGCGGGCTCTAGAGCTGCTCCGCTCTGCACTGCCCTGCACCACAGCCCACAGCTCACACCTGCACAACCTGCGCCACTGCCACAGAGCTCATATAGCTGCCAGCGCCTGAGCTGATTCGTTAGCAGGTGGGAGGTGGCAGCCTCGCATTGGTCAGCAAGTGGGCAGGGGACAGGGGATTGGCTGGTAAGGGAGGCCCTCATGGCGGGCGTGGCACAGTACCACTCTGGGTGGCCAGGTGGGAGCGGGGCTGCCCCAGACAGACCCCAGTCACAGGAGTGACCCCAACCACAGACTTTCCTAATGGAAACGACATCTATTCCCTATTTACAGCTTTGCTCTCCTGGTGCAGGCAGCTGTATTCATCGCACAGTGAAGTGAGATCCAACAAAAAGCTTGTTTATGGTGACGGAAATGCTTCATTTGCTGGAACTGTTCTGACATTTGTCATCTAAAGTTGCCAGATGGTAAAAATGTTTAGTTTGCAATAAACAACCATTAGCATCACTTAACATATGTGTCAGTCATACAGGGAGGACATGTGTCTTACAGGGCTGAATCTAACTGGGTTGTGGGAGATCAACATGCCAAATCCTATCATTTTCTTACTCACAAGAGCTGCATGTTACTCAAAGTAGTACCTGCTCATGTAACTGATAGCTGATTGCCTAAACCAAAGTTTTCAAAGCCAGCTCATAAAACAAACCATTTTTACCTTACTTAGAGAGAAATAATTCAGTCAGAAATGAGTCCCTGAAATGCACACTAATAAGCAGCACCTCCACCCAAAATATTAGTAGCTGTGTCAACTACTCATTTCTGTGCTTTCAGATGAAAGTCTGCTCTGGTGGGCTGTAGCAGTTCTCAACTTTTGCTTCTGAATTTGGACTTGAGTGTATGTATCAGGAGATTGTGGCCATGCATACTGGGTGGCACAGTGAATGAAAAAAGCTGATACTACTAGTATATCATTCATCTTCATGGATTTCCAGGTGCTGATAGAATTTCAAGCAGCCAAAAAGAAAATCAAAGGATCATGCAGTTACAGGATAGCAGAAGGACAGCAAAGCCATCTATACAATTTTTTTTTCATAGTGCAATGTTGTTTCTGATTGACGACTTACTAACATTGTCTTAATCTGTTCTTAAGAGTTTTTAGAAATTCAGCTTCTACCTCTTTCTTCAAGAGACCTTTCTGAAGTCCAATAGGTCTTACCATCAGTAGTCTTTTTTTTTTCCTAATGTCTCTTTCTTTTAACTCTACTTGCGGTTATTATTTCTAGTTATACTCATTTAGTGTTTTACAATATTCCTTTCCCTTTGACCCACATAGCTAAATCATAACTGTCCATGTTATTTCATTGTTCTATATCACGAATCCCCAAAATGGCTTTGCATCTCAGTTTAAAAATAGGGTCTGATACTTGCTGATATGGAGATGTTTATATATTTTTAAGCATTCATGGCTTTGTTAACTCTCTAAAAGCAGTCTGGTGTGCTGTTTTTAATTTTGCAAAGAGCACATAGGTAAAAGATTCATTTAGAGAGAATTTTACACTGAAAAGTTCAGCTTATTATTTTAGTTAATGAGACTGGAACACAGTCATGCAAATGGTGAATGTTTTTGAAGAGTGAGAAGGCTATGAGAAGGGCTTGCAATCTCAATTTTAGAGGTTGCAAAAATTCAAAATTTCTGACCTCAAAAAATCAATATGTTCATAACCACGAGTGCTGTAACTAGATCCTCAAACTTATTTTATTTAGTAGAACATGCTGAAATCTAAACAACATGGCAAACTAGATGAAAATTTGTGAAGTAATTTTGCATTTCTCCACTCTACAGTGTTTGCTCACATTTTTAGTGAAGAGACATAGTTCAGAATGCTTGTGTGTTACCCCGGAGCTTCTCTCTCACAGGATGTGTGAAAGTTATCTTGTTTCATCTTAGAAACATTAAGCTAAGATCTAATACATCAGCTATCCCCAAGAAAATAAAGTAGGTGTTTAAATTTGGGATAGTCACTCCCTTCACACATGCATACTATCAGTTCCCCAACATCTGTACCTCAATTGACTTAAAACTATTTCTGGTGTGTGTTAGTTCAGTATGTGCACGCAGCTCTGACTGCATATTCCAGGCTGGGGAGCCAATCCCTGGCCTAGCTCCAGCTCTGCAGAACAAACACAGCCCACAGATGTTGACATTCATTAGAGCTCTCCTGCTGAACCCCACCATGCGCTGTGAAGTGCCCAACTCAAGCTCAGCTGGTGCAATAGCTCTCATCCTGCCCTGATGCAGATCCCAGCACGATGCGTGCTTTGAGGCAGGACTGCTGTTTGACCCAGGCTTGCCATGTTACAGCCACTAAAGGCTTGAGAAGGGGGAGATGTCATTGACAGGGCATGGTTAGCTGGCATGCACTAGAACTGGCAGAAGCAAAGACCAAAGACGAAGGTGTGTAAGAGCAGTATAAAGGCCACACTGTTTCAGATCAAAGGCCATATAGTCCAGAGCACTGTCCCCAACAATGGTCCATAGCAAATGCTGAAGGGTGGAGAGCAAGCATGGTTGCTACTTCCTGCAGCAGACCCTCCCGACACGTGGCCGAGAGTCTAGCTTAAGAGCTCTATGTCTGCAGCTCCTAACTCAGCATTTCACATTATTCAATTTCAGTGAGGAATGGGAAATGTCAGCAGAAATAAAAAACAAACCATTAGATATGAACCCTCTTAGTTAACTATTTTGCTCTGCTGTGGCTGAAAAAAAAACAAAATACTGTTTATTTTTCCTCCTAGTTTGTAAATAGATTTCTCTGAGTCCTACGATAACTGAAAAGCTGAAGAAGGAATTTTTGGAAATGGTAAATGTCTGCCCTGAGGATAAAGTTAGGAACACCTGGAAACAAGAGTAATATTGTACCTTCCTTTTCCTCATAGCAGGAGCTGACTGCAGAATCCCTAAGCAATAAAGAACCCATCAATAACCTCCTGGGGGAAGCTAAAATGGGAGAGTTGCCAGGACAGATACCAGGAAATTCAGAGAAACGGGAGGCTTTAGAATAGGTTTTCAAAATTTGTCCTAGAATGCTAGAAATCCAGGAGTTTATAATGGCATTTCCTCCTGTGTCCAGCTGGCAAACTATGGCTAACCATATTTTGCTGTAAAGAGTCTACTGAACTTTGACAGTGTGCCCATCTAAGGACACCAATGCTATTTCCTCGCAGCCCCTTTCCCAAAATAACAACATTCCAAATGTTCTTTGCTCCTGTAATTTGGGAAAGGAGGAAAAGGGATGCGTCTAGACCAATCCTTCCTGCACATGATTGGCCAGTATCTGATATACTAGCTCTTAAATGCCACAGGAAGGCTTTCCCTGGATTTACTGCCTCATTGGTTCTGTGGGAGCTGTAGCTTTCTCTTTTACATTTCTTGGATATGTTGCACACTCTCAAACAGGACATCTGACATAGAAAGGGTGAAACAAAAGCTTTTCAGATCTCCCACAGAAGGTAGCTTTTCCCTCCCAAGCATGACCAGGTGGACCGCCTGCAGCTGGGATGCAAGAACAAGAGTAAGTTGTTTAAAGGTCATAAAACCCCTTGGGCCCAACTTTTATTTTTGAAGAAAACAGGTGGCAGATGCATCTCTGCACCCTTCATAATGAGTGCCAGGGAGTGCAAACTTGCTTGAGACTTGTCTACACTGTTATGGAAAAAGAATTCAGCTGGACTAGCTATATAAAATATGTCTTTATGTACACATTGTTGCAGCATTATTTATGGCAATGCCTTAGCACCTTACAGACCTTAATAGATGGGGTCAGTTCCCTAACTGTAGACATCTAGTTGCTGTAGTCTGTGGGTTACCTGCCTGGCCTCCAGAAAGACCCAGGTCTTCTCTTGTAAGACCCACATCAATACCTAGCAGGTATTGATATCTGATTTGTTCGAAATGGCTCTAGGTACCTCTGTCTAGGCACCTGAATCTCAGATGATTCTGTCCTGGCTTTTTATTCTCACTGTGAGAATGGGGGGAATTGAGGCAGCACTTCATTCTGGAGAATGGCTGCAAGAGCGTCCTCTTATTCTGGGTGAAGCGGTTGCTGGGAGGCCAAACCTCGCTTGCTAAAGGTACTTAATGTTGGTAATGCCAGATGACCTCAGTTTCTGGTACACGTGTTCTGACCACTGGAAAACAGCTGCTGAAGGGGCACTATGGCACTAATAGCAATTTATGGATTTGGAGATTGCACAGAAAGACTGAGGCTAACCCTGGACCCTCATACATTCACTACCATAGTTGGAGTTATTCTCAGCTAGAAAGATTCCTTCTGAAAGCTGACAGACTTGCAGACAGTGCCAGGGATAATTAATATTCTGTCGTCCATTTACATACTCCAAGTCATGGAACTGGCTCCCTCTCTCCCACATGCCCCAGCTGTGCAGCCCGTTTGCGACACGCAACTTCCCTAACACTACCCCCAGACCCCCTCAACCTTGGAACACAGGGGAAGCATCCACATAGCACATGCAGCCACTTGCACATCGCACTCCTGTGCTGAACACAGAATCATTATGGTTGCAAAAGACCTTCAAGATCATTAAGTCCAACCATAAACCCATCACCACCACGCCTGCTATATCATGTCCCTAAATGTCTCATCTGCACATTTCTTGAACACTGCTGAGGACGGTGACTCCGCTACTTCCCTGGGCAGCCTGTGCTTCACCACTTCTTCCACGTAGACATTTTTCCTAGTATCTAACATGTCTGTGCTTCTTTTAACTCCCAGGAACACACGCATCCTTAAACACATAGCACAGCAAACAGTGTTTAGTTGTTGTTTACCTTCCACTCTGTTCAAGTGCTATTTAATTTTAGTTCCAGGTATGAGGCAAGGAGAGGGTGTTGAAATGGTCTCCCAGCTTACATCCAATGGCCTGGAGAGGTGTTTGGATGTCTATGGGGAAGTTGATCGCTAGAGTTTCTGGCAGGTACATATGCAAAGACAGCAGCAACAGAAACACAGGCAGCTGAAGCACGTGGCACAGTTTTTGCCATTGTGATTGACACAATAACAGTCGCACCAGAGCATTGATTGAGAAAATGAAGAAAGATATGACTGAATCTGCTGCCCCTGCTCCACCGCATGGGGCCTCAAGAGGAAATTGCTGGGAAGAGATCAATGCTCCAAAGCAGCAAGCACAGTTCCAGGCACAGAGAGTTCAAGGCTATCAGATCCTTGGTGGCCTGGGACTGCTGCTTCTAGAAGGGTCAATACAGAAAGGATTAACTCACTGGCAAAGGGCCCAGTGAGTGGGGGGCTTCCTTCCAAAACCTCCCAGCCTGAAGGGCTTTATTCAGCCCTAACTCCAGATGCTGCAGAGCAAGAGGAACAGCAATTCCCCAAACACTTCCTCCATCAGGATTGTAAAAGTGGAAGAGAGAGAGGGAGGCTCCCAATCACCAGGAGAAATAGCACAGAGCAACAAGCAGGAGGCTGCTGTGTGGCAGGACAACGAGACAAGGGCTACCATGGCACCTGCACTGGCACCTGACTCAGAAATGTCGGCCTCCATTTCCACTGCCAAAGAATGAAGCCATTGCTTAGGACGTGCCCAGCAGCTGGCTTCTCTGACCACTCTCCTTCACTTCCATCTCTTTCAGCTTCTCCCCCGCTTCCCACCCCTTCATCTACTTTACCCACTTATTTTCTGCTGTTTTCTGACTTTTTCCCCCTTCCCTTCTCTATTTCTCCCTATCCCTCTGTCTTTCTCTCTCTGTATTGTCCTATGCTATCTCTACCTTTCCATATTTTCATCTGTAGCCGCTCTACCCCATTTTACCATTCTGTACCTCTTACATTTCTTTCTCTGAGTCACTTCCCAAGTTCTCCCCTTCAATGGAAGAACCTCCTAGAAGACTGGGTCCCGCATGGCCCCTTGGAGATGTGTATGAATTGGTACCATCCTGGGGCACACCAAACCTGCACCCTTACAAGTTGCTGTCCATGATATCCCATGTGTTTCCTGAGAAATGGCCCTGCATTCAGAAAGGAGGGGCTTAGAAATCTCTGTCCCCCAGAAGAGGAGGTGGTTGTATCATCTGATCTGTGGGAGTATCTCTGTCCTATCAGAAGTTCCTGAGCCATGCCCGTGTGATCTCCAGATTGCATTAGCTCCTTTCTCACATTCTCTCAGAAATCATCTAATTTATACTCCAAATTATCTCAGATGAGCTAACAGTTGAGGAACAATCCAACTGTGAGTTAAATTGTACATCAAGGTTTATGAACTCCAAGATAACAGTACAGGGAGGGAACTTTTGGGCTGAGTCCAGGCCCAGCAGTCAGATGATCCCTCTGATTCTGCACCTTTATCTTCCAGTCCTGCTGGCAAACTCTTCCAGAGGCAGGACGCTTGAATGGTTATGGACTTTCTCTTATTTTGCTGACTCAATATATTCTTCAATTCATCCCCAGTTGTTCTTGTATGATACCTTCTATGGCATTAAAAAGTCCTTCTCCATCATTTAAAGAGGAAGTCTTTTAGCTATTTTTTTGTGAGGTTTTGCAGTATTAGCAATTACAAACTTTGACGGTTTTGTACGTCCAATTTTTTGCTAGTACTAATAGTAAATTGTTAATACAGAACTTAGTTAAGGGTTAGTATAGAAATTAGCAAAGAAATTACAAGAAGACCTATTAGCTATGGCCCCATCATGCGATCTTTGTTGTCATCCTTCATCATATTTCCACATGAACAAGCTTATCTAGCTGGTGCCATCGAACTCTGGAAGGTTTCACTTCATTTAGATGTACTGAGTAAATTCTCAGCTCCACGGATACTCTATCTTCTAACAGCAAGGCTAAAAGGGCACAGGAATGTTTATGTTGGTTTCAGAATCAATCATAATGTAGGGTTTTGTCTGAGTGGAAGTGCAGAATTGGAGCAGCTGGCAAAATTGAGGGAAACTATAGGATTCCTTTCAGATCAAAGGGACACTTTTCTCTTCATTCCCACAACCAATATTAAGGAACTCTGTGTGTTCCTCCAAAAAAAAAAAAGGAAAAAAAAAGAAAAAAAGAAAAAAAAAGTCATAGTTTCCTCCCCCATCTCTGTTTTTTTTTTTATTGGAGTTGATTGAAAATTTCTCATCAAAGCTTTCTCAGTGGACATTTGGGGGTTTGATGAACAGAAGAAAGGTCTTAGTGTCCTTGGAAACATTAAATTTTTCACTGAGTAAACAAACCAAATTATTTTTAGATAAAAACAGCAGAGTCAGGGGAGAAGAGAGGGAGGATATTGGGTCTCAGTGGAAAGGCAGTATGTTTTGTGTCAAAATGGAATATTTTTTCTGTCTAATTTCAATGAACTGTAGGAGCTCATAAAACGTCCCTTCAACTTTTGAAAATCTCTAGCGTCCAAAAAATGTTGGACAGTAACAATCGATCTCTGTTTGAGAGTTTAATTTCATTGCTGCTATTAATAACACAGGTTTCTGAATGGGATTGTGTCTGAATTTGAAGTTGCAATACATGTGTTCATCTGTATTGCAGAATTTAACTCAATTTGGTCACAATTCTCAATATCCGATGACATTTGGGAAAGTTGTCAGCTGGGTGTGTGCTCGTTTCCCATCACATTTGGCATTTGTCATATTAGGAGAAAGCTCTTCAAAGAGCTCCCAATCCAAGCAGAAACCTCTTCTCATGGAAGGCGGCAGCAGAATACTGCATCTAGAAGCTCAAAGGAAGTGCTGTACACAAACCCCACTTCTTCTTAAAGGAAGATGACATTTCTCTCGTATCTGGATAACCTTGTTTCAGAAATAAGAGGCCCTGAGCCTTCATAAGCAGAGACAGAAGTGTCCCTGGAGCAGAACAAGTGTGTTGCTTGGCAGGGAAGTCTGAGCGGTTCTAGCATTGAGAAGATGCTTGCATCTGCCTATAGAATTCTGACCAGCTGCTACCAGTATCTGGTAATACTCCTCTTCAGACTCTCAGACACTGCAGACAAACATAATTACATGACACAGACTGCAGAAACACATTTAAATCAAAACCTGGCTATTATTAAAAATGTCATCCAGAATATGAGGGTCACCAAATCCCTGTGACTTGGGTAGGAATCAGCTTTTCAGATTCTATCTTGGATGGAGTCAGTTTGATTTGGACTGTGGAGTTCAGAAACACCCAGAGAGCAAAGCAGGTGAAGTCTGCAGTGAAGCCAATGCCTTTCATTAGACCAGCTGGTAGAGCTGATAGAAGCAGACGGGCTTGCTGGTCGCTTCTCAGGTCTTAAAGACAAGGGCAACACTACACAGACTAACACAATCTTTTCCTTAGGAGGTGAGGAGGTCTTTGAAGATATATGTCATCATCTTTCATGCTTTTTTATTTTTTTTAATGGAATACATAAGAATTGATGAAGGCTGGACAGAGACCCTTATCTGTCTTCAGTTCAACTTTTGAGGCAAAACTTCTTGTGAAGGGCTCGGCTTTGATGTTGTCCTGAGATTCCCAAGTGAAGAGGTTTCCCTCACATTGTTTATAAGCACTCTGGTTTTAGGGTTCTTGTGTATCATACTAAGTTAAACAAGTTATACTGGAAATACATCCAGATTTCATATCACTGGTTTCTTTGCCACTTGGAAGACATATCAAAAGTAAGTGACTGTTGGAAGAGAGGTGACAAATGAAACTGGTAGGAGGTTTAAGATAGGTCAGTCCAAGGACTCACACTGGTAGACCTTTGCGGCAGGAGACTATGCAGGGAAGGGACTCTTGAAGGGGTCTCATTTCAATGTCAGGAATCTCTCCTTCGCATGAGCTTGTGATGAATTCTGCATCGCAGAGTTATGCTGTCCTATGTGACTGTAGCTGTGTTTATTTTGAAATCTTGCTGTGGTGGAGGGAATTTACGAGCCAGCAGTATTTCTACTTTATGGCACTTCCTTCATTCACATTCCTTCATCTGGTCATTTACACAGGCCGGGCCTGCAAGGAAAGGTCAGGGGGGCACTCAAGCAGTATCTAGAGCTCAGAATGGAAACATGTTTTCTCACACAAAAATAAATAACAAAGAAATATTTCCATTGCAGAAAAGGAGCAGAGGCTGGAATTGCAATAGAAACAAATCAGAGAACAGCAGGGTACCCTGTCAAGGCAATTAACAGCATTTAACAACAAGCATACACTGTGCATGACGCATCTATTCTACCTTTGGATTTTGTGTATTTTAAGTTTGGTTGCTTTAAATGGACATCAGTTGAAATGCAAAATACAAATGCAGTTACATCTGAATCTGAATGAGCAATCATGAAACAATCTGAGTTGCAGGTACATGCCTCCTCTGAACCACATCTAAGCATAAAATGGCATCTCCGCTTGGGCCACACTAGGGTTTTGTACTTGGAGAAGCAGCAGGCAAAAAGTTCTCTGTACTGATTCCCCATTCCTGCCCCTTTCAGGAGTGAAATGAGCACCTAGCTAGGAATATTCCTCAGCTAGAGCTTCCTGAAATCTAGATCTCATCCAATTTCCTTATTTAAAAGTCTGCAGCCAAATGAGGAGAGTGATCTATGAATTTTAAGCACATAAACTCTCAGACAATTCCACCAAAAGATTAAAGAACTATCCAATCCTAACGAATCTACAAGATCAGCGCTGTCTTGCTAATATATGTCAGAGCACCCAAAAGAGCAAGGTACTAACATCATATTTGAGTGTTTTTTTTTTTTTTTTTTTTCATTACGCAATTGTTCAGGCTAAGCTTATATTTCCAGCTGGGTTTGCCAGGTCCCCTACAGTGGTGTAAATCTAGGGGAAGCTCTGTCACTCTGCCTCTTAACCAGCAGAAAATCCTGAGCACAGCTGATGTTACTTGACTGTGTATGTCTGCAGATGCATGTCTGACCGTCAGCACAGAGGACTTCCCTTCTGCACATGCAGGCAGAATGTCACCTGCAGTGCAGGGTCCCAGGCACTTTAATACCTTCCCCCCGTTTGTTACCTGTCCTGTTGGTCTTGCTTCAGCCTCCAGCCTAAAACATTCAGCCTCCAGCCTAAAACAGGGTAGAAAAGGCAGTGTTAAGTATTCCTCAGTAACAAACAGTATCTTATAAAGGCACAAAGTACTGATTTATCGGAGGTTCCTGGCTACAGCACATGGTTCAAATCAGTTCCTGGTCAATGACAGTGATATAAAGGAGAACCTTGCTAATCGTAGTGAGGAGAGCACAACTTTTCTCTTAATCACATACAGATTTCCAGTTCAGTAGAGCCTGGGCTGCCTGTTTGTCCTTCTCTGCATAAACATAAACACATACTCAGATACACAGAGCTGGTCCACACTAATCTTCTATCCAAATTCCTTCACTGCAATCCAAAGACCTTCTTTATTATCACGTTGTTTTCTAAAAATGTATACAAACTAAGTTCTGTTCTCATCCTATTCTCATCTTTTCCCAAATAACTGCTCTGAAAAAATCTGGTTCCCAAGGAAGCTGGGTTTTGTGGCTCCATGTAGACACTGTCCTTTGGGTAAGGACAGCAGTGTAACTTGCAGAGATTGTAACTAACATTCAGTGGGCATGATAATGAGACCCAGCCAAAAGGACAAAATCATTTTATGCCCCTACAAGACCAGGGCTTCAGTGTCAGAATATGAGCACCACTATGCATGCAGTGGTTTTTTGACAGCAAGTGTCAAATCCAAATCCCTGTTCTAAAAACATATGTATCACTTGGCTGAGCTAAATGGTCTCTCTCTCAGGCAGGTGTCTTGTGATCTACAGGAATTGATCATACAGGAGGGACAGGCCCTTACCCTGAGAGACCCATGGGGGAGTTACTCCATCATGTAGATTACACATAAAATTACCTAGAAAAGCTCCTACCAGAGGCACATTTACTAGTATAAGTAAATCATAGTAGAAAAAGCTGCAATGTTTTAAGAAGTTCTTACTCTATAGGTTTGTACTGCTTCCTGTGCCAGATGTGACATCCCTATTACTCAACTGCCAGAACAGCCCATGCGAATGGGCTGTCAGGTTCACTAACATCTCTCCCAAGCAGCAGCAGCTTCGTGCTGAAAGGCATCAAGAGTGCTCATCCAAATCCCAGCTGCTCTGTGGGGAGCAGTCGCTTCTCACTAAAAGAGGTTCAGTGACAAGCAACTGGACAACAGTGATAAACTGTCCTGTCATTTTAACAGCTATGTCCAAATTAGGTGCCCGTTTCTTAGTGATTCTCATGAGGAGTTGGACACCTCAGATATTTGTGGTTTTGAAGAGAGAATCCAAATATTGGTTGAGTCTTGCCTGAAAAATCCTTACAAAGTTTGTCTTGGCAAAGACAATCCTGCCAGAAAAGATTAAAGGAAAGCTTTTAAAATTCCATTTACTATCGGATGTACCTCAGACACGACATTTATAATGTCATCAGAACAGGACTGCTGACGTGAACAAGAGCGTGGGACCAGGATTGGGTCGTTTTCATATTTCCTAGGCATCATTTGCTAAATGTTATTTTACATAAAGAAGCATTTGTTTTGGGTCCAGATGTTCGAGTAGCCTCCTGTCATATTTTGTCTTCATCCCAGCTCTCCCATCTGTGATCTGAAGTGTCGAAATGAAAAAGTGGAATGATTTATTTTGATCTCACTTCCATCTGGTTTTCCCTCCACTGACACCCCTCTTAATTTACATCAGTATCTGAGAGCAGAGCTAAGCACAGTGGGTACAATCCTGCACTGCTCATACCGGTGCAAACCCAGAGGACAGGGGCATTCACTCCAACTTGACCTTAGCCAATTATTTGCAGTTATTCGGAATGAACAGTTGTGATCCAGGAAACCAGCAAACCCTGGGCAGGCACTTGTCCAGCGAGAACATCTGCTCAGAAATACACACTGAAATTGCTACCAGTCCTTACAGATGGGCACTGTGCTGAGGCTCATGACTCTGAAATGCAGACTTACACTGTACCTGAGGTCCAAGCAGCCCATGGCAGTTCCTAGAGCATGTTTAGTGCGATATCTCTTTATTTACTCACAGGATGCTGCAAAGGAAGCCTTCACCTGGCAGACTTGGGGCATCTGCATTAGTGTCGGCGCTAGTTGCATGCTAGGAAATATATGAATACTCCTCTTAATCATAACATGACCAACCTCATAAGCAACCTGATTTGGGCAAGAATGACCCCTGAAGATCCGCTCTTCAGTGCACTCTGGGGATTGTCTGCCTGCAGACCCTAAGAAACTTTCTTCTGCTCCAGGCCTTGCCTGCAGCAGAATTTTTCAAGGCTGATGCAGACAGGCAATGTCTGAGGACAGGGAACTGTTCTCAGCAGTTGTAAGTCAGCTAAAAAAAAATCAATGAGATCTGTATGGATACCTACAATGAATCCAGAGTCTGCACAAGCTTCCAAAGTTCAGATATTTATTTAGCCATTGTTTTGGAGTAGATTAGGATGCTTCTAGAGGCATTTAAAGACTGTTGGTTCCTGCATTCAATTCTGTAAGTACTTTGCAGGCAGAATTGTACTTGGAGCCAGTGGTATGTCCCAGCATAAGAAACATTGAGATTTGAATTTCAAATGTGCAAGAACTATCCAAGAAGGATATAGGGCAAATCAACTGTTCAAGAAATTCAGACTGACAGAAGCCGCGTGCTTCCAGCTTCACTCAGCAGAAATGGGCAGCAGATCCAAGGCAGCGGGGCTAGTAATATATCCCTTTATGCAGCAAGTGTACACGGAGCACTTTGTTGGAAAGAAATGATTAGCATAGGAAACGAGAATTAACGGAGACTGCAGTAATTTTTGCTACAAATGGGATAGCCCCATTTTCCCCCCAGCTGCATCACTAGAAATCTACCAAGGGAAGTTTTTTGGACACAGAGATTCTCAAGAGCCTGGTGCACAAACCCTGTCACAAAGATTACAGGAAATCATTTGCAATGTAGCGTTAAAATTTTTTACAGGAGACCTGAAAATTTCTGTGCCTGGTCCAGAATAGAATCCCCTGATGCTCTGCTCTCCTGTTCCTCTCCAGACATGGCTCTTGGGCCAGTCCTAAAACAGCCAACAGCTCAAGGTGATATCACTTGTTAAATATGAAGTCTGAGATTGAAATGCTGTGTTCTTTCTCATTTTCCTTGCCAACACTATCCCCAAGCTCTAGTCAGGGCCTCTTATTTTCCTGAGAACTACATTTAACTGAAATAGTAATAAAGATACTTTGCATGCTCATGTGACACTAAGGAAAAAGAATTAGTGGGCAAATTATTGACATATGAAATAACCTCTCCTCAGACTTCCCATAATAGTATGACTATTAAACTAAAAGATTCATAATAATATGGTATTTAGCTTATTTTCTGAATGGTGGAGAAATACGCATTCAGGATGAAGAGACTGAGGAGAAGAAGCTGGAACCCTTGACAGACTCCTGGCAAAAGGCAGGCACAGAAATCCCAGCTGTACTGCAGCCCACTTTGATGTATTTGTAAGGCGTTGCAATAGCACATTTATTTCCAAATATATTTACTCGTGTTGGTAGAGCAGCCGGTTTTGCTGGGATGGGAGGGACATAACGTTCTGCTTCTTCTTTTTCTTGCACTAAGGAAGTGGGGCTTTTCAGTACTGAATGTCAATCTTTACACTGTTCTTAGTCTGTTTGTACTCTGGGATTATCAGAAGATATTCCCTCACCTCTGAAACTGGGTATTAGAGGGAAGAGAAGTACAATTTAACAAACAAAAGACACAGTCAAAGTTCCCTCACTCCCACCAAATGAGGAATGTATTTTGAAAAGGAACTTCACAGTGCCTCGTATCTTCCAGCTCCCTTCAGATTTGTAATGTTGGATTTAGAAATCCTATAGAAATGAGCTCTGTGTACAGTTTGAGTTCTCAGCATTGTTACTCCTTTGCAAACAATTTCACCCACACCACTTCTCCACTACCTTCTCGCTAGTGCGTGTGGGCCTGAGTAGGGAAGAAGCACTGAGCCCCAGCTGCCTTTCAGTAATGAAGAGGAGCACGTGAGTACCTTCATGAGTCTCCAGTTGGCTCATGCATTTACCATTCCATAAAGGTACTCGCTTCATGACATCACTTTTGATTGCTCTAGAGAGTTGTCTTATTGGACTTTTTAACCCACCATTTATTTAATGATGTGCCATGGCACAGAAGAATCTTGTAAAACCACTTGAAATGCCCTAAAATGCTGTCTCTGCTCTGACAGTTGGATGCAACAGTGTGCAGCCCATTCACCCTCTCTGCATCCTCCCCTGCACCAGAAGTGGTGCATCTAAAAGGTAGGTGTATTTTCATTTATCCATGGCAGTAGCTGTTACTTATGCAGGTCGCTCAAGAAGCAACATGGAGTTTTCAGCTCTTTGCACGACTGAGGAGTCTGCATTTGATCGGAATCATCCACATCAGAGCCTCTCTCAGGTCAGCAGCCTGTCTCATTGTGCCTGCACCAAGGGTGGCCCCTCCACGTTCATTTGGCCAACTAGCAGCGAGCACCAAAGCTCCCAAGGCTCCTAATCTCAGCTGGTGTCACCTGCTGTTGCAAGTGTTGTCATGCTCAAGAAAGACCTCTCTGCTCCCTTCTGTGCTGCAGAGCTCTTCCCAGATACGGCATTTAGTGTCACTGTAGATTGGATGGGGAAAGCTTTGTGATGGAAATGGCTGCTTTTTATGTTTTACTTTATTTTTAATCCCTTCTATGAAAGATTCCATTGGAAAGGAAGTTTTGCCTTTGCCTCAAGATCCCCTGTGCTTGGACAAGCTATCTCAGCACACACCGAGCACACTGACACAGACGTACTGGGAGCAGTGACAGTGCCTGCGCCTCGCAGGCGGGACGGATGCTGCCTGCGCGACGGGCTCTCCTCTCGCAGCCTGAGAACACTGCGTGTCTCATGGGAAACCGCAGACCTGTAACCCTGACGCGAGAGCGCCCCGCATGATGAGTGGGTTGTGACCGCCTGACACATCTTCACAGTTTCTCTCCTGACTGCTGGGCTTTCATACTTCATTATTCATGTCTATTCTGAGGTATATATTTTGGCTATATGGGAAAATACTTTTTTTCCTCATTTTTTTTTTCTTTCTAGACAGTGATAAAAGTTCTGTTCTTTATGTGGGTTAAATTCTAAGGCTGAAGTACAAGACAGTGTAAGATGGACTTCTTATGCCTTTTTAGCACTCATTTACAGCTTCAGACAGATATGCAAAACATTCAATTATATACCTGGGGTATATAATTAGTTAATTTCAGTTAGGAATTTAATTTCAGTTAGGACAGATGTCTCAGACTGACATCTTTTTCATTCTTCTCTTGTTTTTTATACTTTACTTCTCTGACCCACTCAGGTGATGAATGATACCAAGCTGTGAATTATCCCACTTACACAAACTCCTAAATTCACAATTAGTTCAGCTCAGATTCATAAGTGATGTAAGGGAGCCAAAGTGGAAGCAATAACAGAAAAGGACTGTGAAACCTTCCACCGTGTCACACGTAATATGGGAGCTGGACGAAGGTGAGACATATAAATTTGAACTCTCTCTAACCAGACCTTCCTTTAAAACACAACTTTGGGATTCCTCTCACTAGATAGCCAAGGCGAGTATTTTCTCATACAAAGGTTTGCAATAGTTATACTTTTGCCATAAACTGCTAGTCAAATTACTCAAAACAGAATGAATTTACTGCCTTCAATCACCAGATCCCCTCATTAGGATGAAAATATACTGAAGAGAAGTTATCATCACATAGCAAAGAGCAATAAGACGGCCTTCTCAATGTGACAGGATGGCTATAGTGCATGTTTGGCTGACTTTGCACCATGTGCACAGCGCTCACCCCAGAGAGTTCCAGAATGGACCAGGATCTTGCTGTGTTAAAGTCTACACCAATACAGATAGCATAAGGCAGGTCCTAACCCTCTAAGAATGTCAGAATTAAGTCACTTTTAATTTCTGAAGCTCTTCCTCATACCACCTAGAAGAAACTTTGCTGCTGAAGGTCAGTCAAATATTGTCATGATTTCGTTCAAGATTTGCATAGATCTGTGAGCAGCAATACTATTTATGACTGTGCAGGTAAGAGAGGGTTAAACAAGTTTTATGTTCAGAACACCTAAAAGGGTCAGGAGGTCATTTCCTTCACGTGTAACCAGTTGACCAGGTGCATCTGTGGAATTTTCCCTTCCTCAAAAGCCTCAAGGTATAGGCTATTTTTCCCAGAGGTGGATAATTAGATTTAATGTGACAATATTCTTTGGATATGACAAAACTTAAAAATAGTAGATTCATAGTTCCCAGAGAAGAGTACAGAGATTTCTTTGACAAACACTGACTTCAGTCCAAACCTTATTTTACATGAATCATCATTTAGGATTAGAGAGCAAACAGAAAGGAAAATGTTCTTTCTGATTTGTACTAAAGTGTGTGAGTTCAGCACTAATTTCAAACTGTGTTATTTCTGAATTAGCCAAATAAACAGTTGCTCTCACCTTTGGGACTTCAGCGATCTAAGGCTCAAGGGTGCATGATAAAAGCTCATACACCTTCAGTATCCTGCAACCCAACACTCATATCAAAAACAGGTAACACCTATAAAGCATTTTAGTAAATCCCTTTCCTTATGAATAGCTTGAAAATAAAAATTATATAAAAAAGAAATAAATTATCTTTTGATTCTTTATTACTGATACAATAGAGCTGAAAGGTTTACTGACTCGGAAAGATAACTTCTTCATTTCATTTCTTTAGAAGGAATGACATGTAGATATTGTTGGAGCCAAAGGCAAAAGTGCTGTTGACTTCAGGAGAATTAGGACTATGTTCTAGAACTATGTATTCTGGATAAGAATTTCAAAATAATATAAATATCGGAAAGCACAGGCCTTGATTTTGAAAGACTCCACTAGGCACTGCTGGGCCTAGGTGTTTGCAAGTCTTACAGTCCTGGATCCTGAACGATACTGAGATTATATGGACAGGGAGCATTTCCTAAACTCAACTGAAAATCAACAGAATGTAAACTCCAAGGTACATCAGCTGCTCGACCAAGACCTACACTCCCTTCTAGTTTGAGAATCTGACAGTCCAAATGCAGGTATCTGAAAATGAGGGACCTAGTTGCAGCCTATTTACCAAAGTTGTCTCTGTCTGGATGGTTCCAGCTGATGGAAACTGCTGCACTGCCCTGGAAAGTGGTTCCATGTGACTGACTCTTGACAGTGTCAATCCTTATCTACACTGATCGAGGATTAAAACCACCAGACTAGTAGGAACTTAAACTTTTAGCTGCATGATCAGACAAAAGGTATCCCTGTTCTCCTGTACGGGAAAATGTGCCTGTCTCCTTGTCCACATAAGAACTTCATAGCTAGGATGGCGTAATATACTAACTTCTTGTCTCAGGTTTAAAAAGAGAGTGGACTTAGGGTTTTGGCATTTTTTCGTGTTTGGTTTTGTTTGTTTTTTTTTTTTTTTTTATTAGCAGTGGTTTAATTCAACACCTGAGAAATCCTGCATGAAAAGAAGGTCCTCATTAAAATTTCAACACCCTTGCTGCTTTGGTTCAGAGTCGGGAAAGCTCCCACTATGCATGTAATTGTTTTTCCATAGTAAAACACTCTTTGGTGAAGGATAATTGATAGGAAGCTTAAAATTCTAGCACTGAAATAGAAAAAAAAAAAAAGAAAAGAAAAAAAAGAGAAGTTCTCTAAGTATTTGTGCAGGCCCCCCGGTCCCATCCTCTGGAGTCTCATTGTGTTCTTCAGGGGTGGGCTAGTAAATTGTCTTCTTGGCTGCCTCTTTGGCCAAGTTCACCCACACACATCTTATGTTCCAAGGAGTCTGATCCCATAGGTCGGTGTAATGTGACTGGTTTCTCCCTGACAAATGTGTAATGAGAACTTAACACCATTTCCTTCTGATTTTATATCATAATCATATGCAATTGGACTAGCTTCAAAGTGGTAAGAAGAGTCATTAGGCACAGAACCTGTGCAGACGATTCTGATCAATCAATACATAAATACGCATCCATGCTCACGTATCAGACTGTGACTTTATCAGTTACAAGAAGGAAAAATGCAAAGGCATAAACTGACCACCCATCAGCATCACCATTTGAAACTGTCCATGAACATTCTTGTTATCAGGAATGAGTCTCCTGATTAGTCCATTCTTCAAAATCACCCCCAAAACGTAAGGACCCTCCTACCATCCAGTCCAGCAAGTTAAGTCTCTATCTTGTTCACAAACTGAAAAAGCTGGCTGAGAGAATCCGGGGTGTCATCCTCAGTCTTCATCCCATGGCTGATAGAAAAGCCAATGTAGTCAGTCCAATAAGCTCAGATTATTAAAGCTTCTCTCATTCTATGCCATGGGGAACCATAGAGCATCTACCTCAGCTTATTAGGTGAATCCAACCATTTCTAGCCAAGAGAGTCCTGCAGGCCATGTAACTCCACTGTATTCTTGCTTATATACCCAGGCTAACCCCTAAAGTTCCTTGGTCTTGCAATAAATTTGTTCCAGATGAGTTTGATGGTATTAGAAGTAAGTGCTAGGCAGTTCTATTTCCTAAAGAGTGGTAAGAGATTTCTGAGCTACACATTACTGCGTACGACACGTTCACTGTGGGTGCCTTGACTTTAGTCTCAGTTCCCGCAGGGTCCTCTCCAGCTCCTGCAGCCTGCTGAACCTGAGAGGGCACACAGGTGGTCAAAGCAGCTGCTCCATGACCCTTCCCAGAGACAGGAGTCCTGGGCTGTATCATCTGGAGGCACAACACAACCTCACCCCGTGACAGCCCCAATTTAAAACTGGCCTAGCTGTGTCTTTGAAAGCAGGCTGAAACTGTAGAAGCAGTCAACAAGCCACAACGCAGCTCAGTGCACCTGAGCAACCTTGTCCTGGGAAGGACAGACCTGTGCTTGAATAAAAGCAGTCAAGGACCTGTACATATTAACCACTCAAGTCCTTCATCACATAATCACTTAGGGATGACTTTGGTAGAGTCACAGTGCTACAATGCTGAGGTGCAGTCATATTCTGTTGGGGTTGGGGCTGCTTAGCTTAGCAAAGTCACCCAAGGAAGGTGTGAAGACATTGCAATTATTTGCAGATATTGAAAGTCTGTGTGCAAGAACCATTGAGGACAGACAAATTCACTGAGGTGCTAAAAGGATGGATAAGAAGGGATAAAGAAAGGAAATTAATAAAACAGCATGACTATCAAGAGGAATTTGCTGATATTACTCTGTGGAATAATCTCCTCCCTGGTTCAGATATATAAACCTAGGCTGGGGAAATTGCTAAAGATGTATATGATGGAAAAAACAAGCGGTACTCAGCTTCAGAGAGATCCCAGGAAGACTTCACTATCTATCATCTCCAGGTTTCTCTGAAATTCAGGCTCATCTGGGAGTGCTCATTCAGATTTATACAGAGGTGAATTCAATCACTACTACTGTGTATTTCACTACAGATGTTATAATTCTATTCAGAAAAAGAGAACAAAAGATATTTCTGGAGACTTGTAAGGTCTACGTAAATGAAGAAAACCAAGGAGAGAGGGAGCAGAGCCTCCTGCCAGGATGTCATTGGCATGAGATTATCCACGGGATCATTCTTGACAGATTCTCCAGATTATCATTGTTATTTCCTGTAATAAAAAAAATCCTCAAAGGTTAGTTTGAATTAACACAGAATCTGTGCTTCTCCAGCCAGAAAGCCCAGTCCCAAGATCGCTAGAGGCGGTTTACCACTGTTTTATGTTAGCCTGTCAATTGTAGGTTGACTGAATGCCCAAACCATGTCCGCCTGCCAAAGATCAATGGCTTCCTTCTGAAAAAAAATAACCCAGGGGGACTGGAGGGAGAGGAATGCCCAACAGCTTCCTAGCATCCTGTTCAGTTTATGCGTCTGATACTCTTCTTGCTTATCTCAGGACAACACCAGGGTTCATCTCCATCCAGACTGTGTAGAGATATGCAAAATAGTGATGCTATCAGTGCAGAGGTTGGTGGCTTAAAGATCACATATCTAGCTATTTTAGGTTTCCTCAACATCTTATTATCAGAAGAACAAAGCGTAAAGAGCAAACTACCATCTAGAAGACTTCCATATACAACAAGTGATGGATGAACATGACAAAACTTTGATGTAATTTGGTCTGGATCAAAATATGAAATACCTACATTTGGGCCACGAAATACAACAGAAATGCTGACAACCTTTAGAGAATTCAAAACAACTCTGCTCACAAAACAACACTCAAGGGTCTAGAATAGACAATGGTCAATTATAGAGCAAAGACGCTGAAATAAACAGGCTTTTCTAGCTTTGGGAAGAGAAGGTTAGAAAGAGGGAGAACTATCTGCATCTTCTACTACTTGAAGTCGAGCTGACAGAAAAGACAGAATCAGACTGCTCTCAGAGGTGCATGTTAAAAGGACAAGAGACAGACAATTTCAGCTGGATATATGGAAAACACCTTTCATAGGGAGAGTAGTCAAGTAAGTTGCGCTGGATAAGATCCTGATCAACTTCAATCAAAGCTGAGACTTGCTTGAGCAGACAGCTGGATTTGATGAGCCCCAGAGGTCCCTTCTGATCTAAATTTGTCTATGATTCTTTGATTCTGTTTATGTTGCTTGAGCCTGCTTCAGGCTGAAAATGCCATTGAAACAGTAGTGCTTTTCTAGCCTAATTTCTGACTCCAACTGAAAGAACAGAGTTTGGGTTGGATTCTAAAAATTGGCAAGATTTATGCATGTTTTCATTTGCCTGTGTCTGCTGTCAACATGAGATATGAAGTCAAATACTTTTATTGTAGTTATTTCTTATTATGTAATAACTGAAGAAGTAGCAGATCACGATCCTCTGACTCTAGAAATCTCGTGCTCTCTCATCAGAGTGACTTTTGAATGGATGCTACTACCCTTCAAAAATCACTGCAGGGGCTCAGAAAATATTAACGTTTGTTTCAAATTTTATACAAAGTTTCAGACTAGGTCTGGTTTCTTATGAGGAATTAACATAGACCTGGAGTACTGGTCATTTGTTCTGCTTCTCCTCTCCTACTGGATTTGGCTTGGTGCTCTTCTGCTGAATTCTGTGGGTTTATTGCTGATCAACATGAGGATGAGTGGAAGGAGCGTTTGCAGACCTCCCTCCAAACAGCAAAGACAGTCACGGCTGCTGCTTTACCCTAGCGAACTAATAGGACCTTATCACTCCATCCAGTCACCAGAGGATGGCTGCATTAATCTTTCTTGCTCCAGAAGGAAAGGACAGGAGATGGAAAGAAAGAAACCACAGGAGAGGGGTTCACCGAACTTTGGTATCAATTGCTGTCCTGAAAGATGTGCTTTAGGACCATCCGTGATTAATTATGAAGTCACAGAAACTTGGAGAAAAAAAAATAATATAGCAGTCTTTCATGACTGCTGCTCCTATACTTCATTTCCCTCAACCCTTCTCTTTTGCTCACTGCTCTCCAGGTCTTTATTCAGGAGCTCACTGCAAGAGTTAAGTTACAGGACATTTATATTCTCCCTGGAGGGTCTAATAGGTGCAGCCAGAAAGAGAACTAGCAAATTTGGAACTAGATACACTGTAAGAAAAGGAACAACTGCCTTGAAGACAGCAGGAAACTGGATTTATTACTCTTAACTATAACTGAACCCCTAATCACATAGAGACATTCTGTAAACTGGGTGCCAACTTCAATTTCTTAGCTACATCCCAGTGTGGGAAGCTGTTTTTTATCTCCATGCCCTCCCTTATTTTAGTTGACTGATTTTTCTTTCTCTTCTGAATTGTGCCAGGCACTAGGAAAAGGTTGCAACAACCAGCTCACTGCCCCTCACTATTTGGAAAGAGCTTCTGCTCCATGTGGCTGGAATTTCAAGATGAGAAAGGATATAATCAAAAAGTAGAAGGCTGGGTACAACTGCTGAAAGGAGTTTGGGTCTTTATCTCTAAAAACGGTGTTTGTTTATGACCTTGTCAAGTCAGTTCTGAGGAACTACGTCTTTGAATGGCATTGCAAGATGAAGGGCCAGACTTCAAGAGTACAACTCAGAACAGCTTGGACTGACTTCAATGGAGTGATGCTGGCTGACACCAGATGAGGATATGGCCTCACAATATTTGACATCTGCCCTCTATGAAGGCAGTGGATTCCTTGGCACATCTCCTACCTTCAATTAAAAAAAACAAAACAAAACACTTTATTGCTTTTTAATTGGGATGAAGGAGGGAGTCTGTTGTCTTTGGCGCTTACTTCAAAGCAGACGGTCAGTGTTGCTGAAAATAAAGAGCCTTGTTTAGACCCCTTCTGATCTTACCCGCTAAGCAAAATAAACTCAGATGGAGGCATCCCCCTCCACTTGTGCTCTCAGTGCAGGTCATTTCCCTTGCAGGTTTATTTGAAAAATAAGAAATCCCAGGCTCTGGTTTGCAGTGCAAAGTTGATGGCTCTTGGGAGATGCAGATTTTGCCATTCCTCTGCAACCAGTGGCCTTGTCCATCCCACTGTCACAACAGGACCAAAATCAGGAGTACTTTTTTGGAGCTGTTTCTCCTGCACCTTCATGTGTTGCCAGAAATGGCTCTGAAAGACCACTGGTTGAATATAGGATACTACATATGAAGGCTCTCTTATGAACCCTTCTGCTTCCTACCCAGGTTAGAAAAGGAATAAATCAATGAAGAACTAAAACTTCCCAGCTCCTTCTGCACCAGCCTTACTTATGCAAGTAGGTTGAAGATAAAAAATAACGTTGAGTTGTGCACATTGAGATGGAGCTTTCACATTTGTTCTTCCTTGGTTGTTTTCTTTAAACAGAAATATAGCTTTCAAGCTGGGGGCCATTTCCTGCCCTTTTTCCTTCCCCTAAATATGGAGGAACTGAATCCTGCAGGGTCTGCTATGCCTCCTTCCAGTTAAAGTCAGGGCTGAGTGACTGATAGTGTCCCAAAGGTACTAAACAGCCTAGATGCTGAACAAGAATAACAGCAGTACCTATGACAACCAAAGTTCTGCTGTACTCCTGCAAACCCATTTTTAACTGTTTGCTGAGCAGAAGTTTTTGACTGACTACATCCCTTATAAAGTACACTTTCTTCTTTCTGATAACAGGGAAACAGGCCTTGCGTTACCTGGATTAATTAAATAAGGATGCGGGGGGACAACCTGATAAATTTCAGTGTGAACATCCACCACAGGATTGAAATACTGAGTCCAAGATACAGCCAGAAATTAGGAGAAAATATGCGCATAGTAGCTGTTTCATATCATGGAAGAAGCTGAAAACACCCCTGTCACTGACAGCTTCCCTATCAACACACCTGAGCTCTCCATGTGTCAGCATATACTTCACTTTACCAGACACCAAGGACCGAGAGTATCAGAATGCTAATTAACTTTCCTGTGATAGAGGACCTGTTATTAGTTAACAAGTGCATTACTTAGCAAGTCATTATAGTTACTTTAAAAAAAAAAAAAAAACATTTCTGGTACCTCTTTTTGTTAAAAAAACGGAAACAGGTGGAAAACACCTGATAATCCTTGGCTAGAAGCCGCACTAGCTCTGCCATGAAAGTGTATTTTGTGTAATTGTACTGCCATTATCTCCCTGGGAAGGGGCCTAGGTTGGACAAAATATCATATGTGCTGCTCTCACCTTTAGACTGTCTTGGTAACAAGTCTTAAGGGTAAAGCAAGAAGCAATAGATGACATATCTTTACTTCAGTAAGGCTTACAACACTTTCATAAACAAATGAGGGAAACAGTCTAAATGAAACTATGCAAGAATCAATGCCAAAATAGTCAAAAAAAAATCAGAGAATAGTTATTAATTGCTCAGATCATCCTAGAAAGATATACTGAGAGGGATTACTCAACAGTCTATTCTAGCATTGCTCTTTTGTCAATAGAATTATCCTTATAAAGCCTGAAAATCAAACTAGTGAGATGGAGCAGAGGTAATAGAGGGGTGGACAGGAGATTTAAGTTTAAAAAAAAAAAAAAAACTTGGCAAAGTACAATTACAAAATTACAAAAGTAGTTTAGATGGAAAATGTCAACCATTTCTTTGCAGTAGGTGCATTATACTAGAAATTAAACATCTTTTTCACAGTCTGGATAGAAAGTTGAGTGAAGAAGTTGAGCTCTCAGGCTGGAGGCCCTTGGAGACAGATACATATTTGTGAAAGGCAACTGCTTGTCACAATGTCAGGGCCCCAAACCATGGGAGCAACACAGGAAGGAACTGTGAGATCCTTCCTTACATGTAAGTTCCCCCCTACAGTGGGGAGAGATCAGATGCAAGTTCTCAGCTTTAGTATCTTCATCCCTTCTGCAAGCATGAGGCTGGGTTTAAACTCTCCCACAAAAACTCAGGGTGAGGGGCATTTCAATGGACAACTTACCTAGGTTTCTTTGGAACTGCACTCTGAACTGATCTAGCACTTAAATGTCACATCTGCTGTCACTTTGAGCACTTCTGTGTCCTTTTGCCACTGCCTTGTCACGCTCCTGTTAGACAGGCTTAGCCCAGTGACTGTGTCTGGAACTTGGCTCACGAATCATCACAATACTTTGCTTTTCTATTCTAGCTCCTTTTCTCATCTAGTTCAATTTGCAAAGATCCTCAGCATTTGGAGACAGATACTCCAATGGGAAGGTTTTACCCTCTTCTGCTCCATCTTAGGGCTGATGGCAGCCACTCAGCACCTTAGCAAACCCAAGAGCCCACACTGAAAGTTAACCTCTCATCCCTGTCCCCTGCCCAGATGGCACTCAGGAGTGACGCAGTGCAAAGGGACCTGAAACACCCAGACAAATTGCCACATGTTCTTAACCTTAAGTTGCCTCCAAAAGAAGAACCTCAGTCTCACTCTCGCTTTTTCTTCCCCTTTCCTGCAGTAGCACGGGTCCAAGTCCCACTTTTCCTCTAGTCAGGAGTCAGGCAGGAATAATATGAGTCCTGCCAACGGAGCAACAACAGAGCAGGGGCAGAACAGCAAGAGGCCCGTGCGCCAGCCCCCATCCCCAGAAGGGCAGACTGAGGCACGAGGCTGCAGAGGCTTCTCTGCACAACCAGCAACCTTGTCAGGCAAAGCTGACAGGAAGCCAGAGCAAACGCTTGAGAGAGGGAGGGAGAGAGAGAGAGAGGGCCAGACCCTCAGAGGTAGATTCCTCAGATGCGCTTATTTTAATGAGAAGCAAGTACCTGAGAGCCAAGTGAGCAAATATATTTCAGGCATCCAACTCGCAGTGAAACCTCTTGCGCCTCAGGGACTAAGTGCCTTTAAAGAGCTGGGCCTGAGGCCATCTGTCCAAAAGAAAGGGCCAGCTAAGTTAGCTGAGTGGCCTGTTTGTGGCTTCACTCAGGCCCCCTGAAGTACCAAAAGGAAAACAAAAAAAAAAAAGAAAGAAAAGAAAAGAAAAAAAAAAAAGAAATCCCCACTTTGATTTAACCCTTAGTTTCTGCGAAGGCTCCTGTTTCTTCTTGTGCCTTCTTCCCCACAGATACATACATGCATACTCCAAAACTACTTAATGTCAGAGGTCCTACAGTGATAATAAACTTGAGGTATATCTGAGGTGGGCTAGAGCTATGGGAATTTGTCACTTAAACCATCACACAAGGTGTCACTCTAATTATTAGTTGAGCCCACAGGGCAAATCACAGCTCCTAGCCTAGCACAAGACGCCAGGTCAGCTCACTGATTCAGAGATCAAGTTAGCAATCGGGTGGAGAGAGAAGGGCAAACAGGCCGGCACAGGGGAGGGAGGACACCATGCTGGTGGGAAAGAAGCTGCTGCTCTTCCTGTCTGCTCCGAGCACCTCAGCTTGGGCTGTGCGGCCCCGCAGGCCCCAGAAAGTGTCTCTTCATCCCCCTCAGGCTTGAAGAAGCTTTTGTTGTGGGAAGAATCAGTGTCACGTATGACTATCTTAGGCAGAAGCAAAGGAAAAAAAACTTTTGAAGTTTAAAAGTGGTACAGATCTCGCGTTATTCCTTCACTAATGGAGTTTGTCTGGTGTTACCAAGATCCAAGCCTGGGCCATTGGTTACAGGGAAAACAATGGAATTCAAGGCCTAATTAACAAAAGAAATCCCTCCACCTGCCCCTAAATGCCACACATGTTTCCAATTGGGCTCAGAGCCCCAAGTGCCTAAAATTGTGCTAAACAACTCTGTTAAAGAGCATGTGGCAGGAAAATAGCCTTTTGAGTCACCAGCCAGATCCAGATGCTCAGGGGACCACAACAATCAAAATAAGACCATGTTCAAGGCTCTGGGTGAGGGGAAAAGGCAGCATACTTTTATTAAAAGAAGATCATGCTCCTTTGCAGCCTCTGTAGCTGTAAAATAAGTTGTTGCCAGGCTCATAGTAAGATTCTGATGCCTGACAGTCCCAGCATGCTCGCAGTCCCCCAGTGACAGCACCAAGTAACCAAACGAGTCAGGGTAAGAGGCGGCTCCAGCTACCGAATGGCCCCCTCTCCCCTAGCTCATTCCTGGAGTGCAATTAGGAATCTCATGCAACTGCTTCTGCAAAACCTATGCCCTCCAAAGTGGTGAGGCTGGCTTATTGCATCTGCACCTAGCCAGGTATTTCAAAGGAAAGTGTGCAGCAAGCGTATAGTAAAACAACAGACCCAAGTCAGTGACATTTTGCACCTCACAAGGAAAAGGTGTCTCTCCCTTTTGAGAGAGATTAAAATTCACCAGCCATCTGCTTTTATCCTTTCACTAGGACTTGCTCAGTGGCACAGTATTTTGACTGCCTGAAGTCTAGTCCTTTAGACAGGGTTGGTGACAGACTGTAACAAGTTGGCTGATACCTACTGTGACCCTGAATCAAAGGATTCACAGGAATTACTGCTGGGCTGGAGTTGGTCCACTTCTGTGGCTGAAATGCTAAGTAGCTAATTACGAACTCTTTTCATCCTAAAACAAGATCTGTTAAGCTTCTGTCTCCTAGTTACTAGCAAGCTGTTGCTTGCATTTGTTCTTATCTGAGTGAATAATGATAGCATCGCCCAAGAGCCGCATAAAAGTAGCAGCAAGAATTCAGGTAAAATTCTTGGGCTAACAGCACTGCTGCTCCTGCTGCATATCCAGTGCTACCCAGATGTGTCGCTGGACTCAGCTCTGTCTTTCACAGAGTCAGGCTCAGAAGTGCCTGTATCATTTCCATGTTCTTCAAGAAGCTATCAGGACACACAGAGCTCATCCATCCTGCATTCAGATGGGTGGATGATGTAGCTTTGGAAGTATCTTCTCCAAGAGAATAGTCCAAAGTTTCATTTTATGCCCTGTGTATCTCTACAGCACTGGGCAATTGATAGGACATAAACTTGAGCTTGGCCCTACAACCCTTGCTTTAGCTCCATGACTGATTCTCATCTATTACAGATATGAAGCAGCTATGGAAATGGGAGGGAGTTGAGCAGCACCTCCAGAATTATCATTAACACTCTCCTCTCCTAGTGTCCTTTGATTCCTGCAGCTTTTCCATAGCACAGAGAACCTGCTGGTCTCCTCAGTGAGCCAGGAGCTGACCCACAGGCCTGCTCCACTGAAGGGCACACAGAAGCCCTGTGTCTGCTGGGGACAGGGGGCTTACCCTGTAATAATGATGTGTGGTGACACAGCACCAGCTCAGGGCAAACCAATGAAATCACATATGCTTCCACTGAAATACCTTATGTTGGGCCTCCTGGAGCTTTCCAGAAAGTTGTTGATGAGATGGAAATTTTTCAGCTGGTTCTGGCTCTTACCTTTCTACCTGTGACAGAAGTGTACCTGAGGCAGAGCCACAGCCCGGACGCACTCACCTTCCAAATCACTGTGTGTGCACACTGACCCCTATCCTTGAAGCACACGCAGCTGTGAAGTCAAAGCTAGGCCTTGGCCAAAAATCCACTTCATTTGAGAGGGGAGTTTCTTATGTTCCCAGCCAAATACCTTTGCCATTGCTGAAGTTCAACTCAGACTGTCCAAATACCAGACCAGGCACCTTCTAAAATAAGCAGAGCCAGCTCTGCAGCACGCTCATAGCTTGTGTAGATGAGAGGGATGGCTGTGCCACACTGCTGTGTAGACTATACTTGCAAAGGTTATAAGCTCTGTTGGATGTGTATTAAGCCCAAGAAATGGATACCCTTTTGCCATGGCATATATATGCTGTGTGCCATAGCATGACACCAGCCTGGCAGAGCTCTTTACGTTATACAAACTCTTAAATGTTCTCTTACAGAGAGCAGAGCAACAGCCTGGTGGGCCATTCCCACACCCTCTTTGCTTGGGATAGCTGCTGGGTCTTAGGGTCCTTTGGGTGGTTCCTCAGAATCACTATTTGCAGAGGGGCTCCTGTTTACAAGCCTCAGCATTACTGTTCTTTTTGACAAGAAATACAATAGCCAGCTGGGATTAAACAGGAGAAAAGTGGAGGTAAGGGTCTTCATTGCATAAGTTTCCCTAGTTGAACACTGCATGTCTGACTGAAACTAGCTCTGTAAGGAATTTCTCTTCCTGACAACACTGCCTGTGAGGGCAATGCTGGACCTGTGCTGAAGCTGCATATTAGTCTGGATGGAGCTGGGTAGCGCCAGTAACAATCCTGCATCAGTCACACTTCAATCAGCTGAACCATTTCCTGACACTTTTATAGCTCCAATTTCTATTAGCAAATCAAAATAAGCTTGGCTGTCTTTAAGGGCAGTGCAAGTCAATTGGATTTAAATCTTTGATATGTATTTTTTACACAATCTATCAAAAGAAAGTCAACTTTCAGGAAGATGCAGCTTCTGATACTAAATCATCTCTCTGGTAAAATGAAATTAGCTTAGTGCAGAAATACATACTGTACCTCCCTCAAAATGCTGTGACAGCATGGCTGCCAACCCACTAAAACAGCCCAGTTCAATGCCAAGTACAGGGGAACTGGGAGCTTGAGAAAAGGTTTGTGTTTGGGTCAGTTTTGTGATGTTTTGTCTTTGTTGTTTGTTTGTTTTTGCCTAACCAGGTATTTGAAAGCACCACCAGCTACATGAAGATTCCAGTTCTCCTGGGGGCAGGTTTAGGATGTGCCCCAGTTTTTGAAGAACCTTGCACTGTGCCAAGGAATCTCCCGCATGTTGTGCTGATTAGCATCTGGCATGGGTCCTGTCGCGCCTTCAGCCACTGCCTCTTCTGAGCCACTAATCTCAGAAGACAGAGACATGATCCTGGGATGCTGGGGCTGTCCCTACTAAAGCTGTTTCCCACGTGAGTTAGCAACCCCAGCTTCCTCCCAGCAGTCTTTCTGCACCAGCAGGTCATCAAGAACAGAAAAAGACACCCAAACCTTTTTTCCCTACAGTAATAAAGAAACAGGTCACATGGCAGCAAGCAAAGCCAAGCCCGTTAGCAATGCATTCCACCTTTAAAGTGCTGATTGGGGTGTCTGTAGCTAGCCACTGTGCTGGTTATTAGCATCTGCTTGGAAATCTAGGCAGAGAGTGAAGTTAGCTCCTTCCCCCTCTGCAGAAGCAGACATCAGACAAGGAAAACAAGACTCTTGGAGTTGTCACCTGAGAGAGAAGGTTTCTCCCTTAAAAATACCACCAAAGGCACTTAAAAGGATCAAAGTCGGGTCACAAGGCTGCCTACTTCCTCAGACCCCTTCCTCTTGCCAGGGCTGTTGAACACTGCCCCACTACCCTACAGATGAGCAGAATCTGCCCTTCAGCGTGGAGCAATGCCGAACAGAACTGGCCAGGAGCACAAGCAGATACCACTATGGTTGGTCACGGGCAAAGAGCTGACAATACAGGATTTTCTAGGAGGGAAAAAAAAAAAAAAAAAACCACACACACAGTTGTGAATGCAGGCTTGTTCTAGACCCCTGTAGCATCCTGGAGACTTTGACTCATTCATGCACAGGTGCAAATGGAAAGATTCCTGCTACAAACTAGATTATTCAGCAGTGGAAATATGCATGTAGATGAGCCATAAAGCAAGGAGGCTGCTTTGCTGGATAATTTCTGAATGCAAAATGGATGTTCTGAAGTGAGCTGAGATATTGTGAAAGCCCAGCACCAGTCAAACATTCAGCACCAGTTGTCTGGACGCAGAATAGACTTTTTTTGAGAATTTCCTTTTGCGTCTCACTAGTTTCTAATTTTTTTTAAATGATATATTATCTATCTGGATCATTTTCCTTTTTGTTTCAAATGATGTTAAGAAAAGAGTAACATAGGTACTTCAAAGTACACGTTATTAGCATTAATTGAAAATTTCTATGCCACCTGTAGTGTTGGGGCATAAGGAAAATAAGTTATTGGGTATTGATATTTTGAAAGCTGCAGACATGTAGCTGTTAAACCAGACTCAGAGCACTCAATCTAAACAGGCCTGACTTTTGTTTCATATATAAATCATGTCAGAGCACAAGTCCCTGTCTTGCTGGAAGGAAAAACAAATGACACTTGGAAATGGATAAGGGAAGGGTTTTGAAAATTTTCAGCTTGGATTTTCTAAGTTATGTTAGGGATTTAGACACACCATTCACATTTATTTTAACAACTGTCTAAATCCTCTAGTAGGCTTTGAATAACCTTAGAGTTAAATTCTTGTTATTTTTGGATATTTCCTTTACTTGACCCATGTTTGTCCCTTCACAGTGAGAAGAAAGAGGTAAAAAGAGCATTCTGTGTTTTCGCAGGAAAAAAAAAAGTGTAAAGATTGCACTACCTACATTTGTGGTGGTCATTGTCACTGCTGCCTTCTCTCCCAAACACTCATCTCACGTCCCCTGAACACTCTTTGTTTGCCATGTTGCTGACAGAGATTGCACAGATCGCTTTAGAGAGGGTGATAAATCATAACTATATGACAAGCTGCTTCTGACAGCAGGTCCCACTTGTCCCGTTCCTGGAGCCTTGTCGACTTCGTTTTATGCATTTCCATGATCTGAACTATTCTATAAATCTCTTTGAACCTTTCAGAACCTCCCTTTGTATCTCACTCACACAGTTCTGCAATTACCTATTAGTCTGGGAAGGTCCAGAGCTGACAACTCACTTTTAGCTTGGCTACAGTTACAGTGTCATTTCAGTAGACAGCTCCTCATTAATTTTATGGTCATTTTTTATAAACAAAAAATATTTGAGCAACTAAAGAAGATGCATAGAGCATAGACACATAAAACCTCTAGCTCAACACCTTTCCATCTGCAAAAGCAACCCTATACCTCTAGCTACTTTTAAATAAAAAACTTTAAAAAAAAAAAAAAGCCAACACATTAAAATGTGAGAGCTGTGTGAGAAAAAGTGGTTTATCTCACTGAGGTCAAGGATTTGCCTTTAACATTTCCAGTGTAATTCTGCCTCTGCGCCTCAGTTTTCTCCTATATGATATAGAGACAATAGAATGGCTCATTTTTTTTCAGCGAAAACATTTCTTTTTAAAAGATTTGTTTTTCCATAGAGGGCGGGAAATATACTTTGTTTTAAAAGTGAAATTTGGGGGTTTTCAAACACAGGTTTGAGCATTTTTTTCCCCAGATAAAATTGAAAAAAAAAATGTTTTGCAGCTGACACTCCCAGATGTTCCACATACTATTTTTTAGTAGTAACACATATAACCTACCACAAGCTCCTGATGCTGGGTTTTGAGGCAGTGCAAGTTCATCCCACAAGCTAACTGACATGGGAATAAAAATGTACACGAGCTCAAAGCAGCTGAGATGGCTGAATTACTACAAGCTTAAAAAGCTCACAGGCAGAAAGCAGCCCAGCTGCATGTTAGCAGTAATAGAGATTGTACCCAAAGACAGCAAGAAAACAACAGAAGGAAAGGGAGAACAGTGGCCATAATAGTGAGAGGACCATGAGAAATATCAAACCATTGGAAAGCTTGGGAGTAAAGAGGGTCAGATCCAAGGTCCATGAACAGTTAGACCAGTCTTGGAAAGAGGAAGCAGCAAAAAGATTAGAAAGGCTACAGAAGACACGGCTGGAGATTACCAGATAAAACAGGCTGTTGCTCCCTGTACAATCCTGCTGTATTTTATGATGCCTTTTGGAAAGGTCCATCAGGAAGAGAGGCTGCTGATACCTCTGCATGTTAACCATGTTGCCAAACTCTTTCTCCAGTTGGCACGGTATTTTCTCTTCCCTGACCCTGTTGGGGCAGGTCTGATGACTTTGCTCACCTGTAACACTGTGCTGAGGCTGCTTGGGACCTGCCACGTGCTGCCTGCTCCGCCGCAAAGCGCTGCCTGCTGTGAGAATCCCGCCGCTCCTACCCGCTCGTGCACAGGGAACATCTCCAATAGGATTCATATATCCCATGGCGGAACACACAGAACTGCTACCAAAGTGGGACCACAAGTAATCCCACAGCCCCACAGCGACACCCGTTACGCATGCGCCCACACTTGCTCTCACAGCCCTGCAGTGCATGATCTTGGCCCCGCGTGGCAGCAAGGCACGGGCAGCCCATGCAGTCAGGGAGTGGCAGCGTCCTGCTTCCTGCCCAGCTGCCCTCACAGCACCCGCGTCGCAGCATGCGGCAACCGAGCGCTCCAGAGCAACACGGTGCCCTCGCTCTGCTGCGGGAGCAGCGGCTTGTGGCTCATGGTCCAGTAACACAGCCATGCTCACAAGCGAGGAAGGAGGTGCAAGACAGGAGACCTCACTCTAAGAAAGGGTGGCCTGGGGCTAACAGCAAGCAGCATTTGGAAGTGTTGGCCTCAGTCCTCAGCTCTACTATTTAGGAAGCCCTTACTCTCCCTTCATATTGATTCCAATCTGTAAAAGGGGAGCTAGCAATCCTACTCACTCCACCCTTTCCAACATTAGGGAAGGGATCATAAATACACAAGAGCACAGTGGCTAGACGGTAACTCTGGGCACACGGGTATATCTGCAAATCATAGGCCTGTCCTGGGCAGAGAAGCCAGCTCTGCCTCTGGAAGCAGGATAACCCTGCGCTGCTCCCGGCAGCAGGATAACCCTGCGCTGCGCCTGGGCTGACAGCCCCTGGCTCACCGGAGAGCTCACGAGCAGACGCAGCAACGTGCATGATGGTTCAGCCGCCTGCAGCCCCAGCACAGGCTGCTCCCAGGCCCCACAAACCCATTCCCCGATGTGTCCCATACCCACGGCAACAGGACGGGTGTCCAGCTGAGGCTTTTGGGAGGGTTCGAGGCACTCCAAGCTGGAACAAGTACAAATAAAAATCTTAATTAAACTAGTTAAGACTGCCTTTTTTAGTCACTATAAGAATGAGGAAACAACCAACCATGAATGAATCAATGTATAAATACTGCCACTCAAATAGGAAAAAATGTACTTGATACCCTAAAAATAAAATTGTAAGCTACCTCAGCTCCACCTAAATCACATGTGAGAAACATCGTTATTAATACTTAATATATATTTCAGAACTATTATTGAAAGCTAATCTTATTAAATTCTTTACTTCTTAACAATTGTTTTAATCATCTTTGAAATGGCTTAAGCATATGGTTAACATATGGTTTATTCTCATCCTAAAAAGATGTATGTAATGTCAGAATTACTTTTAAAATCTTATCTGATTCCATAATATTGAACTGTACATTAGTAACACATGTTTCATATTTTTTCTTTATATTAATGATACAAGGAAATGCATGCATATAAAAGCCATGAGAAAAGGAATAAAAGTCATGAGTTTTAAAAAACAAGCTAATCATACAGCAATGACTTTGGACAGTGGCAAATAACTCCCAGGTTCAACAAGCCAGAACTTACTAGAATTCCAAAGTGCTTTCCACTGAATACAGGAAAAACCCTTGGAGACTTGGAAAAGGATTTTGTTCCTGAGTAAATACAGTTAGACTTCAATTCACACTGGCTTTTGCTTTCTTCCTAATAGAGGGTCTAATTTTGAAATCATTGTAAAATAAAATAATACGCTAACTTAAGTCCTTAAAGATCCATGGAAATGGTATTTCTCATTTTAAATAAGATTCCCACACAGCTGGGTTTCCCTGGAAAAGAACTGTTTTTCCAGCCAGATACTTTACCAGGATGAACACCGCCCAGGCTGTGCAGACATCTCAAATACTAGTAGGGCAAATGCTTCCCTGGAGGTAGCAACAGGGCTCCCCACGCAGCCAGTCCTGGGGTGTGCGGCTCAAAGCGGCAGCACCTCCGCCACATCGCGTGTGCGGTGCTTTAGCTTAGGGAAAGAAATCAAATCCCTGAACTCCATTCAGACCAACACCATACAGAGTATACATATACAGAATATATCAGAAATAATACTCATACTTCTGTGACTCATTTAAACCAAATCACCTCTGAAAATAAAGACACAAAAGGAGAACTCTAATCTGTCTAGTTTTTAAATGCAACTGGTTTACAAAACAAAGTTTCTGCTATCCCAATGCAACTAATAATCCAAAATACCTTGCATCTCAGAAGGTCTAAACATATGCAAAGTCACTATGCCAGGGACTGAAAGACACTTTATGTATAACCTTGCCATCCTTGTCTAAAATAGCACCAGCTTCTATGGATTCATTTTTTAAGGACTTGCTGATGCCTTGCTCTGCCTGTGAATATTCCCATGGTTAGTGGGATGAGGAAGTGCCCTGTCTGCTGCTCCACTATGGCAGTCCCTCTTCACAGTATGTTTTCTAGGTGCTAGTCTGACAGGAAAACAGCCGAGAAAGCTCCTGTTTCACAAGACAGTGTCATAAAGCTTTTGTCACTGCCTAGGGATGATAATTGCTGTCAAGCAGAATGACACTGGCTGAAAAAATGCTTAACTTCAGAGTCAGAAAGGCACAATTCTCCTTGCCAAAAGAGTAATTTAAAGGAAGAAACCTGTTCGAACAGCTCATAACGCTGAGGCCTAGAGTTATATCACGTGAATAAGAAGGAAGCATGACTAGTCCATGCAGACCATCCATGTGACCACCTCTCTCACTCTTAAAAAAAGATAGACCTGCAGATGCTCAAACCTTAGAGCGGGCACTGCTATGTGTCCAGAATGAGGGTGGCTAGGGCAGGAAAGGGATCACATTCTTATATCTCACTGTTCCCCTGTTCTGGCTGACAAAAGGAAAAAAAGAAAGAAAAAAAAAAAAAAAAAAGGAATCTTTCAATGGCCAAGATGTCGTTCACTAAGTCTCAGTTTTGCAAGGGTCATTTGGTCTGGTTTCCAATTCCCAACCCCGGCCTCTCCCATCAGTTTTACCCTGGTACCAGTTCTTTGTTCTTCACAATTACATGGTGTAAGGCAGGGGAATTTGCATCCAGCATTCCTCAGGCTCCAGGACCCACCAAGGCAGGGACACTTCAGTATTTACTGAGCTGCCTTCTCCTTTGACAGGAATATCTCCAAACAGGACAGTTTTGACTACAACAAATATATCCTACATATGTTTCTGATTAAGATCCACCCTGTTGTCCTGCTACATTGCTTGCATTGCTTTATGTCTCATTACATAGGGTCAGCTTCTACATCTATGTGTAACATGACATAATCACCAATGACAGGGTGAAAAGCCCCCAAGGCAGTACAGAAAGGGAGGCCCACGTGCTCAGATCAGATGTCCACACATCTGTTTGTTTATCACCTAGGGGACATGCAAAGAACATGTTCTGTCACGTTTCTGACTGTTGCAAGGCAGATTTTTGACTCTATTCTGCTGTTTGTTCTTCCATTAACGGTCTGTGGGCCAGTCAAGTGGGCACAAAGCCCACTGTTTTGCGAAGGTGCATTTGAGACTTAAAGGTGTTCTGGGATCCAGTAGTCATTAGAAAAAATCATTGTCAGCAAGCTAGAAGGAGCAAGCTGGTACATGTTAGTGCTGATGGAAAATGCTGAGAAGGCTGTGGACTTTCATTTCCTGCAGGTAGTCTGAGAATCAAGGCTCTAACATTTTCTTCTGAGAGAAGGAAGCAGTCCCTTAGCACCTCATGTCCAAATAAGACCAGAACCCATCTTCTACTGAAAATGTAGTCCGTGGTCCAGGTGCCTCCAGAGATGTCACTGCAACACCATTTGTATCACACATTGAGCACCTTCCTTCCCTGCTGCTTTGGGAACAGCATCTGAACATGCTTTAGCAGGTTGGCTTTTATCTCCCTGTTTTGCAGCATTTTAATCAGACAACTGACCCAGAAGCAAGGATAAATCTAAAATTCCATAGACTGCATTCATCCGGAGAAATGGGTGCTAGGAGAGGGCTCTGTGTCTGCAGACAAGCTCACATTAGCCCTAAGTGGTCCAGAACAGCCTAGGTACCTGCTTAGTCTACACCAGCTGTATGTTGCCTGAAAAAAGCTGCACGTTACATCACCTATTATATACATGCACTTGTCTTTATCAATTTTCATACCGCAAATGGGAAAAATAAAGTACTGGAAAAAAAAATGGGACGTGTCTTATGGCCTCCCAAGGACTGCCCTGTACATGGTCAGCACTAGCTCCACTAACTCCACTCACCATGAAAGCCAGAGACACCACGGACTCCCAAGAGAAATGAAAATGCTAAAAATGAAGGGGTCAAGGCCAGTCTGCAGAATGGGTTCAAAGAGTTGTCGGGGCAGAGGGACAGCACAAGGGACTGAATCAGGTGACTGAGTCCAGCTGTGCTACAGGGCTAGTGAAATGGCCTTGCCAATCCCACCCTTCAGCAAGGGGTGTTCTTGTTGCGGGGAAGATTTTCCTTTTGTTTTCTGAGCTACGGTGTTCAGCTGCTCCTGCATTTTGCAGGTGCACTCAGCTGAGACTTGTCCCAGACCCTTGCATTCAGACCACATAAAAGCTTATGCCTCCCTCTGTGCCCATGTGTCACAACAGTGTCAGCCCATGTCACCGAGCAGAAACAAACTACAACAAATCTACTGCACAGCCCCCCAACGTAGTTCTGCCCAGCCAGAAACTGAAAGAAGGCTTAAAAACATGACTGAATGAGGCACTTCTACAGAAAAGCAGAATTCAATATATGCCTTATAGTTTAATGTTTGCAATATTTCATGTGCAAAGCAGACTCTTGAAACAGTGCATTTGACTTGCTCAAAACACTGACATTTGTCTAAGCATCCCCAGGCTGAAGTGTTTCTTCTAGATTTACATGAGCATGACCACAATCATGATTTGGCCTGTAGCCTTTTCCCCTTAGGACCAGCTGAGCTGCCTGCCATACATCAGGCTGCAGCACACGGGCATTTGGATCTCCTATAACCCACCACCTGAAAGCCGTTGAAATGATCCCATTTCCTTCCATTTACTACTTGCTATTCATCTCTCTCTCTCTCTCTCCTTTTTTTAAGAAGCCCAATCATCTAGTCAGATTAGATGGTTCTGTGATTTTTTTTTTTTTTAAGCAGCCAGGAAAAAGAGTGAGCAGCTCTTGGCTGTGTCCTGTCAAACCAACTCCAAATCTCATCACTTTTCAACGAAGCTCTGAAAACACATTCAATTGATATACAATCAAACAGACAAAAACATTTTACTTATTTTAATTGAGACAGTCAGTTTGCTGAGGGTAAATCACAGCCAGCTCAGACCCACAGCCCTGCTCTTTAGCCAGCACAGCTCTGCAGATATACATGTGACAGCAGAGTGTCTGTGGGGCAGTGTAAAAAGAGTGAGGGGGAGACGTGTGCGGGGAAACAGTCTCCCTGATGGAGAGGGGAATATGCTCTGACTGGTACACTGAAAGATGCAGAATCGCGATGTGAGAGGAGCATGTCAGGGAGGGAGAGGGAAGAGGATGGGCTGTATGGATCTTAGGGGTTAGAAATGTCTTTGTGCATGTGCAAGCCCAAGGAAGTTGCGAGTTTGTGGATGGGAAGGGTCTGTAAGGCAGAAGGCTGGAGAAGCAGGAACAGTATCCCTGAGCAGGAGGGGAAGCAGCGTTTGTGCACGCTTTGGAAGGCGAGCGTGACGGAAAGAGCGGAAGGTGAGGGGAGCACGGAAATGAGACGGGAAGAGGTTCAGCCCAGCAGCTCATCCAGTGCTAAATAGCAGTAGGCCTTTCCTTGCCTCCAGGTCCCCAACAGCACAGGCCCCCATGGCTCTCATTGCTCCTTTTCCAGGGTAGCTGCCCCTGCACCCCACACCCAAGCCAGTGCCCGTCCTGCTGAGCGGAAGCACCTCCCAATCCAACTCAATACACCCAACAGGACAGGCCAAAAGGGATGGTTGGGGTAAAAACAAACTCAGAGCAAGGCAGGAGAGAGGATCTGCAGGGGTTCATCAGATTTCAGCAATAACACCAGGACTTCAGTTTCTGTAACCCACAAAAATAACCAGCGCAGAGACCAAAGCCCCCTCCAGAACAATGTACCTTGCCAGGGAGCTTTGGGAGCCTCCCCAGTTGGGCGCAGGGAGCTGAGGACGACAGAGGCCCAGAGGGCCACCCGTGCACTGGGGGGCCAGCGTGACCCCTCCTGCGCAGCCTCACGTGCCACAGGAGGGGGAAGGGGTCCTCCTCGCTCCCACCATGTGTGTGGGCCAGAACAGGGCAAGGAAACAGAGACACCCAACCATGCAGCAGCCTGAGCAGGCAGCCATGTGATGAAGGGCAATTAAGTTCCTCATAAGCTGTAATTAGCAGGCACCTGACTCACTTCAGCAGCAGCCCAGCAGTCTTTCCCGTGCTGGAGCAGGCCCGGGGACGCCTGCTTTATGGGTCGTTTCATGGGTCCCCACTTCTCTGAGCTCCCAGTGACCATGCTGGAGCGGCAGCGCAAGCTGCAGGGCCCCCGCGCCGCCACAGCCCCGTGGGCGCACGCCTGAGCTGCGGCCCGCTGGAGTCGGCTAAGGACCCCCACGGGCGTCAGCAGGCTTTGGATCAGGCGGTCGTTGAACAAAGTGGAAAGAACAAGCCAAGCGAGCCAGGCCTCGGGGTCAGCTGCCGCCAGCTACTTTGTGGGGTTGGGGCTATGCACGAACTGATCTGGAGAGGCATTTCAGGTGGCTGCGCCAGAGCTGCACGGACCGTGTTTGCTGAACAAGCAGGAAGATTGATGTTCCCTGTGCTTCCCTTGAAAGCCTCTCCCCTCAGCAGCCAACCCATTTATTGAATGTCCACATCCCTTGATTAGTTCTTAAGCATCTGGTCTCACTCTGCCATGTGCGGGTTTCTTACAAGCTTTAACACATTTATCTTCACAGATTCACATGAGGCAAGGGAAGAGCTAGGATCTCTCTTAGATAGGGTTGATCTTTTGATGCAGGTCTCTTAAATCCTAGGCTAACCATTAAATCCCTTCAACATTTAGTGATCTCAAGCTGTTCCTTAGTTCATTCATTATTTATAGTATGTGCTTGGGTGCACAGCATTTTCTTTACTCTGGAGGAGGATGGCAAACAGAGGTGGGAATCCCATGCTCCACGTCCTCCTTAGCCTTTGAGACACGACAGGGCTTACAGCTCCTTGGAACTAATCCCAACTCTTTTAACTTGTTTGGAGACTTGTTCTTTATAAGGGTGGAAAGGATCAGTCAGTCTGATGTACAGGTTCTGGATTTTCACCCTTGATTGCTGTATAGCGTCTGCAAGCTGAATATGAGAGCAAGGCTTACAGAATGCAACTTACCATGAAAGCATAACAATGCCTTTACTACTAAGCTCAAACTTAAACCCCAAACTTTGGTCTTACTGTGGCTCTGCTGGAGTAAAATTCCCCTCACAAGTGGGTAACTCATCCCATGAAAGTATTTACCTATTTTAAGCAAGGCTCCTCTTGTTTTCCTAGATGGGCTAAGTAGCCTGAACTCTTTAATACTGAAGGTATTTGCAAACTACCAGATCATTTTTGAGTTTGTGGTTTTCCCCTGCATTCTCTCTAATTTTTCAGCCTCTTTTACAAAATGCACCCATTTTAAAATGTCCACAACAGAAGTTTGGAAGGAGAGGCAATATCTTTTATTAGACTAAATTACATGGCTGGAAAGGCTTTACAAGCCTTCACTTACTTAAGCCTTTTACCTAATGAAAGGTCCAATTTTTCTCTGGAGCCCCTGCCTTGCTTACAGCCTTTAAACCATCTCCACTTCAACAATTCCGCTCCAATCACTAAGAAAGCTCAGAACGGCTGGACATTTAATCTGCACAGCCACAAAGCAGCAATGTTATGAGGACTGTGCTGCCTGGGCTGGTTTGTTGTTGTAGGATAACTCGCCAGTTCAAGGCAGCTCCTATTTCTTAAACATAAATCACCACTAAAAACATTTGTTTGACTTCAAACCCAACAATAGCATACTTGAATTGCAATAAATTAGTTTCGTAGGGTAGCACAGAGAATCTCCAAAAAGTACATTAAGTCAAAGGGGATATAGTCAATATTTTGATAAGCTGTGCACAAAAGGCTACTTTTAAGCTATATATTTTATCTCTGTCTTGTTACAGATAGTGGGTAAGCTCCCTCAGCCTCTTCATAACTGTATTCTGTCTTTGGAAGTTAGTATCAGGGTAAAACATCCTCCCACCTTCAGACATATCTTGAGGTACAGCTGCCCAGTGTATATATATATATATATATATATATATGTATATATATATATAGTGGTTACCTTAGCTGTGACCCTTCAGTTCTCTTACCTCGACTGTGCCCAGGGAACCTTCTAATGCCAAAATGTTACTTGTACGGGGGGAAAAAAATAGAAAATCATTGTTCCTAAAGAGAGTGAAACAGACTGTAAATCCGTCCAGCTGAGCCGCACAGCCCAGGCTCCCCTGCAGATGGGAAGGTCTCTCTCCTCACCTTCTCTGTCCTTTGTGCATCAGCCTGTTGCCATAGCTATCTGTTGACATACAGCATTCATGCAGGAAATTGGGGTAACCCATTATCACTGTTCAGGAACTGATCTCACAGCCAGGCCACGAAGAGCTTCCTACCATCAGTGCTTATTAGTGTCTGCAGGTTAATGTGTAGAGGTTTCCTCATCATTGTAGCTACAGCTGTTGAGTTCAACAACACCAAGAGCAGCAGCATGAGGCATGCTCTGCCACACTCAGTAATGCCAGTGTCTGCTTCCTGGGCTGGAGAACTGAGGAAGGTTTGCTCTTTTCATCAAAAAAATATTCTCCCACTTCAGAGAAGATCCTAAGGTAGCAATCGGAGTAGTTTGACCCTCAGGCAGTCAGTTTCACACAGTAGCTTGTTACTGAGAGCAGCCCGGACCTGGCAAAGGAGCAGTGAGAGGAAAGGGCTGTCCCGGGAACCATCTCCTCACCGCACATAAAACAGCCCTGTCCCGTGCAGGTGCACTGCAGTCAGTGCAGGAGAACATGTGCTGCCAGTTCTGCTCCTGCACGGCACAGGAGAGGGTCATGCCCATCCGAAAGCTGTCACATTCCCATAAATATTTGGCATAAATATTTGGACTTAAAAACAAGGTTACATATTTACCACATTATACTATTTAAACTTTTCAGAAAAGACAAAAATATGGCTATTGACCTAGTTAAAATCAAAGTCTGATAAGTCCCTATCAGTAAAAAATTACATTCTGGATTAATTATTTTTATGTTGCCCCAACCCACATCCTTAGATCTGTAAAGGAAGGGATGTTTATTTTATGGTTAAAGAAAGATACCAGGAGATAGAAAAAGGTATTTGAGACACTAAATGAAAGCATTCCTGAATGGTGAAAACCACTGTGTATAGAAAGGACACAGAGAAGGAGCCTTTGAGAAACCCGAATAAGAAAATAAATCTCCCTTTATTTACCTTGGAGAGTCCTTTTTTGATATCAGCTCAAGATTTCTTTAAAAGTTTTATCATCAAGTTGTACAGTGCGAAAGGGAAACAGAAATGTTTATTTACCGGCAGAAAACCACAGTCCAGTCTCTTAGAAATGATGTGATGGCAAATACATCTCCTGTCAAATCTCCGAACCCCACAGAAAGGTATTTCCCCAGGATGGGAAGCCCCAGCAGCAGTGTGCAAATCCCATCAGGGTCTGCAGCACTCTGGAGGACAGTGCAAAAATATTTGCAGCTAAAGGCAAAATGGCTTCAAATCATATTTGATGTACTTTGTTCTTTATGAACATAGACAGCAGAAATATCCTTTTTCTTTTTCCCGTTCTCTTTCCCATGATTGTGACAAAAATCATGTTTCCTGAACAAGTGAGTAGAAAAAAAAGACTATCATCAGAGTTAAAAATGAGTCTATAATGCAAAGACAGCTTAAGATTTTCACACATATACTTTGAGTATAAAAGCAGCTGGTAGCATTAAATTGCTTAGTAATTGTAACATAAAAGTCACACAGCGCAAAAGCATTGAAAAATACATGAACTCGACTACTAGGGAGCTGCAGCTTCTGCCAGACTTTTTTTTTTCTCTGCTCAATCCCTGTTCTCTAGTTCCCACCATTTTCAGCATCCATGAATCACGCAGAGAAACAGACTCCCTGCGGGGCATCAGGAGCACAGGAGCAGGGACCACGGGTTTATGCTGGCAGCGCCAGGTGCCGGGACGGAGCCTGGGATACCACACAGCCCCGGGGCCATTCTTGGGCAGCCAGCTAGTACTGGCATGAGCAGGGTTTGGGCGCAATCCTAGAAATAATAATAATAATAAAAAAGCCTGAGCCACTTGATTTCTATATTTGGGTATCTTCTAACATATCTTTGTTGGCAGTGGATATATTCATTAGCCTCCCCCATCCTGGGGATAAGAGTGCCTGAATGGGTAATTTTCCTTTTACCCTTAAAAGACAATGTCCTGTTGTAGCCAGTGGCAGTAGTTCTTGTTGTTAACCCTTTGAAAGAGAGCCTTGCTTTTCCTGTATATCATCGTGTTCTTCATGAGCCCTCCCCAGCTAGTAGCAGTAGATCCATACAGGTGATGGGGAAACTTGGCCAGTGGTGGGATGTGGGGAGCTCTCATCACTACTCCCAGGGTCTCACCTCTAGCAGACGGAGTGAAGGGACCTGGAGAAGCCAAGGACACAGCTACAGCCTGAGGAAAGGGCACGTGGCTGTAGCCTGTCGACCCAAGCAGAGACTGCAGACCTGAGGCCTTATGTGCACACAGTGGTGGAGCAAATCCCGTCATTCCAGCAGGTTCAGCCTACCTGATTGCAGGTCCTAGGCGATCCCAAGTCTTCTGACAGACCCTTTGTGCTAAAAATAATTTATTTTGACAGAAATGTTCTGGTCCTTTTTTTTTTCCCCTGCCAACACAAACCTTAGTGCTTTAGGCCAGCTTCTTGTTTCCAGCGGAAACCAAGATGCCCAGCTTACAAGCTCAAATTGTTTCATGTAGGTGATTTCTAAAATGACAGCTAAATATATCTCCCCCCAAGAAGACCTACTAATATTGATCCAAGTCCTGAACAAATAAATGCGGTTGTACTATTTGGATGGCTAAATATTTCCAATTAAGGCCATTATGAACAATGCATAATATGTTTGCTTTAGAGGAAGGCTCAGGATTTAAAGCTCATATTAGAAACATTAGCTGCTGTCACTAATGTGCCTTGCTGAGTTGAGCGTTTATTTTTTCTGATTTTCCCCCGTTCCCTCCAATTTTTCAATTAAAACTTAATTGCCTACCCTATCACTCACTGCACAAGTGATAGGGAGATTATAGGCTATCGTAAAACCTTCTCCGGTCTCATATTTCTCTCTGGCAACACAGAAAAAAGGTCACTTGTGGTACTGGCCTACAAACTAAACCACACTTTTATTGCACTCCTGTGGCTGAAGTGCTTGCTCTAAGAATGTGCACTGGGTGTTGAATGGTGGGTTCAGGTCCTCTCTTGCTTCAGTTTTGCCCAAGTATAATCTGGTGAGCTGTATTGTCATTTCACCAGCAGAAATCAATACCCAGCTCCTAGGTGACCTACTTCTTTCACCTTCATCTGACTTGGGATTTTAGTCAGTTTTAAAGGTTTATTTACATACGATTGTCAAATTAATGTTATCTCTGCATATATGAGACTAGCAAGAAGCAACAGACCTGTGTCTCAGCCCAGCAATCATCAAGTGAAAAGAAATTTCAGCAAAGATCACTATGTTTGCTATTGAAAGCAGGGCTGAGCATGGAGAGCACATGGCCATACCTGCTCAGGAACAGCAACGGCCTCGTGCTTTTGCATTCATTTTCTTGAATAAACTCCTAGCTCTCAAATGAGCAAGGGCTTGTTTAAACTTGTAACCAGAGTGGTGGCTGGAGGGAAGCTATAAAGGGAATTTGTATATATGTGCAATGATAGCAACAAGAGAAGAGATTAGATAAACAGCAGATCGCTTACAGCATCATGTGCCTCGTGAACCTCCTCTGGCAGGAGATGTATTACATCCACTCCAAAACAATTAGCTTTACTGACAAGCTGGGAATATTCACTGGAGGTAGGTAGCAAGGGTGATTTGTCATCAAGACCTCTAGGCTATAGGAAGAGCAGAGGCCAGGATTTCCCTGGACTCTTTTATGACCAGCTGTTTATTTTTAAGCATCTATTTCACCTGGTGCATTTGGTGCAATCACTGCGCTAAAAGAGCTGTTGCAAGAGTCGCATCCGTATGGAGGCAGCAGGGTGAAAAAGCAGATTTGGTTTCCCTGCTTTACCAAGTGAGGTAGAGGATTCTGCTTTACACAGGCAGAACAACAGGGCTTGTAAACAGCATAGCCACCTTCTAAACACACACACGCGCTTGAAATGCCAGCCCTGAGCAGGCTCTTTTCTCCCCCTGCTTCCCAAAAGAGAACCCGAATGTTCCTAGGTTTTCACCTTGCACTGCTGTAAATGTAGAGGATTGTTCACATGCGAGGACCTGTCTTTCCCAAGTGCTAAAGGCTTTTTAACAAGACAGACTAAATTCAGCCTTCATCTGCATTTTGGGGATGACAGATTTTTACAGTAGCTGCCAAGGTTGTTCCTCTGGTTGCTCCAGAGGTGTGCAAGGATCCAAGGGGACTCCAGGGGGTTTAAGGAAGGTTTCAGAGTAGATCTTTGCTCCTTCAGCTCTTGCCTGTTTGTACATGGGTGAAATCAGCCCCTCTGAGCCGTTGCCATTCCCACTGCCAAGTACCCCACACCTCACCACACTGCACCCAGACCACATCACAAGGGAATAAAGCAAGGCCCAGCACTTGGGAAGCCTGCAGTGCTTTGGAGACCATCACAGACCTGCCAGCAGAGCCCTGAAGTCCTGACATCCACACTGCAGGCCACGGCCCTTCCCTGGCCCTGGTCACTTACTGTAACATCTTTGGAAGCTAAACCGGATGAGTGCAACAGAATTACCTGAACCACAACATCACAATACAGCTGCTCTGCATCTTTGTGAGAAATATTACTTGTCATAGATGATAGACTGTTTTCATCTGGATTATTTTTACCCTCAAGGATTTGCCAAAGAGCTTGATGAAGAATTTTTGCAACCACTTTCTGCATCTGATTTCTTTTCCTCATTTGAGTCTGGTCTCTTGGAGCCCATGGCATTGTGCCTACTTCTGACTGGAGGACTGAAAGATTTTAAAGGGAGAAAAGTAAACAGCAGATAATAACAATATAACCTTTCTGTCAGGTGGTATTAGAAGTAGGAACAGCCAGACTCAGACAGTGTCTAGGATTTCCATTTAATATAACTAAAACAAATGGTTCCAGCCTCCATGTAATACCTTGCCCTCCATAGTTTTAGGAATGCAGAATGTAAATCCCTGATTGCTTTTAATACCAATTATTTTCTGAGCTTAGAGTTTGAGTTATTCATCAACTATGAGCTAAAATCCTCATGAAAAATTTGGGTTTTTTGATAAAATCCCTGCAGGCCTTGCCTGCACAACAGGTCTGTACCACTTCCTTCAAACAGAAGCATGAGGCACTTCATTTTCCAATGGAGTTCTGCCTTCTTCTCCCTCCTTTTTAGAGCACGCAGACCACTATGACCTCCTTAAGCAGAGAGCTTCTTAAGAAAGGTGTAACTGTAATCAGCAGGAATAAAATCACATCTCCCTTCAGAACAGAGACTACCGCTGGTTCCCAGTCACATTGCAGGTCAGGGAGGTAGTTATCTAGGTTGGCCATGACTGCCACCACTCACTAAGGTTTCTCTCGTTCTCTGGAGGAGCTTGGCTGATTGATGCACCTTGGAGACTGGATTATTTAGCACAGAAAAGATGCAAGAATGTGGCCTTCACTGGAGGGCTGCATTCCTGTATGAACACATCCACGCAGCATGCTGGGAGGGGGAGCTATGACAAACATGTTTCCCACATTAAAGAAAACAGTAGCTACAGTGCTTGATGGTGGCCTCTCTCAAATCAGCACTATCCAAGAGCAGCACTGAAACTTTTGGGGTCCTACAGGTGTGGAGGAAAGTGCAAACATCAATCCCTGAGAATGAATGTGCATATCCAACACAGTAAAGTTCTGTCCAAGAGCCATAAAGTTCTAGGATGGTTTGGGAAGGGATTTTCCTTTACTGTCCTCGTTCCAGAGCTACAGGCAGCTTTTTGATAGTCTGGATCTAAGCCACGGCATGCCTTGAAGGTTTAGTCTGAAACTTGAACTTGATTCTCACGAAAAAAATTACCCAAATATGGCCCTATGTCTGGTGAGCAGCAGTATTAATTTCTTTATCTGCACTGGCTCTTACTCTGACAAAAATGGAAAGGTATCTCTGTCCATGCATTAAATATCATGTGAAAAAAAAATTCTAAATTTTAGCTCCTTCCCCGAGGGAATATTTTTCAGTGGGTAATGAAAAGATGACAGAAAATCCACTACCAAGTCAAAAATGTGCAGTTCTGTGTTGTGACTTCTTTGCCATGGACCAAGCTCATATTCAACATTTGCAATAGGGAACAAATAGTATCCCTGACATCTCAATAGCATATTTTTTTCATGGTAACTATCATGAATGAGTGGGCTTTCCTTTGTAATCCCCCATCTCCCTACTGTGAGATGACTACATCGTATCTGTTTCCAAGAATAACACTTGATTGGTCAGAAAGCTTAAGGTTGCTTGATGAACAACTTTAATGCAGGGAAAAAAAAGCAGAAGATCCTGCTCTACTGGATCAGCAGGATCCAAACAGAGCCAAAGCAGAGGTTCCTTTCTTCCTTGATCAAGCTATCACTGTCTCCTCCGGAACCATAGTCTGCTCACTTTTCCTACCCTGGGCTGCCTCCCTGGCTGAAGGATCCAACAGCACAACAGACAGCGATGCGCTTTATCAGTGAAGAGGGCAACCATAACTGAGGCAACTGCATGGAGGAAAATACCTCCTCCTTTGCCCTGTTGCACACAGGGTCTTGGCAGGGGAACACCATGGTTTGAAATGAACACTTGCTGTTTGAACTGCCTGATGATAAAGCAGTGATGTATCACTGAAGTTCTCATCTTATTGCCACTGGTTCAGTTATGGCATCGATTTGACTACTGCATTATTGCAATGACGGACATAAGGTTGCAGCAGTGGTCTCAGTACTGGCCTTGCTGAGTTTTGCATGTGTATGCTTATTCCTTAATAAGATCCACTACAAGCTCTCATCATGTTTCCCACCTTTTGCATTTGCAGCAGGGCTGGTAACTCAGGGAGCAGGGACACTCAGCTGAGGTATTCCAGGGCACTTGGCTCAGTTGCTGAGCAAATGCCTTTGTGCCTCCTTCTCACCGCCCTGCCGATGCCAGCAGACTGCGGCACGGACAGCGAGACCGTGCTCCTCTCCCCCGAGGTTGCTGAGGAGAAACCCTGCAGCATTCGGCACTGTGTGGCGTTTCCAAGGGGCTAGAGGCTTAATGCCAAGGCACACAGTCCTGCTCAGCAGGCTGCAGGCAAGGGAAGCGAGCACAAGGCGATGGCACCGTTCGCGAGAGAGGGGAGAGTTAAAATGGCAGCGGAGTGTGTGTGCCCCCAGAGCTCCTGCAGAGCATCTGAGTCCTGTTTTCTGCAGATGAACCATACATAAAAAATTGCAGCACCTGGGGAGTAACAAAATACATCCACTTATGGATCTGGAAAAGTTTGGGTCAGGAGTTCAGATAGTTGGAAAAATATCTTCTCCCTGGGAGGAAAAGGAAAACCCAGAGATACTATTGATTCTGGGACAGAGGAAGGATAGTCCATATTTCTTTGGAGGCTCAGTCAGCCCTTTAGTGTATATACAGCCACACTTTAACACACATGTCACACATGTACCTCCCGGTAAACTCTTCTCCTTCCTGGCCTTTCAAGTGCAGGATCTCACCTGCTTGCTTGTCTCTGGGTGATGCTCGTAGGAAAACAAACCTTGAAACAGATGTGAAAATGCACTGGAGAAAGAATGTATGGATAGGACCCATCTGTCATCACCCTTTTCACTATCTCATCCTCCACACTTTCATGTGGTGCCCACCTCTGCCAAGCTATGAGCAGAGGAGCTCAGTGAAATGTGAGACAAAGCCCTGCTTAACCCGTGTCTTCAGTGTAAGCTCTCCCCTAGTCTTTACCTGCCTCTGAATTTCAGCTTTGCTTCAGTGAATGTTTTCTTTAAGGTGGAAGAAATTCGCTTATTTGGGGCCGTTTCCTGCTGAAGAGTTGGTCCACCTTAAAGGTAATGAACATAAAAAATTTCATGACCCATTACAACTTATATGAAAAAAACAAGATCACTACTGCCAGCACCATGAGTAGCCAGTCTAAATGGTTGTTCCTTTTATTTTCAGTGTTTTAATGGTGCTCTAAAATAAGTTAAACCCTTTAAACAAAGGGTTTCTTTTTGTCAGAGAAAAATACTCTTTTCAAAGCAACATTTTCATGTATTTTAATATCAAGAAAGCATTTTTGTGAAATAAATAGTAATTATTACAATGCTTTGCAGATCTTTGATGAAATCTATGTGCATGTAAAAACTAATAAACACCACAATGAGTTGCAGCTTAAAAAAACCCTCCTTCTCTAAAAGTACAAGAAATTTGTAGTGAATCCCTAAGGACCATTCAAAAATACACAGATAAAGTCAGAATTTCTCGGTGGAAGTTAAAAATAAGACCAGTCTGAAACCAGTGGAGAGAGACCATCTTCAGCCTATTTTAAATATATATTTCTTTTTTTGTTGTTGCTCCTTCAAACATTTTATTACATGGTAAATTCCATTTTCTATAAGTAATTTAACAGGAACATTAACCAAAACTCTCCTACAATCTTCTTAAATTATAGGCATTTCCCTGCAAGTGCTTTGGAAGTCTCCAATTTCCAGTGCTTTCAAAACAAAGACCAATTCTATCCCATTTCTTCAGTGCCAGATGGGACAGATAGCACATTCTTGTTGCTCCTATTGAGCAAAGAGATTTGATTTGCTCCTTGCCTGTATCAGAATAGCCCCATTGCCGTCAATAGAGCTAGTCATAAATTTTTACCACCACAAGACGACAGCTAAACTTTTCCTTTCATATAGTCATTTGCTCTTCTCCAGAAGTTCACAGAGTTGCTAAGAGAATTTGAATTACTGTGCAGCCTGCCCCTCAAAGACCCACAGATGGTTCCAGCACGTCCTCTCTGCTGGGGAGGTCGCACCCTGAGGGGCTGGCTGTGGAGTGCATATGATGAGGTGAGAGCCAACAAGCAGCAAGCGGGACACACTGGCTCTGGGCTCCCCGGCCCCAGGGTTCCCGTCACCCACCTTACAGAGTCAGTCTCACGTCCAGCATCACCTCTGGTGTGGAGGAAGGACTATCCCCTTCCCCAGACTCAACTCGCTACCTTCTCACCCTTACAGAAGCACTGCTTCCAAGTGGGGATTTTAGTACCAAGAGACGATAATTGCAAAGAGAAAAAGAAATGGCATGGCCGCCCTCCAAGGCCCCAGGATCCCCGCTGCGCATGGACACCAGTGACCCGGCAGCGAGTGGAGCAGGAAGCAGCGTGCTGCTCCTTCCACAAAGTCCTGCCCACCCCTTCTGGTGCCATTCTGCTCCTCTCCTTACCCTCTTTCTCCGTTTCCAAGAAAAGCGCAGTGTGCCGCTCTGCTGACCCCAGTCACTAGCCGTTCAAGAAAGCTTCTCCATTTCCACGTGCTTATAACTTTAAAGCATCATTATGTAGCAGGGATTACACAGCAAACAAAGCAGGCCAGTATTTCATAAAAATATTCTGGCTATGATCTTTATTGTAGGGGAATCTTATTGTAGAAGAAGATTTACTTTAAGGAAGAGTATGTAGTCCTTTTTTAGAAAAAGAAGCTCTAGGAGCCTTCCGGTAATTTTAATTTGCCTGAAATTTGAGCCATGTTGATACAGATCTTTTAATTAGTATCCTCTGTTGACCTGGAAAAAGCATTGTGAAGAGGCTCAAATCAATCAATTCCCTCACTTAGGCTGAGTGCTCACCTGTTCAAAGGTTGGGTTTTGGTTGACTTATTTTTTTGAAAAAACTTGCAAGCAAGCAAGCAAGCAAGCAAAAAGATTTTTTTGCACCATTTTTTACCAACAAACCCTTTTGAGTAGCTACTCAAGTGACCACTGGGGAAAAACTCGTACTTGTTGAAGTCCAGAACTCATTTCTAGAGAAAATAATTGAAAGAATTAAAATTAATTTAAAAGTACATGACTGGTAGATTGGACTGGAATGAATTTCATCAACATGACATAAAGGAGGAAGTGCTGATTCTGGAGCACTGAGGTTCTCATCTCGCGTGAGTAACTGACTGGGCCTCCAAACTCCCCAGGATCCTTTCTGCAACACACAAGTTCACTCTGCTCAGCTGCCGTGGCAGGACAAGGCTTGTAAGATCACGGGCATTACAGATTGAGAAGTGCCTTCATAAACCAGCATCAGAAAACACATGGATCAGTTTCTTTTAAAAATGAAACAAAAATTTTGCAAGCATGTAAAGGCAAGTGTTTTAAGGGAGGCTATTGTTCTGGAACAATGAGGGCGCCGAGGCACAGGCTGCATGAGCTGAAGGTGCTCTTCGAGAGCATATTTTCCTTAGTAATAATGTGATGAACATCAGGTACTGATCAGACTAAGGTGTGGAATAAATAAATACACCTGGCAGCTGGTCTTCACACTGCTATAGCCATAGATGTAAGGGACAATCGGTGACTTAGAGAAAAGGAGAAAACTCAGAGAATCAGCTCCTACCTGCTGCTTATCAGTACAGGCATATAGTGAACTGTCTGGTTCCTCTGAGCCTGACTTCTCACACAGACACCAGGAACAACTAGATTTTGGGGTATAATTAGTTAGGTTACTGTGGAGGCCCGCCTCAAGAACAGCAGTACAGGATGCCTTGTTAGCAGATAATCAACCTCAAGGATGGCAGTCCAGGTGTCTTGTTAATTAGCCTCAAGGACGGCAGTACAGAACATCCTATCAAAACATAAGGAACAAAGCAAGAAAAAGAAGAAAACTGCAACCGCACAGCTGGCACACGATTAAGAAGTTTATTAGATAATCTTGACATAATTCTTTAGACTATTATCTTATTTAGTAACTGTGCTTCACATGCTTTTTGCAAATAAGGAATTATGCCTGGTTTTTCACATGCTTTTTGCAAATAAGGAATTATGCCTGGTTTAGTACAGTGTAAAAGTTTTATCTGATGCTTAATAAAAGGTATTTGGTTCATTATACCAGAATCCATGCACATCATACACTGCAGGTTACTAGTTTCGGAATGTCTGAGGATCCTGAGAGGGATCCTAAGCATCTCTAGGCACTTGAACACCTTGGGAAATCTGATCCTGTTCCCTGGGACTCAGGGGTGATCAAAAACCAGAGGACGCAATTAGGCAAACGAAACAGAAGCATCAGCAGCAGGGCCAGTGCATCGCCACTTCACAAGCCCAGCGACAGCAGAGCACAGGCAGAGCTGAGGCGGCCCGCGGCCCCTGCGAATCGCACACACAGGTGCCCGTGCCAAGTGTGGCAATGAGCACCTGCTGGTGGGGGATAACATGACACGCAGATCACCAAATAGAGGGACTTCGCCCTTGGGCAACCTGCAATCCTTAGCGGAAAGCCAGGGGCCTTCCCAGGGGAGATCAGCAGGGCCAGTGCTTTTCCTTCGGGGCTGTAAACAAAAGCAGTCATCACTAACCCGCTCCGCAGCGCTCTCCCACGGGCACACGGGCTGCTCTGCGCAGGGCCCCAGGCATCAGCCCCGCGGTGCAGCCGGAGCCTCCCTGCCCAGCTGGGCTGGCGCACGCGGCCGCGCTCTGGGGAACGCGACACCCGACTGCCCCGCACATGGGAGCAGGGAGCCCCCGGGACTCCGTGAGGAGAAGGCGCTACCGACCCCTTCTCAGCACAAGGTGCAGTGGCGTCGCCTCCGCTGCCTGCCAAGAGGGGAACCCCAGTATTTCCAGAGCAGGGCGCTGTAGATGTGCCCAGCCCGAGCCAGCGACGCACTTCACTGAAGAACCTGCTGCTTGTCATGTGCAGCGACAGCCCACTGGGATTCACGGGGACCACCCATGGCCTCATGCACAGCCCCGAGGTCACAGAGCTCCTAGACATTTAGGCAGCGTGAGCGCCAACTGAGGAAACATCCTTGAACAAGCCTGCACTCTGCCACAGCTGGTTTCCCCATCTGTGGAGCATGCTGCAGCATTCACACTGCGAGTCGCTGAGAGGGGAGGCGCAGGAATTGAAAGGCTGCCTTTAAAACAAGCTAATGGTGATGAGCTGAGCCAAGACCCTGGCGGGGTTGTGCTGTGTTGCCATGCACACCGTCTCCAGTGGCTCCAAAGCAGAGGCTATAAATGTCAGGGAGGTGCTTGCCAAATGGAGCATCATCTACGAGCAAGCCTTGCCAAGGAGATGGCTCTGATAGGAAGAAATGGTTAGGTAAGAGACTGCACACTGAATCAAACTGATTCATCCTGGGTTTTATGAACATCCTCAGCCAGCCATGGCTGAGCCTCTCAACACATGCAAACACTTTTAATGCCTGCCTTCCAAACTGTCTCCCACAGCTTGGATGTCGTTGATGAAAGTGAAACCTGAGATGTGAAGTCAGTGCTAATATCAGTGCATCTCTGAGCAGTGCTTCCTCTCTGATTCCTTTTCCCCTGCCATGCTCTCATGTATACATTGTGCACTCTTGAAGCAGAGGCAAAGAGGACCCTTGCTCCACTCCACTTTGCACTGCAGTATCATGGCAATTCCTGGCATCAAGACCTACTTTTAAAATCCATCCCTTCTCTCAGTCCCATGCTAGAAGAGAAGGCAAGCAGAGCACATTAGTATTTCTCACCTCCTCTGTCCTTCCTTTAGACTCTAAGCACAATCAGACTCCCAAGGGGCAGATGACCTGCCCTACCTGCCTAGATGCAGCATTGAGGCTTTCTCCTTCCAGAAACTGCAAGATGCAACTCCAGTCCCTTCTCCTCATATATCTATCAGACTTCCTTGGATGTAAGAGTCATTCCCTCCTGTCAAGGTACGTAACCAGGAATTCTTGCTGTCCACAGGATCCTTGGGTTTTCATAGGTCAGAAGGAAATGATAGTCAGACACTCTGATGTCTGGCATCTCACGGGCTAGAGAACATCATTCCTTGTGGTGGGGCTGGCCCATCCTTCTGCTGAGGAAAGCTACGTTTTGGAGAGGCACCTGGTCTTGATTTAGAGATGACAAGTGATGGAGAATCCTGCACGGTCTCCAGTAAATTATTTCAGCAGTTAATTCTTTTCACTGTCAAAAAATCTGCACCTTATTTCCAGGCTGAATGGGTCTGGCTTTAGCTTCCAGCCCCGAAGCAGCTTGGACCATACCTCCAAGAGCAGCACTCCCCAGCATCCCCCTTTCTCCCTTGGCAGCTCATGTAAACCAGGATGTAGTCCTCTTTGTAGCTCTGCTTGAAATACATCTGCAAAATTTTTCATATAAAGGGACTTAATCCTCACCAAGCCATGTGTGCTGAGTCACTCAGACCAGGGCAGACACATAAATCAGGTCCAAGGGTCCTTCCAGCCAGGTCTCTTAACAGGGTTCTGAAACAGCTATTTCAGGAATACAGAATCCAGAGGAGGCAGTGTCACTTCACCCAGCACATCTGTCCAGCTTCAGTTCTCAGTGGTTTAAAGGCACCAAGCTGAAGCTCTTAGAGAAGTTTATTAGGTCATGTGCAGGTCACCTCATTTGTGTTCATCTTCTTTCAGACTGCTTGGAGCATGATCAGAGGGATTTTGTATTCACTTGCATAACACTTTGTAGACAAGAGTACCCTTAGATAATTATAATGGATAAACCTACAGTGCAGGTTTTCCAGATATCATCTCAGCCACTTGGTTATCTCATAATAAAGCTCGATTGAAATTCCGTGACTTCTCACCAAAAGTTGCCAGTCATTTTCCCCTAAGGTTTCTCTACACAGAGCATTACCAGGACCATGACTTGGTACCTATCCATTCACACCTGTATTAAATTAAACACAGAAAAGGTTCTTGGCTGCATCTTGGCCATCTCCTGGACCCATGGCTCAACATTTCTGGCTCAGTTTAAATTGCCACTACACATGCCCTAAATTGACAGTATCTGGTTTACATTTGTGGCAGTTTATCCAGCTCCTCTGGCTGAGCTTTTGCAAAACTTGCAGTGATGTATACAGCCAAATGCCAAAAATCAGAGCAGATTATCATGCTTTTCCCTGATAAGTATCACATGCTTTTCTTCTCTGTTTACTATGATGACACATAGGCCTACCAGCCTCAGGCACAGACCCCTTCTGTGTTCAATGTTGTACAAATACAGCAAAAAAGTAGTCACTGCCTCATGACAAACACAAGCGAGAGCCCCCAAAGGACACAACAGTTGTTGGGACATTACCGCCTCCTAGGTGGAAGCAGTGCTTCCTCCTATGGATGGGCACAGAGCCCTCACTCACACTAAAAGGTTTATTTGCTAGAGTCAGATATACAAACGCAACTGCCAAAGCTACCTCCTGAACGTGGCAGATCTTGAACTGGCCCAAATGCTAGCAAGGGAGCAGGCAGTAACTGCTACTGCCTGGTGGCTCACGCGATGTGTGAAGATGGCCTGGTTATCCCAGAGCGTGCTGTGGCCTAGCCCCATTGGAGGCTGTTCTCATCAGTTGCTTAAGTTTATCTTCTGGGAAAGACAAGACTGAAATGAACTTCTACATCAGAAGGTTTGGAGGAAGTTATAATGCAGAGCTGACTGCTGTTACCACGTGTTATGGACAAATGAGATTCTTGTCCTGGATGGCACCAAGCAGTGTTCAGATTATTGCTCTTACATCACTGTGCCAGGTCTCTTACTAGTATTAGTAATTTTAATGAATCTTCACTACTGTTTTCTGTATGGTTAAGTAACTATATCTGCTAGTTCAGTAGATCACATAGGTTTAATTCCATTTCTTCCAGTTTGTACTGTCCCACATATGCTTCAGTTTACTTTTATTACTGTATCCTTTTATCTAATGAGTTATCTAAGTCATCATAAAACACAGAAGAAGCAGAGATGGAAAGCATTAAATTTTAAGCAGTTCCTTCTAGGTCATCTACTATTCTCTGTTCGTTCATCCCAAACCACCCATATTTTTCTGAATCTATTTCCTGCAGCTAATGGACAAGATGGGATGTCTCAGCTTAGGGCAGACAAAGATACTGCTCCCAGCTATTCACCCTGGACCAAGTAAGTGAGTTACTGCATCTGCCAGGATCTGCGAGCTAAAGCTCCGAGATGGACTGCCACAGGTCTGTGTGTGCAATGACACAGTGTGCCGGGCAGCCCGGGAGCCAGCAATTCCTTACAATGCAGCTGGTAGGCATGAGTTAGCTTACAAAGGTATAGAGCTAGTATATTTGTCATTTGTTTATAAGCGATCAGTAATAACTGTACCATTTGGGATTTTTTCTTCTGTAGCCTATCCTGAACCCAAATAGCCCAGGACACTCACACTGCACAGTAAAGTCATACTGCAGTCAACAGGGAAACCTCCAGTATGGAAAAAAGGGACAGAGCCTCCACTGAGCCTCGGGATGCATCCCAAGGCTCAGTGGAGCAGCTGATTATCTTGACACTCTTAGCCACAAGCGTTCACTTTCACTCAGGGAGATAAGGAGAGAAGGCTCTAGAGGAAATAAAGAGTAAAGAAAAAAAGAAGTACAAAACCAATACAGAGGAGGAACTTCACAAAATAGAAGCGATGATTTCCAAGTCACTGAAAGGTTTGGGGACTGCATTTATGCTTCCACTAACCATAGTTTTATGCGCCTTAACCTCTCCACCACCTTATCACCTGGAAAGGATGCAGCAGGACTTCGGCCCAGCCGAGAAGACAGGTGTCCCCGAGACCTAAAGGCTGTGGGATTTGCCTCCCTGCTGCTTTCCAGGGCAGCGAGTATCATGTCATGGATGCCAGATGTGGAGCCAGCTGTTCAGCAGAAGCAGGGTGGTCAGCTGAGCAGGAGGCTCCAAGTTTCAGAAGATCTGCCTTCCATTTCATGTAGTGCTTGGATCAACACGCAGGAAAATCTTTGGACTACTGTTTCTCCTCCCACCTTCTGACTGTCCTGTCTTGTTAGGCTGAAGGCTTTCAATGGCAAACTGCAGCATGTGGAGGTCTCCCTTTTTCTCTCAACACATGAATATGCTACAGCTGGGCAACAGATTTTTTAATGAGAAATTGCTGTAATATAATAGTTGGCCAGAAAATCAATTTTCAGAAGCAACAGCTAATCTTTCTTTTGAAAACAGTTACCCTCTTTCTTTTTTTTTTTTTTCCTCTTAAGCTGTACCATTTAAGGTCTTGCTTGCAAAGCACACAAAATTTCAAATATCATCCAATATTAAAAATTTGGGAAGGGTCATGTTATTTTCTAACAAAATCTTACATCTTTTGCAGAAACTTTCAACAAAACTCAGAAGATTTAAATAATATTAATAGAAAAGAATGTCCAAAACATAATAAAAAAACATGCAAAATATCATCAGCTTCTCTAGCCTCAGCTGAGGGGATCCTAAATTCCTTAGGCACATGAACTGTTCACAGCACAATGAGGCTCTCTTCTCTGCATACATCTGCACAGTACTGTCTGCAATAGGACTATAATTTCATAGTACCAAAAACAAGAGGTCCTTGAGCTCAATTAAAACATAATATGAAATTCCATATGATTATGGAATTATCCAGTGAACTACACTGGATAATGAACTACACTGGTGTCTCTAAAGCTTCTAGCATAAGCGGAAGCAGCTATAAGTTTATTTGGGCCCCTACAGCACTTGGCACAAGAGGACATTGATCTTGGCCGAGTTCTGTGCTGCAGTCATCACAATCTTGATGCATATTACAGTTTGCTGCTCCTGCTGATTTTATTTCTTTAGCTTACCTGTTTAAAGACAGTGCTTTAAACACGTTTCTTGTGGGCCTGGAGAAGAACTGTCCTTTGAGTTGTATTGACATAGCTAGGTTCACCAAATGTTTATGAAGATTAAGACCACCGCCCAAGCCACCCAGGGCTTCAGAAATCAACATTTAGTCCATTCCAAGCATCTTCACTTCCCCACCCAAGGAGAGGGTGGCAGTGGTGAGGATTTTGTAGTCCAAGTGAATGTTTGTTGCCTGGTATGCCCCCTCTGACCTCCTACAGTTGCAGGAAGCACAGATGCTTCCCAAGATCTAGACAGAGGCCAGCGCTGGTGGGGGGCAGCTGTGACTGCTGGAGTGCTCTGTGAGATGATTACACCGCAGCCACCGTTTGGGAACCACCATTCCCCTACCACAAAGGAAGGATATGGAGATGTATGAAGCCCGTATCTTCATATGCTTCGTCTGTTCCTTACAGGCCCGGCTTCCCGAGTGAGGCACAACTGCCAACAAGGCCAAAGCTAATCACTGATTACAGCCATATCAGATTTAAAAAGTTGTCCCACAGCGCAACTGGCTTGTTTCCTTTTCCTCCTCATACAACATCTCCTTGCAGATTGGAACTGAAGGGCGTCACTGGAGGAATACAGAGGGAGGTTCAAAGACGACCTCCTTGCACAAGGAGGTACCCAAGGAGTTTCTGCTAGTGGCTGGGCCTGCGCTCTTCAGTCAGAGAAAAGCAGATTGAACTCCTACCACTGAGGCTATGTCAGTCCAGATGGTAATCAAAGTCTGTGGTTTTTTTTCACACTGAGGATGGTTAACTACTGGACATGGCATAAAACCTCACATTTGAGCTTCTAGAAATCATGGCCAAACCTCAGAGAAGGGACAAAACCGCTTATCCAGAGCCCGAGAGCAATTTCCTCAGTGCCCGAGCACTACATCTAAAAATGTGAGGGCACATCTGCGAGCACCTCATGGAGTCATAGTGAGTGTTTCCAATGACTGAGTATGGAGGAACAAAGCTGAATCCCTTCCATAAAACAGGAGTAGTCACCTCTGCCAAGAAAGATTCAAGACCTGTGCCACGCTTCCTGGCCTAGGGAGGTGAATTACTGACTATCATTTTGCCAAGCCAAAAAGAGACAAGATGGTGAAAGCAGACCCAGAAGGACCCAAGTTCAGGCTATTTTGCCCGAATTTGATAAGAGCAGAAGCAGACAAAGAAAGTCTCACTCTGTCAAATCTCTAGAAACTCCCCAAGGCACTACCTACAAGTAAGAGGCCAAACAGGCAAAGGAAGGAACATAAAATGATTCCTCCCTCTCTCCTTCTCCATTAACTGCTCCCTTTCTCCATTAAGGTCCACTCCAGGGAGGTCTCCCCTGGAGACCCACACAGCTTTTCCCATGCGAGCACAGCCTCTCAGCATGTTGCATCTTGCAACCCAGGCATGGGCAATTCAGCCTTGTAAGCAAGAAGTTCCTAAGGGCACATCCCAGTTTCCCCAGATTCCTTTTCCCCCACAGATCCTTGTTCATATATTGTCAGGAAATGTCACTTTGCTTAACTGTATATTTACATATCACACACAGAATATCTCTTATCACCTCTCATGTTTATACACAACAATATAGGAGCTCTGCCCCAGCTACTTGCTACCGAGGGGTCAGCAAGGGCCTGATTCTTATCTCTGACACTGCAAAAAGTCTTTGCTTCCCACAAGGGCCATAAAAGGCCCCCCCAGCTCTTCAGGAAAATAGCTGAAATACCACAGAAGGACCCATCTAAACCAGACATGAATATGTGACCCTACAAATAAACAAACTTCCACGCATAATGTTTAGCCTTTTTAATATTTCAGTCATCACAGGAAACACGGTAGAGGAAAAGGACAATATTTCAGTCAGTGAAAGCTGCCTCTTAGTCAAGAGTTTAACAAGGAAAGCACCCCTGGAAATAGCAGCAAATGGAAGAGGCAGGGGCTGGAAAGCCACAAGGAGCAGCTACGCCCCTGCGGCGAGACTCGTGTTCTCCCCTTGACTACAAATAAACAGCAGGCAACGAGAACAGCGGCAGCCTCGCTCGTCGTGCAGTAACACGTGACATTCCCAAGGAAAGTCAGGCCACCATGAACTTCATGCTCAGGTTGTGCAGAAAATTCAAATCCTAAGGAGTCAGGCTAGCTCTGCCTCCAGGAAAGGCCAATATGACGTAACATGCTGTGCATACCCATTAGTTATCATTATTTTTATTGTTAAGCTGTGGTAGAGGTAAAATATTACTGACAGTAATACTTCCCTAGGTCAAGCTATTTGATATCTCATTTTTTTTTGGCTAGCCTACTTAGCTAGACCGTGTCTAACTAAGGATACAAGCTACCTGATATATCTTAATAACACCATGTGCTTGAAGGCAAATCTGCTGTGACTGCAGATTCACACATGTCACAGTCTTACCCAAGACTTGGTCTCTCTATTATACAACATTGTCTCACTTTCCAAATACACTGTGCTGTTATCTCTCACCAAGGAAAGTTGGTAACTAGCTTCACAGTTAAAACAGATCCTTTAAAAATATAATTAATATCATAGCTAAGGATAGAATGGGAAGTTCCAGCTTGTTTTAAAAAAGTTGGTCTCTAAGCTTTCAGGAAAAACTAACTGAATTAAAAGGGAACATTAAGGAGCGGTTTCATTTTCTCCCTTCTCTCCTCCTGACCATTTTTCTTTGCTGTCAGCTTTTTCCAGCAGGGAAAAAAAAAACAGAATAAAAGGAGAAACAATACTGATTCAAAATTCCAGTATGTATCAAATAACATGTTTTTCTCCTCAGGCATCTGGTCCAGTCAATATAAGGTGCCTATCACAGCATTCTCATTCTGTTTACATACTTGAGTGGGGGGGGTCTTTTTTTTATTCATTGTATTATTTGGCTCTGAAATGCAGCTATGGCCAAAGGGTCTTCTCACCTATTTCTGTGGAGCAAGACCTCTTGTCATGCTATCAGCCGAAGAGGTGGCATTCAACCTCCTGTCAGCAGAGCTGGAGTAACAGCCTTTGCTAGGTACAAAGCAAAACCTTTAGCATTAATTTCTCTTGCTGAGCTGAAAGATGTTAAGTCATTAAAGAAAAAGAAATTAAACCTCTTTGTAGCAGAGAACATACTTTGTAAAGCCTGAAGCTGAAAGGAAAAAGTTTTAACTGGAATCAGTCGCTAGATTTAGGCTGACTTTTACTGCCTCCCTTTCCACAGTCTCCTCCACACACTGCCAAGCTGCGTCCTGGAGTTCCTCCCTCTGCCCCCACAGGCCTTGTCCGGGCCACCCTCTCTCCTGCTCTTACTGCCAACCCCTCTCGGAGCCAAGCGCTAACCCATCCTGCGCCTCCACCCCATGAAATTCATGGAAGAACAAACTTCCTCCCTCTCTGCCTGTGACCCCACGTGCTGGGCACCAACCAAGGCCAGCAGAGTGCAGATTGGGGGGCCCTTTTGGGGGGGAGTCCCCTTTGAGGCTGCTCCCAAGAGGTGTCCCCACCCTGTCGTCCGCAGATGCCACATTGGAACCGGGAGCAGAGGTCAGGGAGGGCAGCAGGTCCCCGGAGCCCCACAGAGTGGCACCCTCGGGAAGGCAGTGCTGGAGGGGCACAGGGCTGCCCCACGGCTCCGCATCTGCAGGAGCACAGGGAGCCCCGGCCCGTGGGGCTCACGGCACACAGGCTGGGACACATCTGGCATCTATTTCTTGTGCTAACAAGGGTTCCCTGCGTGAAGTCTTTCAACTTCCGATCCTTGTCCTTGAAGATGAGGCTAATGATAGTCCTAGGGTCTCCTATACAGAAGCAGAGGAATCTTCATTAATGCTTGCAAAACCCTTCAGAAAACAGCCTGGGGATGAGCAAGGGTGATTTTACTGATAAGCTGCACATTAACCTACAGTCTGAAGAGTCAGCTTTTCTCCAAATGCAAAGTAGAGCATCCAAAGGAAAGTAGCTGTGTCGGAGGAACTTCTGCCCACCCGGACTGCAGTGGGATCAGCTTAGGACTGAAATAAGCTTTGGGGAGTCATTGAACTCTGACCTATGCTAGAATAATAGGATGTGTTTATGTCTGACAATGGGGGGCTTTGCAGAAACCTCCAGCGAGCTCCACATGCAACACTGTTTTTATGGTCCTCCTAAGAAGGGAATTTCAAGGGATCGTATATGCCTTAAGTGTAAATTATGACATGCATTAAGGACCACCCGCATCAAATGGACCGTCACCCTAGCCCAGGGTTTTCATGGTGAATTGAGAACAAATTCCACAGCCCCTCTGGTTTGTGCTTCCATAGAATAATATATTTTCAGGTCAGCAGAGCTGTCTGCTTCTCACACAATAGGTCTTTTCTCCTCTCTCCCCATACCTGTCAATCGCCCTCTGCCTGGTGCCTAATTTATGCTTCACCTCTGAAACATGCAACTAAACTCTGGAAATTCGTGAGGAGAGAACACCTAGGAAAAGCCTGTCATATTAAGCACAGAATTATCACTGCAGATACCCAAACAGACACAAGGAAGCCTTAGAGAAGCACTGCATTACTGCAAAACACATTCAAAATGGCAATTCCCTTTCGGGGGACACATTTTTGTAATTTACTTTGAATATTTCACACTTCGTATTTGTATGTGGGTATACAGAAGCATTTAAAGTTCAAAAATTTGCCAAAATTAACCCATGAGTCAAAGATATAAATAGATACAATGATGGAAGCAGAACATAAATCTCCAGGCTCTTGTGCTTGTGTCCCTACACACCACTCCATGCCGTAAGCCGCATGCAGACTGTACCAGTTGCTTTGGAACTGGCAGCTGGTAATTCCATGCAGATATTCTAGTTTACCTGAAAGGACTAGATCTGTGACTACAAAACCATGACAATTTGATCTACCCCACTGTGTTACAGAAGAGCTGTTCATAGTTCCATTAAAATGGAGATTTTCACTGAAAGCTAAGAATGAGCTGCTTTACTTGGCAGGTGAAAAACTGGTCTATCTTCCCTAAATTAGTGCTCAGTTACAGTGGCTCCTCTGAAAAGCTAGGTCCCTCTGGCTTTCATCACATTCAGATTAACTTTAAATTTGAATCCCTAGGAGGTGTAACAGGCCATTACTGTGCAGGTTTATCTTGAGTGATGTTACTAAGCTCACAGCTCCTTTGTATTCTGTCTGTAATAAAGAATTACTGAAAATTTTGCATTAACTGAAGGCCTTTCCTTTTAAGGATTAATCATTGCCCTTTTTTTGCTGTTTTTCAAAATGAAACGTTTTTCTTCATTACATGCTGACAAATATTTCATTCTGTGCAAAGACCCTTCATGAGAGACTACATTCATTTCTCACATAAATTGCTTTGTTAGCAGCTCTTGTACTTGGTGCAAACTAGGCATCTATTGCAGACTCCCTTTCTGTGAAACTCAGGTAGAAATCAATATCTCTTGCTGTCTCCTACAGCTTTTTTTTCAGTATAATTCTTTTCTCCTATTCCTTCCTCCATGGGAGGACTGCAGGGCCATTCAATAGTTCTCAGCCCCAAGAGTAGTCCAGAATCTTCTCTGCTGTGCTACACTTCATATTAGAGCATTTTGTGGAAGAGAAAAAATCCTATTCTCTTCCTATATGCAAAAAAAGAAGAAATCTTCAAATTGCCAAATCTTTTTTTTTTTTTTTAGTTCTCATCTGAAAAATGATTTAATGAAACTAGTCTCATATGGGACCGCTTTACTGTGGCTATTAGACAACAAAACACATCTCCAAAGAAGGGCTATGCAGACACTACATGTTTTTCATGCCTTGTGTAGGGATGCAGCTTGCAGTGGAAGATTCTGGGAAACTTCCTGCTCTCGTGGGAATTCTTGCTAGGTTAGACCCTGAGCAGTGGAATCACTGGGCTCCCCACTGAGACTGTGCTCGAACATGGGGAGCCCGAGATGGGCTAGAGATAACACAGTGGGGACAAGTCTGGGGTTTTGGATTGCTAGGAACGAACTAAACACTGAGAAATAGCCCTGCGAAAAGACTGGAGTATAAACAACTCAAACCTGAGGGTGATCATTGTAATTTAGAAATATGTCAAGGTCCAACTTTTGCTTTACTTCCTCCCTGCACCTAGACCCTGGAATATTACCACCCTGTCTGGCCTCGTCCTGTCACAAAGAGCAGGAACATGGGTGGACATTTGGCCATACTCACCTGTGCACCTGGCTTCATTAGCACCCAATCCATTTGAGGACCTTGTTGTTTTCCATTTAACAGTACAAAGCATTAAGTTTAACAACTGCATAACTCTTAATTTGGAAGAAAAAGCTTGAAAACAATTCAGCGTATTAAATCTTTCTTCCTTTTGGCTGTGGCTGCTGTTTCCCATCACTAGTTTACTCTTCCCTTTTACAAAGCCCCCTTCCCACCTCTCTTTTCTCTAAGTATAACTCATTTAACTTCAGATATAGCAACTTACATTATACATGTTTTTCAAGGTTGTTGCAGAATAAACAAATCTCGTCAGTAAGTTACATTTACTGCCAATTCACTTACAGTCTGACCCTGGGATAAGCACTTTAATTTTTTCAAGTTAAAACAGCTTGGATTTTATATAGCAGATATTCTGTTTTGACCGCTTTTCCTATTGCCAGCCATCTGTCTATTATTAGCATCAGTCTCTGACAATGGGAATATTCTGCTCATTAAATCACTGTTCAGGAAAGTGTTTAGGTTTTATCATTAAGAAAAAAAGAGAGGCTTTTTATGTCATGAATGGTTCTCAAGAGATACGCACTACCACTTAAAGCCAAAACTAATAGGGTCCTCAGAACTGACCCTGTTTCATATTTCCATCTTCAAAACCATAGGAATGCAGATCTGAAAAGGACTCAAGATCATCAGGTCCAATTCTCATACCACCACGTAGCATGATCTGTAGAGGGGTCTGGCTCATGTTTGGTTTCTCTGCTTTATAGATTGGTAGCAGATGATCGGCAGTGATTTTGGCCCCAAACTTGAAGGCACCAGTCTGAAAATGCTGGCTAAATAATGCAGCAAAGGCTAAATACTGAACCGGTGTCAGATCTGACATGGAAATCTCACCTACAAAACTATACTGCCATTTATACTCTCCTTCCCCTTAATGATTTCAGACATACATTCCAGATTTGGGTTATTTGCAAGGTAAGGAACACAACAGAGTTCCTTCTGTAGCAGAACCTCAAGGAGTGACTCATCTCTTTCGAAGAGGGCACAGCCCTGTAGACAAGCTCTGGGGGTTGCAATGTGGGCTCGGCAGTCACTGGGGCCAGTGTTTAAGGATCACATGGGCACATTCCCCACTGGTGCTGAGGACCAGGAATGGATCTGCCCATACTGAGTAAGGTCGGACCAGCCCAGCATGTATACTGTAAACCTTTATCACCAATGCTCAGAAGAATAATTAAAGGCAAAATTAACTATTAGATATTGAATACTCTGACCTCAGCTCAGTTACGCCAACACATTGATGTCACACACCTGCATGCAGCACCTCCTCCAAAAAGTTGACCCAGAATGGCAGAAAAAAGGTTAAAGTCCTCCTTGTTTTGAGAATGTCTTTATATTCTCTCTATATATTAGCACGGTAAGTAGGTGAAGGAAGAAGTCAGCACTGTGGATTAAATGGCGTGATAGTGTTGCATCTAGTTGCTGTTCAGAAGGGCAAGCCTATTTTCAAGCTATTAATAGCAGCATAGTTTAATATTCATAATAATAAAGAAAACCATCTGGATGAAATCAAATGAGGGAAGAATAACCACATGTGCACCAGAAACCAAGGCACATCCCAGGCTCACTTACATATTTTCATACAGAAAAGACAGAGTATTTCATTGAGAGAGGAGGGGGAAAGCACTTGAAACCTGGAACTCTGCTACTTTTAAACTAAACAACGGTGCATTTCTGCTTATCTCCTTACCCCTGCAAAGACAGCTTTTGCTGAATATCCAAATGCTAATGGAACAAGCCCACAGGGAAGGCAGCCAAGCCAAGTATCCCTGCCCAGAACTAGCTTTTCTCCTTGATTGCTCCGCTTTTTCATTTGTTCAATGTTTCCCAGCCTGTTTCTTTCTCATTACGAGCCGAGATCATCCTGACATCCTCCTAATTCATCGTGACTTGTACAAGAGGCTCCCCAGCCCCGGTACGTCCAGATGCATGTGGTTTGCAGCGATTAGGCAGGGCAGATAACAATTGCTTCTCACATACAGATCTCAGGGTGGATATTACTTGGCAGGGAAAGGGAGCTGTCTTCATTACTTTGCCCTTGAAGGGGGAGGATGAGATGGAGCAGCTCAGTTGCTGGGACAGCACCAGCTTTATCAGCTGTGCCCAAACAGAGACCTCGTTGGACACAGGAGTGACAAAGGTCACACCAGCTTGCACTGTCAATCCTCATCTTGACTGTCAAGTCCAGCAAACACGTAATCATCAGTGCTCCTTGAGAAGGCAAAACGAGCCACATTAGCCAGCCTCACGCATGCCCTGGCCCATTTGGAAAAGCTCGCTGGCACTTGCACAGGGAGAGACTAGAGGGCTGGCTGTGACCCACGCCGACGCTCTGCTCCTGCTTACGTGAGGACAAGGCACCTGGCCTCACCGCTCCTCCAGCGGCATATATCCATATATGCAATATGGTATACTGGCCCACGGTACAACATGGGCTGCATTGCACCAAGTTCACAAAGAAGCAGAAAGCCAGAGCTTCCTGCCAACAGCAGGCCCCTGGGCATGCTTGGGACAGACCCTAAACACCAACCGTGCTAAGCTGGGTCAAAGACAAATTCATCAAAGTCAGATACTACTTTGCTCATTATCTTGACTTCTGGTCAGAGGACTTTTTCCAGCAACTCTTATGCTCAGAAAGATAAAACCTACATGTGGCAAAATAAATTTCAGAAACGGCATTTTTGTTCAGCCTGCAGAAGTACTGGAGAGCTGCGACCATCCCAACATGATCTGCTAGAACAGTTGATTTCCACATTGGAGGGCTGCAGACTGACTGCAGCTCAACCCACTTGAGTGAGAATATAGATTTATAGCAGTGTAGCAGTCAGTATGTGATCACAGCTTGTATTGGGAGTTACCTGGGCAGTAACGACCTTGCACAGATGAAATGGTGAGGCTGTTAAAAAGCTCATCTACTGACCATGCTCAAGTAGTTCTGAGCGCTAGACAGACGGGGACGTTGCTAGAACTGCTGCTCGGAGCCACAGTCCACACACTGCCAGGGAACCAGGCTAGCGGAAGCAGGGGCTACCTGATGCGCTGCTTACANTTCCACATTGGAGGGCTGCAGACTGACTGCAGCTCAACCCACTTGAGTGAGAAGATAGATTTATAGCAGTGTAGCAGTCAGTATGTGATCACAGCTTGTATTGGGAGTTACCTGGGCAGTAACGACCTTGCACAGATGAAATGGTGAGGCTGTTAAAAAGCTCATCTACTGACCATGCTCAAGTAGTTCTGAGCGCTAGACAGACGGGGACGTTGCTAGAACTGCTGCTTGGAGCACACACTGCCAGGGAACCAGGCTAGAGGAAGCAGGGGCTACCTGATGCACTGCTTACAGATTCTGTCTGAGCAACTTTGCTCAAATACTGCCCAGAGTGATTTGTAAGGATGAAAACAAGGAAATCCGTTTTCCTTCTCTGTACACTAACTTCCCACTTCCCCACTATTTTTGAGAACTCTATTATCATCTGCCAAATAAACATACAACTTAAGAAAGAATATTATTAGCGTGGAACCAAGACAGAAGAGGAAATTATGCAAGGAGATTGCACATGGAAAAATCCAATGACACATGGAAAGGAAAATTTTAGGAAACTGGACATTTCCTGGGACAGATTCACTGCACATTTTCAGTGTCCAGTCAATAAAAACATGCCAAGCTACAAATCTACATGGACTTCTTATCCTAGAGCACTGTCTTCAAGTCTTTTCTTAGAAGGTTCCTTTGTAGGAACGTTAAAAAAAAAAGGCTTCTCTCTAAATACAAGTAACATGAAAAACCAATCTTGTTTTGAACCGAAGACCATACATCTTTATTACAAACAGGACTAGAAAGGAAAGAACTCTCAGAGGAAATAGTAGTAAGATATAAGAACTCATGCGTTTTATGCACGATGTCTCTGGTGTACAACAGCAACATACATCTGAAAAACAATATTTTAAATAACTCAGGAATGAAAGGATGCTACAACCAGAAGCTTCTTAAATAGTCACATATAAGTGGATAGGGAATAAAATATATATTTTTTATTATAAATCACACACATTTTCCTAGTCTTTGCTGAGCAAACAGCCCTGTCCTAGCTTTCTGAGCATGAGCCAAAATAATTCACTTATAAACTTTGTAAAGGATCACAAATTGAAACAAGCTGCCACTTTTTGGAAAGGAAGGGAAGGAATAAAAAATGGCCTTGAAAATTGAAGAGATGGTCCTAACCAACATGGAATTCAGCAAATTCAAGTACAAAGTATTACTCATCATAGGGAGAAATCAAGTAGAGAACAGAAGAGAACTATTAGCTGTGCACTGACTGAATAGGTATATAACGATCGTCACAAACTCAAGGAGTCACACCACAATGCTTTTACAAATAAAACTTATTTCAAAGATGTATCATCACAAGTGTTGTGTGTGTGCATGCGCGCACATGTGTGTTTATATATATATATATATATATATATATATATATATATATATATATATGTATGTATAAAACATCAATTTAAGTCTTCTGGAATACATTTTGGGGCACTTAAATTGTAGAGAGATGCAGACAAAAGTGGAGAAAGTCCAGTGGACAGTAATAAGAATGATCGAGGTATAGAAAACATGACCTAGGAAGAATAGTTGAAAGAAGTAGATTTGTTTAGTCTACAAAAGAGAAGACTAAGGAGAGATGTAATAGCAATCTTCTGGCATTTAAAAGGCCAGGCGGATAATGATCAATTGCTCTCCATGTTCTCTAAGAGTAAGGGAAGAAACAATCAGTTTTATCTGAGGCAAGGTGGATTTAGAGGGGATATTAAGAAAGCTTTTCGGCTACGAGCATAGTTAAACACTGCAGCAGGTTACCTAAGGAGGATTTTTTTTTTTTTTTTAAAGTAAGAAGTTAGACAAACAACTGTGAGCATTGCTTAGAAATAGTTCTGCTGCCTGAGTGCATAGTGATGAAGGAGATCTCTGTAGGCTCATTCCAGCACTAGGAGACTCTGATGAATCTTATTTTTCATGTTCACATTAGCCCCAGGAAAAACTCACAGCCCAGCTTCAACTGCAGGGAGGGACTAAATCAGTCCTAGCAAGGGACTAAATTCCATCCTTCCTAAAAATCAGATCAGACAGAGCTGACCAAAAAAAAAAAAAAAAAAAAAGTCAGAGCAGAGAAATGTTACCCTTTCAGGTTCAATCTTGGATTGGAAGGATAAGCTGACAGGAATTCAGGAATTCAAATGTCTTCAAGTGCTCTACCCTAATGTATTCAGGCCCGCTATAGCCATTACTAAATATCCAGCTTTTCTGGCAAGCTCTGATGACACTCCAAAGCCCCCTTGGAAATTTGTTAGCCTCTGTGGCACTCTCAGAACCCACATTTATATTTTTACTACATCGCCATAAAAATGTTGTAGCCTTTGGGGAAGAAAAGCAAATTGCAAATAAATTCTCAGATGAAATTTAACTGAGAGTTGTTACCCACAGTAGGAGAGAGAGAAAATATAAGTAGATTTAGAGGTTTATAAAATAGTTTGAAAATACTAGAATGAATAAAGAGCCAGACAGCAAAAACAGTGAGCAAATGAATTTGAAGAAAACCTGAAACAAAGATCTGCTCTGGGAGACTGCGAAGTAGTAATGCTGGCAAACACTTGGGAACAGCAGCAAGCAGAAGTCTTGTCTGCGCTCAGGGACAGCGTGAGCTGCAAGGTGCTGCAAACTTGGGAAAAATACAACACACGAGCTTAGAGAAACCACCACCTTCTTCCTTCTATATTAGGTGGTATCAGGAAGCTGTTACCTTTTGTGAGAAATGCCTCCTGCCCTGGGCTTTCTGCTCCCTGCACAGCACCAGTCCCCTTGGACGCCATCTCCCACACACTCTCATAGCCAACGATACTGTTATTTCCTTACACCTTGGGGTGTCCAGGGCATCCGGTATCATTTCAGAACCAGCCCTCACTCCCATTCTTCATGGGGCAAAAATACTGGGCACTTTCAGTGCGTCTCTAATCGCAGAGGCACAAAACCCTCACAGTCACGGCCTGGCACAGCCAGGGTGCAGGGGCAGCCTTGCGGGAGAGTGTCAAGGCAGCCTCTAGTGCCCCTCCCTGGTGACCAAGTCCTGATTTTGTCCAGCTGCTGCACACATGAAGAAAACCTGCCTGGCCCCTGCCTTTGCTTCACCTTTCCTCAGCTCCTCCAGCAGCCTGTAGCACATGCCAAAGGGCTTTCAACCCTAACACTGCCTGGGGTCTGCTCAGGATCCAGGCTTGGCACATCACAAGTACCATAGTCAACCATTTTATTGGGGAATGAGGAAGCTGTCTTAAAAGAGACAAAATCATCCCTCCCAACCCACTCCTTTACTACGCTGCACACATGCAAGATCAAAACGCCGCTCAGAGGAGCAAACCCTCAGAGGAAGACACAGAGCGAGACTGTTCAGTGAGCCAACTTGATTTGCAGTTGCACCCAGACCAAAAAATAAACTGCATCATTATCAGCAAATTGAAAACAGATCAGGGCTGAGCAAAGGCTAGGAATAATAAGAGGAGCCTGATACTTCTCACGGAGGACACAGGTCCGGGGGAGTTCAGAGAGGGTTTGTCACAATGACAGATGTCATCCCTGGATATTTATCCTGTGGTATTAAGCCGCTCGCTAAATGCACAGAAAGACTGAAAGCCAACGTTCATAAAATTCCTATCTGTGCTGCAGCAACACATCATCCTCAGGCCAGTCCAGCCTCGGGGCCGCGCCGCAGCAGAGGGGTCCCGGCTCTCCGCAAGGGGAAGGCAGCAAAGCAGCCGCCCGTGTCCGCAGCCCATTCCTGGGCGACTCGTTGCTGCCGACAGCCGCTGGCTGCTGCTGCTTGTGGTCTGGGGACGCAGGTCACAGGCTGGTTTACCAAAAGTTTGCTGGGGGTTATGGAGAACAAGCACTCAAAAACCACAAGTATTTGAATGATTGTTTCCAAAGCTTGGAGCTAGACAGTGCCTGGAGGCAGAACAGTTTTGGGCAGAGGGTGGGTTTCCCCTGCCCACCACAGTGGCTGTGCTGGCAGGGACCACGTCTGGCCGCCCTTCAGCAGGGATGTTGGGAGTCTTCTCCATAGATCATTCACACGCCAGCCCAGAGACTTCCCCACATCTTTCCTTCCTTACACACAGACCTTCCTCAGCCCAGACAGATATTGGTTCAGGTCCATATGTTTGTCAGAAATTAGATAAAGTGTGCTTAGATTTTTTTGGCAGAAAGCACTGTTTTCCACAAAAATATTAACATCTCTTGATATAAAACCATAAATAAATATTTTCCCATGTATCCTATAATTTAAGATTGTGGGGAAACACACTAAAACTCTTTTCCACCTTAACAAAATACTTCTTCCATGATGCATCCAGACCTGCTTCCTGGAAGTACCACCCTTGCAAGATGTAAAATGAGATGTTGGTAGCACAAGGAAACTTGATTCCCCTCGAGGGGGAAGCGTAAGGCTTCGCTGGCGTTACAAGAGGTAGAATACGGGGTCTCAGAGCCTCTACAGCTTTGCAAATATCCCGCAGCTTGATGTCCCCTGCCCCCTTGAACTCCTGGGACAGCCTCAAGCCACAGCTGCTCCCAGCCCAAGCCCTCGTGCAGCCCTTCCGCAGCCAAGGTTTGCCGAGCTGGCTACATGCCTGCCACTTCCACGGGATTTTCCTTCAGGATGAAACCATAGCTGTAGACTAAGCCTCCTACAAAACAAGATTTCTTAGTGTTAAAGGTTACCTCAAAAACAGGTACATGACAAGCCATGCCTCACCACTGAGCTGTCATCAGCTGCTGTCGGTGCAAGGCCCGGTCCACATGTTCGAGAGCTTCCCACCATGGGATCCCTGGCTCTCGTGGGTGAAGAGGGCCCTTCGTGGCGCTGCAGAGACTCCGTGACTGTCCCTGGAAAGCTCATGGTCAGCTGAGGCAGCCTCCGCTGGCCCTGGGGATCTCAGGTAGAACCCACCATGCAGCCCGTGCATCAAGCCTGCCTTGGCTCAAGCCCAGCATGGGTAGGCTCTCAGATCAAGCTCCCAAAACCTTGCTGCACCAGGAGGTCTTTTGAAGCCCACAGTGATATAACAGTGCTCAGGCCTGCACAGTTTGCCCCATCCAATCTCATGCAACTTCTGCATCATGACCTGTGAGTGAGGACACATCATGGAGTAGGAAACTTAGCAAATTTAGCAGGCGTTAATCTATATGCTCACAAATATACAAGGAATTGGCGAGAGATTCAGAGGAAAGTCCAGAAATCCTGGATTCTGACATTATGCATTTCAGCCTAAAGATCCTGGGTCCTAAAGCCCAGGTTTCGTGCTCAAGAGAGCACTTTATTTGGAGTGGCAGGAAAGCCTCCAGCTTCCAGGCAGCTCCAAACTTCAGGCTTTATGGAGTCAGTTCCGTGAAAGTTTTCCCCCTTTCTTCTCCTGTACATACTTCAGCACTCTTTTAATTTAGCTTGAGTGACAATTCCTGTCTCAGAGGTGCTTGGTGAGGAGCCAGTAGAAACCCAGTAATAAAACATCTTCCCTTTGCCGATAAGGAAACACGAGGGAATTGTATTGTGAAGCCCCCACTGTGGAAAAGGAATGCCAGGAGCCTGCAGTGGATCAAACCCCACTTCTTCACACCTCCTTTCCCAAAACAGGCCAAGCAGCAAAGTAGCAAAACCTGCCCTTGCTGGCATTCGACAGCGGAGTTTTGTGCTTTAGGCTAGAACAGCATGTAGCCAGGACACAGGCTTATACCACCACCTCCCTGCCAGCCTAGCTCAGCCACTTGGGATGCCAAGTGCAGGAGAGGCCGCTGCTGTACATGGAGTGGGGAGGTTCACAAGGTAAGCCAGGCTGCTTTCCCTGCTGTCATTTTCAGGGTTGGATACAGCCTCCACATGAGCAAAGGGAGATGACAAAACCACATGTCCACAGCACTAATGCAGGGCACTTGGAGGGTACTTACAGGACTCCAAGGGCATCAGAGCAGAGACAGAGCCACTGACCACCACATTTAGTGACAGGAGGTTAGGAAAGGATCAATGGCTGTTTTCAGTGCAGGATGCCCAAAGTCAGGCTCCACAGTTGGTAAAATAAAATACTTAACAGTAGGCTCAGTTTTTAATTTGTAAAACACTGTAGAAACACCAAGAAGGCTCTATTTTGAACTTCCACAAGAAAAATCAGCTGTGACACTGCTGTGCTATTTATCACGAGCTGCTGAATTTCTCAGCTAGCCATATGCTGAGAACTTGTTCAAAGCTACAGAGAGGCAGGGACTTTCATGCCCTATCCCTACCATCTTACTGTTTAGCCTGTGAATTTATCAAAGCAGGGTCCTTCTCTTGGTATGACCTTGGGTGAGCATCCATAGCAGTGGTAGCTACGTAAAGAGCAAAGTCAGTGTTTACAAGCTAGTCAGACATCTGGTTATGAAGCTCCAGTGACGAGCTCAATGCACCACTTTGTAAGACGATGCTGGAGGGCAGAGCCTGTATTAGCACCTCCGTGCACTTCCTGAGAGCCAGGGCAATCATCCTACATGCAGGGACACAGAGACCATCTGCGTGCCAGTGGGACCAGCTGCACCGCAAACACAAGAAAAGGTAGTGAGGAAGATCTCTGCAGTCATGTTCAACACACACATTCAGGCATTTGGTTTTGACCATGAAAGCATTTATCTGGCAATAGTACTAGTGTCTGATCACAAGACAAGACAGTGCTTACCAGGAACACAAGAGTTTGAGAGCAAAGAGAGGCTGATTTTCTCAAAATAAGCAGAGGAAAATACAGCAGGGTATCCTACTGCTACAGCCCTGTGGACTTCATATCAAACAAAACTATTTGTTAGGAACCATAGGAACAGGTAGACATACTACTGAAACATCTGACAGCTTGCACGGAATGGACCTGATGGCAAAGAGGGATCAGTATTTCCACCAGCATCTTTTTTAAATATACATTTTTCCTCCTTCTTAAGTTTACTATTTAAATCATGGGTATGGTGTGGAAATTTGGATATGGAAACAATATCCAGAGGTAACAGGAAAACATTCACATCTTCCTTCCACTTGTCTCTCTTTACAGTCCAGACTGGTGGCCTGAACTCAAAGTGTTACTTTCAGATCCAGATCCTTCAACGCAGAGCCAATTCTGACAGTTCTAGGGGCATGATCAGACCACAGTGATATTTTCAGACAAGCAAAGATGAAGTGACAGACTTGGTACAGTCCTATTTGGCATCAGCAACTACAATGAAAAAATGCAAAATAGTTACAGACCTGTTGATAATTTGGGATATTTCAATTTGCAAAACAAGTTCTATGCTTCTCTTATGACCAACTATAGACAAATCGCTCTGAGTTTGTTTCACTACCTCTTGGACTATCAGAATTTGGTTCCTTCTCAAGTGCTAGAGAACTCACATTCTGCTTCATAGAGACATCAAGCAAAACAAACCCAGATAGTTTGTGAGCTAATAAAAATGGGTTTTCTACAGATTTCAGTCAGGATAGATTGAAACTTTTCCTGAAATTGAAGCATGGTGTTTCCCTGTTTCCTCTACCTCCCTATATGGGGAAACAGAACATATTTTATGATGCCTAAAAAAGTTAAGTGCTCTGAAATTTTTCCTCTCACTGGAAACATTAACAAGGTCTTGCTTGTCTATGCAGTCACTTATTTTCGGAAAACATATTGGAGCACAGTTATCTTGAGACCTTTGCTTTTCTGCTATATCTTGCTACCATAAAAAAAGAAATATAGAGTGAAAAAGAAAAAGGCCTCACATACATATAAATATTATTTTCATAGCCTTTTTTTCCTTAGGAAAACAGGCTAAAAAATCATAGTAAAAAGTGAAAGTCACTGAAAATAAGAGCAAAGCTAGAAAGCAAGCCAGAAAAATAGCCAACGCATAATCAGTGAATAAAGAGCACACACATTTTCTGCTGCTCAACCGAGTCTGGTGGGATGTTTCTGACTTCATAGAACAGCTTCAATTTTAATTCATCACTTGACAGTATTTTATTTTTAACCTGAAAGGTCCTGGAAACAAAAGGGCTTAAGTTACAAGAGAATGGTTCACAAACTCAGCTAGCTTTATGAACCCATAAAACAGTTTGCAAGGTTCATAAAACCTCAAAAGCCAGAAAATCGTCCACCCCCAATTTCCTCCTCATTTCAGCTCCAGTCTTGCTTCACTCAGTGTAGGATGTTATGCACTCCCTCCTCTAACGCTTCTAACTTTACACTCCAAGCTGACTATGTTGCCTTTGCTCTTTTTCACGACATCTCCATACTGGATTGGAGCTGGCATTTGAGTAGAGTCCCTATGTAATGAACCCAATGAATCAAAGCTGGGGGGGAAGCTGCTTAGCTTTGCTCTGATGCCAAGCAATTGATTGCACAATAGCACATAACTCCCTAATGGCTCATTCCCTTTTTCTTTTCTGTTGTGCTGAATGAAGAGAAGCCCTACTGGGTTCCTGGGCCAGGCAAGTGCATCCTCTCTGCAGTGCTCAGAGCCATACCATGAGTGATCTGGAAGGAATAAAATAAACATTAACCCAACTGAAGTAGCCTCCTTCAAGCCATAATTTCTAGTCCAATAAAGCCCTAAAAGGAGATTTGTATTGAAAGAGCATTACTAAGAGAACTCTCCCAAGCGGGCTCTGAATTCCTGGTAGCTCTCAAGACGTAGGGCCAAGTGTTCATGTAGCCTGTGGAGAAGTCTTTGGTTCAGGCTGCCCTGAGCCCCAGCTCTCCCAGCAGCAGGCTGCTTTAAGGATCCTCCAGGAAACATGGTGGAGCTAACACAGAAGAAGTGCCCTAGTCACTTTTTTTGCCTGACATTATTGCAGAAGCAGATGAATTTTGGAAATATGCAGAACCAAGGGTCAGCAAATGCATGAAGCCTGCATGGCATTTTCAGACAGCCCAGCCACTCCTCTACTCGATGGGCCTAGAGTCCACCTGAGGGAAGTCGTAGAATCTTCCTCTTTGGAGATCTTCAAAGCCCGCTTGGACGCAATCCTGTGCCACATGCTCTGGGTGACGCTGCGTGTGCGGGGGGTTGGACTAGATGATCTCTAGAGGTCCTTTCCAATCTTAACGATTCTATGAGGGTCCTCCTTGAAATCTGGATAGCCCTAGCATGGAGAGCGTCTCCCACACTTGATTGCTTCCCTTAGGCTTAGCAGCAGTCAAGGGCTTCAGGAGTGGACCTGCACTTTCTTGAGTCATCCAGGCAAGCAGACTACTGTGCTCTCCAGTGATGTTTGGAAGACAGCTGTATTTACATCTATCTTCCTGGTGATCACCTTGCTAGAGGCCCCAACGTCTGGTCCTACAACAATTGCTCTCCAGGGCCTTGCCTAGGCAGCTGTGTTTGCTACCATTTGAGGAGTCAGTCACTGGCCACTGCCTGAGCAATGTTCACAGCATCAGGCCTATGAACTTTACATTGGTTAGAAACACAGCCAGAGCCCAGCTCTGCTGCCCTCAGGGGATTCAGCTTGAGAGGGAAATTTGAGCACTTGTGCCTCAGGCCTCCAAAGGTCCTGCCAAACTCCAGGGGCTCAAAGAAAGCCCACAGTGCTAGGGGGAGACACACAGAAAAGAGGCGGGCTCCCCAATTCAGCCCTGTCTGAGAATATCACGGGAATAACTGAAAGAGTAAAATAATGTCCAGCTAGTACCAGTGAGCAAGTTATCTGCCAGCCTTGGAGACAGGCAGAACTGCATGCTTTCTTGGCCCCACTAAAAAGTCAAAAACATTTGATAAAATGTATACATCAGTATAAAGCAGGCACCAGCACAAAAAGCTTCAGCTCGTATAGCAGCCACCAAGAGGCTCCTCTGGGCAAAGGGTCAGGCAGGCCACGGGTGGTGCTGCCAGCTCTGCGGACTGCCCTGTGCAGCCTTCTGGCCTCGCTGGTGCAGCGGGAACATCACTGCAGGACANGCCAGCTCTGCGGACTGCCCTGTGCAGCGGGAACATCACTGCAGGACCCAGTCTACAGCTACCACGCACACAGCAGCTGCGGCCAGAGCAGGAGTCAAAGGCAGGATTTTTTTTTTAAAGCCTACTTAAACTTTTTGGAAGAAATCCCTACATGTGTGGTACCCAACTGTTGGGAAGTGGTGAAATTACTAAATAAATCAAATTCTTTACAGTAAGTAGTTGGTAAACAATCTTGATAAACAGAAGGTATTGTTAATTGAACCTATTTGCTGTATTAGGCTTTCATTGCACACATGTCTTGTATTAATGTGCTTTTATTCTTTCCCCACAAAGCACATCGAGGATCTCTCAAAGGAAAAATAATGATTCTAAAATCTCCTGAAGATGATCCAGAAACCTTCATGCACTGCAGCTCCCACTGTGTCTGCAAGAAACACTGAGCTATTTGAAGCATGGTACTAATCACAACCACTGCCAGCAGTCACAGACCTTTATCCAAATGGGGAATTTTAACTCACTGAAACAAATGAGTTACTTATGGAGAAGGAACCCCCATTTTGCAGCCACCACATCCAAACAAATAGGCAGGCAGACTCTTTCTGTAAACCAATATGGATAAGTGGCTGCAATTTTCCTAAGTTGTCATTAAAACACGGGCTTTATTTCCAACGCTGCCAGAAATGACCTTGTGTGACTTCAGTTCCTTGTCTCTCCTCCTCAATCTGCAAATTATTATTCTGTAATAGGCAGCAGGACCTAACTCATATTACCAGTGTGCTGTAGCTGATGTGATATTTCTTGGAAAGAACAAGGCTGCCAGAGTACAGGGCTAGAATGGGAGAGTACTCAGTGAGCAACATTCATTTAATAGTAAGAACAACTGAGAAAAAATAAACACTTGCAGAGTCTATGACTAAGTGAGACTGTAAATTTCAAACACTTATTACAAAGTCATAGCTCAGTAAAGCAGCCCAGGACTTGTTATGTACCAGAAGGTAATCTTTAAAGGACTTACGCACTGGGAAAATTGTAAAGCAGAACAGGACAAAGTTTATGTGCCTTTTTTCCCATGTGTTTCTTTTAATTAACCAAACTATCACAGAAAAGCATCCTAGAGGTCTGGATTAAGTCCAGCCTTGTAACACACTTGGCCAGGCACATCTCCTGCACTGAAGTAACCATACCACAGTGTTGGTGAAGTAATCAGAGCCTGTGAACATTTTTTTGAGACATTTTTCCACCCATTCAGTTTCCCTCTGTTTGCAGGTTTTCTTTAGGCAGATTGGCAGGGAGGGAGTTATCCTTTTTTCATTTAATAAGAGTCCAACATGATGTTTCTCAAGGGACCAGAGCAACAGCTGATTCCCAAACTGCTCTAACACCTCACTTACCCTGTGCGAGTAGTTTATACCTTGGGCTTAGTGACTGGTCGTACAGGGCACACAGCACTATTTTTGACTGCTGAACTACACGGCCCCAGTTGATTTTTATACCTTACCTTTGTTTCAGAGTTAAACAGCAAAAAAAGTCTATTTCTGGACTAAATGCTCATTGGTCAAAGGCTCAAAAAAACCCTCTTCATCAAGAATGTAAGTCTTCCCATGCACAAGAACTTGCAAAACAGGAAGAAAAATGCACAAAGGGCCTAGATGGTAATTTAACTCATAATTCAAACTGCAAACAAATTTCAACTTTGCACCCACCTCTCCACATGACCTTGAAGGGCAGCCACAAAGGGCCAAGAATTATCTTTTTGTCTAAAATATTGAGGTGTTCAAAGCCAGACCCTAGATTAACTCAGAGATCCATGTGAAGAGCACTAGCATGTTAGAGGGAGACTGAGGACAGTCTGAGTGCATGTGGCTCTGCAACGTGGTGCTTGACAGACCTTCACCAATTGCCACAGTCCAGTCTCTGCTGGTGTACCTAGAGCAGTCTCAGCATCTGCAGAACAGCTTGCATGAGGGCACATCAAGAGAAACGCTGCAAAGAATACTCCTTTGCCTCTCTTCACTGCTCTTCTCAATCTTCAAGAAAAATGTATAGATACAAGTGTTTAGCTATGCACATTTCTGAGAAGTGCCTGGCCTATACAAAAATAGAGTTAACAATGGAAAGACATGACCAGTGGCTTTAAGCTAAAATTGGATGCATCTTTTTTTAGTAATAGATCAAAATTGATGGTTATTTGCTGTCCTGGTAGAGCACATCATTATTTGAAAGAAAAAAGGCAAAATGGAGCAGCAAGTCATTCATTATTTCAGCCAGAGGTATACCTGAGCCCCATGAGTAATATAATCTTAAAATAAAAGAGGCTGTAATGAAGGGTTATAAGTGTCTGAACTGCATGATGAGTCTGGTGCAAAAGACAACTGTCACCAGCTCTAGTTGTTAGTTGTATTGGATAACTGTGGAACCGCAAGACTAGAAAGAATCTCTTTACTCATAAGTCAGTTTGTCACCTTTCTATATATTAACAGGCTGTTTATTCTTGATTATTTGGAGAAGCCAACATCCCCATTCTCATTTAGTTTTGTTTTCAGTTCACATTGGCAGTAGTCAATGCAGTCTGTTCTCCAGGTATTCACATGCAAGTGACTGAGACATGCCAAATTCACCAGCAGCTTCTCATTAGTGTCTCCTCCTTGATTATGACATCTGGTGAGGTTGATGACAATAACAGAAGAAAAATGTGAAGTTCAGTCATTTGGAAATGGCTTAAGTGGAGGCTGTTTTGCACAGTATGATGTTGAAATGTTAGGAATGATTGAGGCCAGATTTATGGCTCAAGCGGTCTTGCATCTGCATTTCATTTGAGAGCAACCAACAAAACACACCTTTTAAAAGAGAAACCTAAGCATTTCCCTATGGAACGAGAGCCATGGATATTCTGTCAGCAATATAATCTAGACTGCAAAATGCTCTGCCTGTTGAAAGGTATTTCCAGAATATTGTTACATAGCTAGCCCAATAAACCCCCTACTAGTCAGGGCTGTCAGCATCCCACTTCTGGCTCTACAAAATGATCTTCAGTCATTGGTCAGTAAGAGAGGCTCATAAAATGCTCCAGAGAGGACAAGGAGACCAGTCACAGACCTTTAGCCATAAAGAAAAACGATGATGTTTAGAGGCAGTTCAAATCTGGCCTTCTTCAATAACTCATGGCCATCCTGCTGTCTGGCCTGCTGAAACAGCATCTCTGCCCCCAGTGCCCTCCATATCTCAGTATGACAGAAGCATGCAGCCATGGGGGAATAGCTGAGGATTTGGTGGCCAAGCTTTTAGCAAATTAATTGCTTTTCAGATCTGTGCAAATCTCCTTTTTGTACTAGAGTTTAACTCATAATTCAAACTTGATAAACACACACTTGTTGATAAACATGTCTCATCAGTTTAAGGCACAGTGAATGTGAACTGAACTTCCACTGTGCTCCATCCTGCCTGGAGAGTCTCTGTAAAGAGCCCAGAGAAGAAAGTTCAGACAAAACTATTCTGAATAACATTCAGCTAACACTGTCACAGTCAACAACAGTTCAAGGAGAACAGGTCTGATAAAGTAAGAGAAGTCATCTCATCAAGCGAGAGTGCAAGACATACACATGCAGTGATTTTCTGTGCAAGTTAGGGTCTTAACTGAGTGCCTAAACCACTTTGAGAAAATCTCCGGCATGAGACTAAACACACTTACATTTCTCACATGTCCATAGAAGGACAACAATATTGCTTTCCTGAGGTGCATCTCTCCCCCTTCCATACCATGTAAGGCAAGTGATAATTCAGGTCTTATCCAAGATGAGTAGATAATTAAGCAGAGTAAGACATTTCTAAAACAGTTGAGGAATCTCTGCCAAAGGGAGGATTTTATTATTTTTACATACATTTGAAGTCATCCATGGTTGAATCAAACCAAGATGCTGTGATTAGCATCAAAATTTCTATTTGCCAACCCTTTAGATAGGAATTATCCGCTGCCTGTCTGCAAGATCCTCCCACAGGCTGGCGGGGAAATGTACGAGTTCCGGTGGGAAGTGTCTGATGGATTGGTGGCTGCTGCTGGCTGGAGGCAATGCAGATGACACAGGAAACCCACGGGCAGCAGGGGAAGCTGTCCTGACCCACCAGGGCCGCCTCGACCGTGCTAAGCACGGGCACCGGAGCTGTCCTGGGCAGCTCTTGTTAGCAAAACAGCAAAGTGTTAGCAAAAATAAATCAGTAGTGTTAGTGCCTTGTCAGCTGTAGCTTGTGAAGCCTTGAAATGATAAAAACATCAATAAGCAGCCCAGGAGCCCAGAGCCAGTTCTGACTACACATCATTGCCAGTGGAAGATGCGGTTCCTAAGTGCTTTAGCACTCTCTGATTTGTCTAACTTAAAGTAACTGCCATGTGCCAAGGGCACTTCTGGAAGCAAGGAAGGGGGAACTAGATCTACAGTGCCCTCCAAAACAGGGCAAGGATGTCATGCTGTCAGTGATGTGAAAGGGGATGTTTTCCCTATTACTTCATAGAATGGGAAGGCTATATTAAACTCATACATCTTAAAATGCACTTAAATAGACCTATTTACTATTGATGAGGTCTCATTTTCCTCACTTGATCTTGGCTTGATCTGCAGGATCAATAAAAGGATTGATCTTAAAGCAAGCAAAAAACAATAACTACATGCAAATAATGCAAGGCAGTATTCTCTTCACTGCAAGGGTAGCAATCTCTCTTGCCCTACAGCATGCAAAGAGAAGCAAGTCCACAGCCTGTAAAAAAGACAGCGTTCTATACACCAAGGATCTCGCAAGCTAATGCTGCAAGGCACTTTGGAGATAACTGATACTTGCAAATCCACACTGGAAACAAGTCGTGGTAGAGGCCGAGTGCGGAACGGTTGAACAGCGCGAGGCCGGGCCCACAATAACCAACCAGGAATCTGGTTCGGTTTCAGCAGGCTGCTCTGTCCGCTGAGACAAACACCTCCCCATCATCCTCGTGAGCCTTTCTGGGATGTGCGCCAAGCCCGAAGAGGAGCTCTCGTGTCTGAGCTGCAAACAGAGCCGCATCCCAGGAGAGGCCGAGCACCTCCGCTCGGCAGCTGTGGGAGCCAGCACAGCCCGGCTGCACCCTGAGGGCTCTACCTGGACTCATGCACATTCCACATCCAGATGATACATTATTCAGGAGTGCCTGTACTGGAGAACATTTCCTGGCTAGGCCGTGGTCCAGTAAACCACTCAGACTCATTCATAATGTTAAACTTATGGACAGACCACTTTTATGCTCCAAATTAGAACCTAAGTACTCTGCTGATTCAGTGCTAATTACAGATGGAGAGAGCCAACCACCTATGGGGAGGTAAAGGCCCCACAAAGTCATTAATTGTTAGGAAACAACTGTGACTATTACCAAACATGAAATACATTTATGTCTGGATACAAAATAATTTGTATGCATAACAAAGTTGTAAAATGAACTGTGTATAGCTTTTCTTAATTGGCCATTCCTCAATGGTTAAATGTATGCAGACAGGCTAAAGTATAAATCAAAGATAAGTCCGGCATCCTCAGCACTGCTGCTAATAATCTTTAGGAGTCTCAAGTGGAAAACACCTTTAAAATAAAAGATTTTCATAACAGATGATGTTTATTTTCTTCTACTTCCTCATTGGCAAAGACATCAACTGACCAAGTTTTTTTTTTTTTTAAGCTTGTTTCAGGTTTTTTGGCTGCACCTTCTGATTGTAGACATCAGTGGAAAGCAGAGCTCTCCTGGGAGCACTGTGATAAAAGCATTTCTTCAAAGTCTGAAACGGGCCAAATCTGAGAAAAAATTATGTGTGCTGCTAAATCTTGCAATTTTCATCCTACCTCTTCACATGTAGGATGTTTTGTCCAGAAAAAGGTTCAGAAAAGGATATGGGAATCTCAGTTTTTGCTTTTTGCCTAATTTTAGGAAAGTAAACCTCACAATCATATTATTTGCATCCCCTCCCCCAGAATAACTTTTCCATCTACTGGGCAACTTTGACCAAATTTGGCAGAGAGGAAAGCAAAGGTGTTATGCTTATATATTGCTGGGGCAGGGGGAACAAAACAAACCAGCAACTAGTTTATTAAAAGCCCTGAATTTGCATCCTCAAGGACTTTGACCTGCAGCCTGGACTGCTGCCTCCCACCCTAGAGGAGGGGAAGTTACCTGTGTGCAGCTTCAGAGCGAGCCGGGACTGGGGCACCACTGAGCACGTGGCCCCAGAGGGACAAGAGCACCAGCCTGGGGACTGGCCCCATTACAAAGGGCAGGGGGGTTCTTTGGTGTTTTCAGCCATTTTGCAAGTATGGAAGACTAGAAAATTTATCTTGGGCAATGATTAAAATCCAGAAGGACAATAAAAGGAAGGCAGCAAAAATTATGATTTTTGAAAGCAAAACTTAGCTCCAGGTGGCTAACTCATTTGTGAAGGTGCGGGATTAACAATATTCATTTTTCCTTAGAAAGGCACATACTAGCCAAGAATGAACAGGATTTGTTGTCCATGTTCCTTATGGATTTGTAATCTACAATTGACCCTAGTTTTGCAACTGAATGCGTTTCTTTTCACTGAACAAGAACAAAATTGAAAAATGCTAGAAAAAGACTTGCAACTCTGCTGACAAAGACAAAATGCCTAACTCCATGCCCAAGCAGATTATGAACTCTGGTCTTGTATTCAGCATCACCCAAGTGTCTTTGGAGGAAATCAGTCCATGGGTTTAGAGCATAGAATTTACTACATAGAATTATACTACATAGAATTTACTTACATAGAATTGCTACTTTAGAGCATAGAATTTGTTTGGCTGTTGCCCTGAATACTGGTTATACTTTAGCGACAGTCCAATGCAGTGAATAAGGCACAGGGATTACTCCTTCCTGTCAGTTACGTTATGGAGTTGTCATGCTCAAAGGCATCACCACCCTGCCTGTGACAGTTTTAGCTATTTCCCACCAGAAGTCCTGTTTTGAGGCATCCCTAACTGGATTATTTCCACATGAAGTTTATCCTGCCAAACTCTTTAGTGGAAGTTTGTGGCTACTCAGACAAAGCATTCAAACCACTTACATTTGGAAAGGCCATCCCTGCTTTTGTCAGGAAACCAGAGCTTACAAATTACTAGAAAGTCTGCATCTTGTTTGTCCATCCTCACTGGGAACTCCTAGAAAAGTGATGTATAAATTCGGGAGACTGATCTTACAATTATTTACTGCAAGTTTTCCTAACTATTGAAATATCTGACTTCCCTTCTTTTCCGTAGAGAAGAGTTGTCAAGATGCTTGGTCTGGGTATGACCTTTCAGGCAAGGGCTTTACATGGGCTCTTCACAGAGCACTAGGAGAAGGTACCAGTCTGCCATGGGAGCAGAGCACTGCACTGCCCAGCCTAACCAGGGAATGTAAACAGCCCCACAGGAGGGAGGGGGGAACAACCAGCCCGGGTGGTCTGGCTTGTGCCTTCTGCTCTTAACACACAGAAAAGTAGCTCGGGTGCTAATGCTAACAGGACCTGCCCCACACCACGATCTTGCTTTAAGTGTCACTGTGCACTACTTTCACCTATCCCCACTGCAGAGAGAAGTTTCCAGTGCAGCTGCAGTTAAACACAGGTTACAGACTATTACTGCTCCGTGTAACCCTAGCCTCAGCACACGGAAAGGACAAGGCCTGCTTAAACAGCTCGTCACTATTTTCTTTCTCCCCCACTGCTCAGCGTGAATTCTCAAGCCTTGCTGCCTGCACAGTGCTGCTGTTTGCACTTCCTTAATTTTTATCTCATTTATCACTGCTCAGAGCCCCCAAGCACTAACTTTAGCAACCTCCTGCCCTGTGAGGGTAAGAAAGAACTATCCCCATTTACAGATAGAGCAGCAAGGCATTGAGGTTAAAGCCAGAAGTAACTACGCAGATAAATCAAGACCCAGATTCATTCATCTGCCTGGCTTTAAGAATCCAAAGCACAGTTATCTTGGGCTCCTTGACCTTTCTCTGTCCATCCATCCTTCCCCCATCCTGAGTACATGATGTGTTTGGCGACATTGATTTGTATAAAATTTTTTTACACTGTGTTCCTAGGACTTAGCCAGCACCAGCCACGCTGACCTGCTGTAGTAGTATCTTTGCAACTGCTCTACAATGCTGTGCATCTCTTCCAGACAGCCCCAAGCCACCAGGACCCTCCTTTTACACACTCAGCCCAAGTGCTATTTCCAGAGGCTGATGACAGTGATTAACCAGCCTCATATGCAACCAATTACCCAACCTTTCAGGCAAGTCCCAGAGACTCTACACTTCACTGTTTCCATCAGACATTTTATCATGATGGATAACCAGTATTCAGCTTTAGCAAATTCCTCCTGGGACAGGTAACTTTGCCAGAGAGGTATGGACTGTTTGTGCAGCTCTCAACCATGTGTAAAGTGCAGACAGGGAATCTGGGGGAGAAAGAAGGCATGGAGTAAATACAACTGGATGAATCTGATCATGGAAAGTGAACAGAGACAGAGAAGGAAATTGCTCTTAGACCAAGGAATAATCTACCAAAGAAAAGGACAGTCTTCCCATTGCTAAAGTGCAAAGATAGTTTGGACAGAGGCAAGGAAGGAATAGCTGTCCCAAGTCTCTTGATATGCAGTACATCACCGCTTCAGCACAGCACTGGAGAATTGGGTTATTACTCTGCATCAGTGTTTTGGTAATTTCAGATGCACAAAGCAGCTTTTTTGAAAAAAATCTTAGTCTCATTTGTTGGAGGGGAAGCATTATCCTTCTCACACCTGGCTTCCACAATCACCCCGGCCGCTTTATGCTGAGGGCCTGCAGTCACCTACATTATCAAACGCTTCTATAACCCTTTTTCTAGGCAGAGCATCAAGATACACTGCACTCTGCATATGCAAGTGATCCTGCATAAGAATCAACTTACATTCTCTAGCAGTGTTCATTGAGTCTTTCAGTAAGTGGCATTTTCTTTTAGCTTGGCCATGCAAAGCAAACATGTTTAACCAAATCAGACATTCATGTCTTCATGCTCCTGTATTGTCCAAACTGGGGATTTAACCGAGCACACAACAGCCTTCTGCCCTTCAGGAAGGCAGAGGAAGGTGAGAGGTGATGCAGCTAAGGGACATCTGGTGCTTTTCCATGCTGTGGGGTGGAGGAGTGGCTGACCAAACATGCCCATGCTGGAGCCAGGCAGGGCCAAGGCCCTATTTCAGCAGTGCCGGGGTGTCCCAGCACAACACACACGTGTTGCTCTGCAGGGCTACCCTAGTGTCACAGCACTGACACCAGACCTGAAGGAGCACAGAAGATCCCCAAACTCAGCTGCCATCAGCTGCAAAATTTCAAGAGATTTTTTCAAAAAAAAAAAAAAAAAAAAGATTTTTTTTCCTGTTTTACTTCACAGAAATGTTTAGGATGGTCAAAGGGAAGGAATCAAGGCCTATGAAACCAGTCAAGAATTCACTGACCTCTGTGAAACCTAGATGAGCACCCTGCTCAAGAACAGTCCTAGCAACAGTGTGCAGGAAGGATCACCACCACCAAAGATGAGGCCCTTGTTCCTTAGTGCCTGCTTTGTATCACATGCTAACAGATTGCTCCAATGTGTTGCGCTGCTCTGAGACAGAGAAGTGTCCTTTGGGACAGAAGGTGCAATTATAGTTTGATTCTTAATTGAAATTGCACTATGGTCCAATAAGGTAAAAAGGCTAGTGTTATATCTATCAGTGCAGCTGGATGGTGGCTTTGCACTTGGCTACAAAATGAGAGGAAATCCTATCTCAGACCAAAAATATCCCTGTCTTCACTCACAATTCTCTGTCAAGCATCAATCCCAAAGCAAATTCTGAAAGGATATTTGCCTGGATTTACAGTTTAAGCAATGCATTATACACTTTGTTTTCGCAAGTTCAGGCTACAACTGCCAGTATTTTCAGGAAAGTCTTTTTTCCTCCTTCCCAAGCTTTGTTTACAAAACAGTTGAGCTGAACAGATTCTCATTCATGGTGAGAGTCTCAGCTGTTGGATTTCCGACTATAGCAAACAAACCTAACATGCTGTCCTGGCATAATTTAAGCACAGATTAAGGAAGAAACAAGACATGTACCAGTTTATCAGCAATACTGGGAAATTATCTCAGAGCACCTCCTAGAGGAGGTCATCTAAGAGTGCACTTGTAAGGGAATTTGATGAAGCACTAACTAGGGCAAACAACAGTTCAGAAGGGAAAGTCAAGCCAGAACAACTTGCCAGAGTTTAAAAACTCCCTAGCAAGTTCAGCATGGTTAAATCCTCTGGTGTTGGACAGTGCTTGATACCAAGAGTCCATAGCTGGTCAAAGTGACATGGATACAAAGCTAGGGACCGAATACAAGACCAACTGAAGAGCCACAAGGAAATATTAGACAGTAAACCCGGATGGTGCCTGGGACTGATGCTGCAGAGCAGGCAGGTCTGGAGCTGCAGTTGTTTACTGGGAGTTATACACATGGCCTAGGCCCTTTAGGGAGCCCAGAGGTCATTCAAAATAGTGTCAGAAAACTGAGCAAGACTATTTGCAGGTGCTGTGTGACTGCTTGTGCAGGGTTATAGATACCAGTTATAGACATGAAATGTTAAAGAACTGTAAGGTTAAAATCTTCAGCCTGGCTTCTCCCACAGGGTCTGGATGTGATTGCCTGGGCCTGTTCATGAACATTGCTAACCACAAGCTTTCCGTTCTACCTCCCTTCAGAGATGCCCCTGCCATTGGTTGGAATACTATTTATCCGATCAAGTTTTTGGCAGGTACAAAATGAGAAGTTGGCTTTAAACTGGGCCAACTAAAAGATCAGACACTTCATTGCTCATGTTGGCCAACCATGAAGTTACCAATCTAAGTAGAAATAGTCTTTTAGGCTTTCAAACCATCTAAGGAGGAATTCAAGGGAACAGCATCTCAGTGCAGCTGACTCCAGAGTCAGAGAATGCAGCCTGGGGAAGCAAAGGGTGAGAGCACTATGGAGAAAAATGTCCTATTAGAAAAAGAAATCTTAACCTGCTGATGAGTTCACTTTCATAAGCAACACCTTTTGTAAGTTTAGAAAATAAACTGCCAACACTTTGCGAGAAAGACAAGTGCTGCTTTCTGCAGCCTCACATCACTAACCTTATCAGTGCCAGAACAGAGAGATAAAACTTTAGCAGCAAAGCAGGAACAATGTTCTGTCCAGTTCTCCAAGGATGCTGGGGCTAGAAACACAGGCAGAACAGGCATGTGAAGCCTGGGAGGAAGTCTGTCTGCCTGCAGCTGCACAAGACATGGAGGAGAAAGCTACCTTGTTCCAAGGGTGCCGCTCCCTGCGTGAGCTCTGCTTGGGTGATCCCCCAGCCAGAAGGAAGGGAGGCTAATCCTTAGGGAACCACAGTAAAAGTGGATGCAGCAGCTTTAATTTGTTCAATTTGCTGCTCTATAAAGAAAGAGCCCAGAAAAGAATTGACTGGCAATTCCCAGCCTTCTGCACCTGACAGCGCAAGCAGCCAACTTGTTTGGATATCTTGCCATTTCCAGTTTGATGCAACAGGGGAAACAATTTCCCCTCCTTGTCCTGACTGTTATTTGAACTCAGTTTTTTTAATCCCAAAGGCAAATTCTTCATTAAAGATGCTGACATCCCAACTATAAGACACATACTGACAACACCCAGAGCTCTAGTGAATTAACCTATTATCTCTTAAGATCTCTGCCCTGATGCTGGAATTGGACCCTGATGCTAGAATTGCACCCTGATGCCATTTTTGCTCTTGCACCTGGTTTTCCATCCTGCTCCTGCTATCCTAGCACCTTTGGCAGAGCCTGAATCTCTCCTCCCTTGCACTTGCATCCTCTGCAAAACAGATCCTCAGACAGATGCGTCTCCAGGCTCAGGCCTGCTTTGCTCTTAATTTCACTCAAACTGAAGAGATGCATCAACAAATGACAACTATTTGACTATTTTGTTTTCAATGATTTGACTTCCCTATATATGATCAATTGAAAAGTGTTCTCAGCTGCTGAAAAAAGCAGGCCACAGCAAGTCCACAACTTGCTATAAAGATGCAAAAAAAGGGGGATTCAGACTCAATTTCTCAACAGGAATGCCTCAAATCACATTTGGCACACAGGAATCAGTCCGGGAAACCAAGCTGCTGTACACAAACCATAAACCATCTGTCAACATGCAGACCTGGTTCTGCCCGAGTTTAAGCGACCCAGACCCCAGTTGTTCTGGTGAAACTCCAGAGCACTGTCAACTTTTTAGTCTGCCCATCTCCAGCTGTGGATATACTGACAACTGGCTTCTCCTTAAGTACATATTTTAAAGACAGAAGCCAGGAATGTGTCATCCACTTCCAAAGGCTTCCTCCCATGGAGGCACCCACAGTATCTGACAATCAGCAGTGACCATCATTCTTATTACAGGAGAGAACAAATTTGCTGAACATGAGAGAAGTTTGTCCCTCCAACACCACTATGAAGTACCTGGGTGCAGGCTTAGCCCACGGGCTGGTACCTACAGGACACCAGCAATATCTGAGAACACGCTACAGAAAGCAATCCAATGCCTACAGCAAGGAACAACAGGATGGATTCATTTTACACAGTTTAAGTCAAAAAGTCTTCATATCTCTTGCTTGAAATGCTCAAGAAGACTAGCAAAGTGTTACACAGTGGGCACAGCTCAGAGCTGATGCAAAATCTGTATAAATGGCTCTAGGGTTAGCCTTATTTGTATAGTCTTCATGCAACTTTCAAAGTCCTTTAGAATTATTCACAAAATAAAAATAAATGACAAAAGATAACTGAGCAGACAGTATAAAAATGACTACAATCTGCCCATTGCTTCCAGTTTGGTTAAACAGTGGTAGATAGCAAAGTTTGCAAATTCCCCTGAAACCTTGGAGTGCTGCACGGGTAACATGATGGATTTAAACTCAAGACACTGCAGAACTATCCAAGAAAACAAAGGCTTTGATTTACACTCAAGTAAATCTTCCTCTGGATTAATCTGCCCAGCTCTGAGATAACATGTAGATTTTTTTACGGAGGCTAAGATAAACAAATCCTCCACATGCAGTGAATGGTAGGGCAACAAAAAGGAAAGCGTTTGGGAGTATGCACTTTCCAGAGAACGGAAAAACACTTTGTCATTCACTCTAGGTTTGGCTTTCAGAAGTGCTGCCAGTGCACTGAGTGTTTGATATAACCAGTCTGCTACCAAGAGCTTCATTTAAGCACAGAAACTGCCAAAAAAGCCTGCACCACTGGGTGATTCCCAGAACAACACGGTCTGGGAGCCGTCACGTCACTGCTGCTGCTCCCCTCCGTGGGCCCTGGCCCCATGCAGCTAACTAGACTGGCATCACCAGTGCCAAGGTGACCCAAAGCTACGAAGGCAGCTCAGCAAGCATGTTATTCCCAATTTTCCTATCGGTAAATGAAGCAAGCTTTAACTATTCAGCATCATGAACATTCTTTGGTTTTCTGCTTTCAACAGTATGAGCTGCTGCATGTTTCATTTTCTGATGTTTTAGTCCCAGTACTGAATTGCTGAGACAGGACACAGTACAGAAGCATGAGCTAAGGTGGGATGGATGCTCCTTTAATTCACACAGCCCTTCCAGCATTCAGGTTTTTCTGACCACAGTTTAATGCCCCTTAGGCCTAGCCTCAGTGCCAATGCCCTCCCCGATGGCTCCAGCCTTGGCCCCTCAGGCCATTCAGCACTGGGGCCCAGGGGCCACCCCCTCCCCGGGCAGAGAGATACCCTTGTGCAAGGAAGGAGCCCCTTCCCCTCGGGTGGCTTTGAGCAGCCTTCACTGCAGAGCCCATTGCCTGCATGCTGGGAGCACACAGGTGCTGAGCTCTGCTGAGGAAAAGGATCTTAACTCCACAACTGTTTGCTTCAAAATTCCTGCTGTGTCTCTGAAGTCCATTGCTTTTTCCACCAGCCTTGTTCTACAAACAGCTGAGCACTCGGGTTCCCCTTTCCCTGGGACTCCAAACCAAGCAAATCCAGCTAGCAAACAGCTGCTCCTTGATTTAGAGCAGTGTTTTGCATCTGGCAAGGCCCTTCCTCAAAAGCACAGAGAGAAAACACACTTGAATAACTGAATTTACACAAAAGACACTCAGAAATAAAACCAAAATACTTCACATGTAAACCAGTTCCCCTACAGCCAGGCTCTTCAGCATGTCCAACCCACACATTTTCCCCAGACAGGAAAAAGCTGTTACTTTCTAGATTTCCTTGGCCTCAGCCAGGCAACCCTCTTCCTCCTTTTAGGGGAGCCCCTGATGACGGTGTGAGCTGGCAGTTCCCACAGAGCCACCCAGCAGGTCCCTCAGCAGCAGGCAAGCCTTGCCGAGTGCCTGTGCACAGCCTCCCTATTGCACACAAGCACAACTAGAGCTCACAGGTTGTGAATGACAATATAGTTGTATTTGGCACTGTCCGAGGAGCTCTAGCATCTTTCCTCATGTCAGTACATCAAACAGCCTCAGATCTGAAACAATCTTTATTGCCATCTTTGCTCAAGTGGAGGCGCAGACTATGCTGACTTGCCCAGGGCCACCCATAGGTCACATAGGCCAAATCAGAAAGGGAACCCACACCTGCCAGTTCAAGATCCAGCCTTTGCCAAATGATCTTATCATAACCAAGAGTACTAGGTTATGAAGTTAGAGTCTTAAAGCTGTCAAGTCTATTCAAATCAGCTGAAGATGACACAGCACTGCCAGGAGGGAGCCTGATCACGGGCTGTGCTGGCAGCACTGGTGCAGACTGCGCTTCAGGGCAGCTGCCAGCTTCACACCCAGGGCACTGAACAGCACCACGTAACACTCGTGTTCAGCACCAGCAGCCTGAGGCCAGAGCCTGGCACATTATGTGGAAAGCAAAGTGAAATAATTCCCATCAGTTGTTCTACAAAGCCACTCGGCTTCCCTATCACCCACTGCACCAGGAAGGAGTGTTGGGGAGGGCAGTGGAAGAAGCATAGAAATGATCCCACCTCCAGTAAAACTGAACTTCCCATGACAACAGGGAGATCCTGGGCTTGGGGAGTTCCCTGACAAGTAAGGTATTGAGTTAACATACCTAGATTTACACTCCTCCCAGAGGGCCACATTTCCTGTATTACAAACCCCACACGAAGGGGAAATTATTTTTTTCCTTCAATGTATGGCTCTGTTCCAAAGACCTTGTCTTTTCAACCATGCAAGCATTTCCCCAGGGACCCCCTTTCCTAGCACTCTATGTTCTCCTCACACCCAGCCCTCAGCTGGGCAGGGTTACAAGAGAGGCCTTCGTTGCATCTCCAGGAGTTCTCCAAGTCTGATACCTGCCAGATGCCCCACAAAGACCCACATTGCTCTGCATCAGGCACAGAAGCCCCTACCAGCAGACCCCTGAAGGAGGGGGCAGCTACATGTCAGCTAATCTGCAACTGCCAGAGCAGAGCGCAGGGGCAGGAGCCCGGCCGAGCACAGCCTGGCCGCAGCCATGCGGCCACATACCAGCACATGGAGTTCTTTGCTTTGTGCCAGCACCACAGCGGGCAGAGCTTGCAGAGCACTGCCAGCCCCAGGAGCACTCGGCTCCCTCCAGAGAGGGGCACGGGGCAGGAGCCAACCCCAATGCGCCTGAAGGAGCCAGTGACCACAGACACCACAACAGCACCACAGCAGGCCCACAGGCCGAGACTCTCCTTCAGACAGTGCAAAGCCCCAAAGCCATGGTCCAAGGCTCCCACCAGCTCCCAAGTGTAGGAATCGGACTCCTCTGCCACCAGATAGTGTGGTGGTGTGACACCTCTTCCCTCACTCCAAAATCCTATGACTTATTCCCCCTGCCCCCTCACCACCAAAAAAAAACCAACAAAAAAAACACTCATGAGGGAGAAGTTAGACCCCTCCCCAAATCATTTCACAATGAGTAGCAAATGAGTCAATGAGTAGAAAAATAGCATCAAGAAAAAATGTCATGATCACATGTGACCAAACCCTGGAGGACACTGCCAACACATCAATTCACTTCAGCAAAAGTTTAACTGGTTCTGACCTCCAGTGCCAGACGGACCTTCCTGAATAGCCCCACGGCTTGGCAGCCTCCTCCTCGGCACATGCAATACTCACATACAAGAGGCAATGGCCTGAGCAGATATCTGCATCTTGCAGCTGTTTGTTACTTCTGACTGTCAATACCTCCCACACCAACAGGAACCTTCCAGGTCCCCGCCATTCACAGAAAAAGAGAGTACTTAGAGTAGATGTCACCATCCTTTATTGGAAGCAATTCACTTAAACCTATAGGAAAATCTTCAGCTTGAAAGCTGAAAGCAGATAAGACTATACTGGGTAGCATGTCTGAATTTCTTGAATAGCGCTCATGAGCCTGGAGGGGGTAGATGATAACATTTGTTTTACTGAGGATGCAAATCGAGCATACCACCCAGCAAGGGAGCTTGATAGCACACAGGTGATGGCAGTGTGGTTGTGGAGGGCAAAGAAAGCAGAGGTTCACAAAACAAAGTTCAGCTTGTAGAGGAGCACTGTGCATGCCCTATGCAATCTGGGGCAACTCAGTTTACTTCTACATGCATCTTAACTGTTCTGACTTAAACAAAAGTAAAATTCACACATACAATAGAAAATGATAAGTAGAACAGTAGATGTAGATGCTGCCTTCAAGGGTTCTCATACACAGCAAATTTTAATATGCTATTTATACTCATTAACAACATAACAACACTTCGCTGTTGATTTCTGTAGGAGCAGGTTCATTTCCTGAAATTGTAATAAACTCTGTATATCACTGCTAAAACTACACTATGGAGAGCAGCAGCAGTAGAGAGGGATTGACAGGCCTGGGGAAGGGCCTGTCCTTCACCTCCAGAACCCTGTCTGAGGCCAGATGTGGTGGCCACAGCTCATGCCCCGGGCAGGGGGATTTGTCCAAAGAGGTCTCATCACCCTGGAACAGTCACAGCAGCATAGGAAAAAATAACCAAGAAGGCAACCTCGGGCAGCACGAGGAGAACCCTGACAGCACTAGTGAGCAAGGCAGGGCCCTGAGCTGCCCCAAAGCACCCAAGGAAAGACCGCAGTGGGTCAGCATTGACAGAGACTTTACAGCTCCAGGTACAGCATAACTTGTGAATTATACATTACCTTTGAGATTCAAGCAGCAAGGGTAAAAGGTGCCCTGCAGGCAGCAGTGAGACCTCTGCAAGGAGCAGAATAAACGTCTTAACAGATATAAGAACTGCTACTGAGAAAAGAGGCCATGAGACCAGTATTTCTGCATCCTACTTCTCCCAGTTTATTGAATTCAAGAGTTTTCTTAATGTGGCTGAGGAATAATATAAATATAAATAAATATAATATAATATAATAATATAAATAATATAAATATAATATAAACAATACATCCATTACCAAATAAAAACATCTACACGTCAAAGATATTCCTGAAATAACAGGCTTGCTTTCAAATAGTAACTAAAGATCCTCTTTCCTGAGCCATCCGCCTGTGCTCACCCGCTCCCTCAACAGCTGTACAACTTCACTTCTGCCTAATACCTCTTCAGATTTATTGGATGTCCTGCTAGAAAGATACGATTGTTCCCTGTTGCAGTGCTGTGCCATGGGTGAGGAATGTGGGTGGGATCTACAATATTTTTATGACTATTACATGACCTTCTCTTAGTTTGACAGGATGAGTCACAGGGCTCTCCCCCGAGAGGAGGACAAGCATCCCTGGAGACGGGCACTCTTGGGCAGGCAGAGAGGTCAAAGCTACAGCAGGGCCTGAACACTCGTAGGAGTCTTACTTATGAATTATGATTTTAGCTACTATAGGTTGCTATTTTGGGAGCTAGTGTAGCAGCCAAGTAAGAAGCAGAAGGATCTCCTCAAAACAAAGGGCACTTTGCATCCCCCTTGTCAAGGAATATGAAGTTTTTAAAATCCCAGACCTGAAACAGCAGTGATTTGTTCTGCGTGATTTATCAAGGTCGCAAAACAGCAAAGGAAAATCTGACTCCTTGTATCAAGAGCAGCTAATCCCCCAGAACCCTCTCACCAACACAGATTAGATTACATACAAAAACGCACTGTCTTCCCTCATTTCACTTTACAGGCTGGATGTTATGTTCGGTGGCTTCTAATACAAGCAGGACAATGCAACACATAAGAAAACATTGCCATGTTAATACTTATATTTTTGAATGCAAACATGAACTTAAACTAAATATAACTTCACTTTAAAGTGGAAGTATCAACTTAAGAAATTTTTAGACTCAGTAAAAGAATTTAACTTCCAAAGGCCTCTCTTCTCTCTAGATTTCTGGAAAAAAAAAAAAAGTTAAGTTTTCCTTGAACTTTCTGCCAGATTTGAAACTAGCTGTACTACAAGTTATAGGAGATTTACAGCTCTGCTGTCCACATCACAGCCATTTCCACATTGGGTAACTGACAACACTGCCAAGGCCATCCTAAAAAGGTGCTAAGCAACCCAAATAAGTGACAGTAACAAAGACTGGCATCCGCTGACACCCCAAGCGACAGGCGCTTCCCACAACCTCAGCAGGACAGCAGAGGGGCAGGCCATGCACCTCCCACCCCCACCCCCCGGGGCACCACAGTGTAGGCAGCAGCAAGCAGAGGGAACTGCTACTGGGGGACACAGACCAAGCAGAGAGGGTTCAGCACCTTTTCTCATCAGATACGGTCAGAGCCTGGACACTGCTCCACAGTTTTTCACCAGCAAAACCCCCAAATAGACCAGGGAGTCTTGGACTACAGAGACCTCGTTTTTCTCTTCGCAATTCACGCTGTTCTCAGAGGCTGCTGGGGTAGTTTGTCTCCTCTAGCAGGGGTTGCTGGCCCACAGCTAATGGAAACAGGCTGTCTGTGGCTAGCAGGTGGCCTGTGGAGCCCGTTTGTTTGCGTAGGGAGCAATCCCAGCCCTGGCAGGTGAGCAGCATTTCACCCTTGCTGCTCAGCCCACAAATTGCCTAGACCAGCAGCTAAGCAGAGTCTACTGAGGATTCTGTCTACTGACAAGTCTACTGCATGAGGCTTGAGGATGGGAGAGGCTTGTGTGAGGATTGAGGATGGTTCACACAGCTCTCAGGTCAACAGCACAGTGCTCCCAGCACCACTCACAGTCGCAGAAAAGACTCTGCTGCCGCAGAGAAGCTGGTGGTAGCAGATCTACTCTGCTCCTTCCACATGTGCAGGGAGGAAATATCTGGTGAGCTTGTTCTCTTCCCATTTTAGAAACAGAACCAGATTTTGAAACATCTGATTCAGCAAAGTAGAATCAACAACTGCTGCCCAGTTAACCAGCACCTCTGTGGCCAAAGTCTATCAACAGCACCAAAACTCACTGCTTTATATAGCAGCTTAGTTAACATCAGCCAAAACCATTTAATTTTCTGCCCCATCTCTGCAGCAGACTTCACTCTCAGCAATACAAGTGTAAAAGCAGTAACAACACAGCTGAAACCAATAAGCCCAGCCAGTTTCACCTTCAGTGAGGGTTGACTCTTGACAGAGCCCCAGCAAGCACCAGAACACTTGAATATCTTTTGCAAAGCACCCTGTAGCACAAGGGAAATGTTCTCTAATATATATATCTGAGCCCAGGTGGACATGCCGAAGCAACAAGGTTGCTTGCTCTGGCTGAGAGTATCACCTGGCCCCAGACCTCACAACTGTCCCAGGGGCACTGCAGTCAGCTCAGGCTCCAGGGCCCACATTTTCCCACTGAGCCAGGAGCACACACAAGCTCCTGCCCACACTGCCCTCCAGCTGCAGCCATCGGGCAAAGCTCTGCTTTGAGACGCACACTCACCTTCAGAGACAGGTCTAAACTCGGGTGTCTCCAGCTCCCACTTCCAAGCAGGGTCTGCTTGAAAAGCTGCATTTTCCTGAGGAGGAAAAAAAAAGAAATCTTTGAGGATAGCAGCTTGATGAGAATCTCCAAGAGCAAAAAAGAGGCAACAACAGAGGCAGCACTGTCACTCTGGACACACACCTGCACTGCTGAACAGGGACACCAGCCCAGAGCAGCAACAGAAGGGCAGACCTTCACCCCTTGTGCTTCAAAACTCCATAATGCAAACACAGTTTTACCCAGCCATAAGCTACTTTCTCCACTTAAACAGACCCCAAAATCCAAACAGCTCCCAACAAACTTTCCCCACTTCTTACCATTCATATTTATGCATCCTGCTCTGCTTCCATAGGCCAACACAGCCAGCCAAGACCTCTCCTCACCTGAGAAGTGACCTCCCCAATGGCTCTCACAGGAGGAGCCACAGTTGGTTTCTGAAAGCCCAATCACAAAAAAATAAAAGGCCAGGATAGGGGAAGAAGCTGAAATCCACATACCAGGTAGTTCACAAATCTGGTTTTAGTCTTCGGACAATCCCATAACAACATGCTGAGAATATTTCCGTAGGGCATTGCTATAAGCTATGTTTAGGCAAGCCAAAGCAGTGCACAACTCAGCATGAAGCTCCTGATCGTATACAAATATGTTGTGCTCAGTCACATGGTCTGTTTGCTTATCAATATGTCTGAAAATTTGCTTTGTCTTTAATAGGAACAACTTGACAAAATTGTACCTAGAAGCAAGCTATTTCTTTGTGCTTAAAATTAAAAAGGATGCTTCTCCTTTTTCGCCAGTTGCCATCCAGAAACAAGACAACACCAGCAGGTTGATGATATACCACAAATAGTCATCAGCAGAGGGGAGGCTTCCAAGCAAAGAGCTTGTTAGCAATCCACTGGCTGAAAATCATTTGTCTTTTTTTTTTTTTTTTGGAAAACAGTTGATTCTAAGAACATGATGCTGAATTGGAGAAAGATGTAAGAAAACACATGTCTGTAGAGGTCTTATTCTGGTTTCCACTGAAATTTGTACTCTACAATATACTGTGAGCTCCAGCACAAGTGGGACCACATTCACTGGAGGAGATCCTCTGCAGCAGCCTGTCCATCTCCCACCTGATTTTAACTGAGAGTCCCTGAGAAATAACTATGATTTTCAATGAATGTTTTGATCAGTTTTATCCAGACGCTTCCTGTGAAGAGGACAAAGGCAAACCTGAGGTAAATTGCTCCCTGCTCGACACAAAACCTCATGGTCTGAAGCCACTCAAGGCCACTCCATTGCCACCATCCCAGCCACTCTCAGCAGGCAGAGCGGGGCTGGGCCACTGAGGGGGCAGTGGCGGAGCAAGCCAAAGACCTAATGAGAGCTGTTGAGATGCAGCTTTGTCCAGCGCTTCCCCACTAATAACTATTCCCCACTGAAAAACAACTGCTGCGGCCACCGCGTGTTTCCAGTAAACAAAAGAAGATGAATGGTGGAGACACGGGTGGTGTGGGAGGACAAGGAACGCGCAATAAGTTCCCAACTGTCGTCATGTCTCACGCTGAGCCGGTTCCTCCTTTCTGGGGTTACCCGTGGTGGGAAGCGCAGCTCCCGGGGGCTCACGTGAGCGAGGGCCAGGTCTGAAGCGCTGCGTGTGAAACCGCAGGCCCAACTCGGGTTTCCCGAGGCGTTTCAAGTGGCCATGAGGACGGCCGGCCTCCAGCAGGGCTGCGACCGGCCGAAGGCAGCCGCGCAGCTGGCCAGCTGCGGCTCTGCCTGCTGGGTTTACCTCGGGACGGTAAGAGGGCCTCGTCTGAAAAATAGTTGCTTTCCTTGGATGGCAGCAGAATATGGTTTACTGAAATAACATCTTAAAGCCATTTTTAAAAATTCCTTGGTGTTTCCTGAGAGGACCTTAACTGCATTAATTAAATATATACTTCCTTCACTGTGGTGGGGGGGACCCTGAGACAGTCAGTGTTCGGAGGGCTAGTTCACGGGGATATTGGGTGCAAGTTTGTTTTTTGGGGTTTTTTTTTGTTTGTTTTGTTTTGTTTTGTTTTATTTTATCTGTAGGATAGAAACAATGTCCTTATAGGATAAAATATTCAGATAACGGAGCCAATCCCTTCATGGACACGATTATATATCTGTGCCAGGTTTATATGACATCCAAAAATAATAAAATCAGTATAAAGCAGTGTCTGCTTAAACAGAAGACAGAGAGAGGAACATTTCCAAGTAAAAGCACACATGTCATTTCAGAGCTACTGGGTGCTGTGCATTGCTAATGAACCGCTTTGATGTTAACCTAAAGATAACAGCAGCCGTTTGTCCTTTGACTCCTCACTCTGTAAGAAATTCTTGGCTCTTCAGAGTGCCACTCCGATCTGCATCAGGGGGATCTGGCTAGGGATCCCCACTGGTTTCCCTCCCAACAGTAAGATTAGAGACATGGGAGTTCACGGGAGAGCAGAACAGAGGCAGGCTGCCTACTGGGGCCACACATTCTTCCATCTTGGGCATTGCTCCTTATGCTGCTCCCCATGGCTCCTTTGGAAGCTCAAACAGAACTCCTGGGGACCTCATCTCCCCCATCCATGTGTTGTTTGGTCACAGCCAAATGGCAAGTTCTAACACTCTCTCTGCATTAACACTCAGTGGACGGGACCAAGTGGTATTTGCAATTGCTGGGCAGGTCAAAGCCAAACTGTACTTGCATGCAGTTTCCCCTGTGAGAACTTTTAAAGCAGGGGCTAAACTGAAATGCTGGATCTGACCCAAGTTCACATCAGAAGATGACCTCAAATCAACCCGTTTCTCTGCAGCAGGAGATGTTGGTATTCACAGCCATTCAGCCAAACAGGTACTGGAGTTATCTCCAGTCTTTTCAATTTTTGCTCATATCCCCTTCCCTAACCTTCATGCATCTTCTTCCAGCTTCTTCTATAGCTTCTTAAGCCTGCGGTGGCCTCTCAGATATACTAAATATAAACGTGTGGACCGAGCTATATAAATAAAGCAGCCCATGTGGTGAGCATACGGGGGGCAGGAGGTCTTTCCCATGGAGGGGAACGTTGATTGGTAAGCAGATCCCAAGCTTTCTACTCCTGTGCAGAGAAGGGGAGCCTAAGACTGAGGAGCAATTGCACCTTTACGTAAAGCAGATTTTTTTTTAATTGTTGGTTTTTTTCAGTAGTTGGAGTGAAATGAGTGAATGAGGTACTGGCAGTGTGAAAATATGCCTCTAGCACCAGGAGATGGAGACCTGGAGAAAAGAGAAGGGTAATAGGGACCTTTTATGGATCGTTTTATCCAACCAGAAGGGGAAGGATTTATCCAGTCTTTCTACTGCTGTCAAATACGTACATCATATGGCATATGCATGCTATTCGAGGGCAGCTCTGGGCATGTTGGGAATCATTTGTTTGACTGAGTCCCCTGTTGTTACTTCCTGAAAGAGAAGAAGCTCAGACTGGAAAAATAGGTCAGGGGGCCAGTTCAGGAGAAGATTGCCAGACAGCTGCTTTACTGTCTCCTGTGCAATGTCCCATGGCAGTGGGGGGATCTGACCCTTTGTCAAGCAAGCGGATGTGTTGGGCTACACTTAGTCTGGCAAGACAGGGTGTGCGAACTGTGAGTTTCACTGGTGCACACCCTGTGCTATGTTAGGGAGTGTCTTCACTATCTGCCACACAGTGGATAGATAGATGGTGAATCTCTACTTCTTATAGAAGTCTTTATCAAAGTGCAAGCTCTGATGCAGTCCTTCTTTGCTCCTCCATAGAAACAAAGGGGCCATTCATGCATATGGGCAGGAAGACAACTCCTTGGCCATATGAGGAGATCACAGTCAGCTCTCCATGGCAGCAACTCAAGCATGGTCACCTAGGACAGATTTAATATTGCTTAGCAGAGCCTGATTCTGCTCTTGTCTTCTTTAGTTTGTTGACCTAGTCAAGAAAGGCGCCTTCAGACAAACATGGTCATAAAAACATGGTGATGCTGCTGTAAAGTTAGTGTGAAATGTGAGTGCTGTCCCCAAGCTCTTTCTAAATGCCCAGCCTTCCTCTACTTGCTTGAAACCACCTGCTTGAAACCTCTACATTGAACCATTTTAGACAACATAGTAAAAGAAGTGATGGACCTGTTGTGCTTGTTTGCTCTATGACCCTTTGGAAACAGCGCCAAGTAAAAGTTCTAAAATAAATCCTGCAGAAAAGGAACATTTTCATAAATAACCTTAGCTACACAGCTAGGAAGTCCTTAAGACTTTCTACATCTCTGCAGGCAAAAGCATGTGTTTTGTGTTGCTTCACATAAATCTCCCTGGTTATTTATCTACATAAATCCTTCTATAAATTATTCACTGGGCCTTGAAATGCAGCAAGCTCTTTGATGTATGCCTCATTCACCAGGTGAATCAATCATTGCTGTGCACACCTTGTTTGCTCCTACCCAAGGAGAAGTTAGCAGTCCTCTTTGCCAGAAAAGAGGGCAAAAAGTCAAATGGTTTTGATAGATGAATAAATGTCTGTGGGCTGACCTTGATGCACAGAGCTTGTTTATACTGAGAGTGATGAGCCCTCCCTGCTTTTGCTAGCTGATAAAATACTCTTTCTCCACCTAGCCTTATGAAATATATTCCAGACCAACAGACTACACACGCATGTGGCTTGCTTTGTTATCTCCTCCTGCATTTCCCCTGCCGTAGCAGTTCCTCTCCGCAGATGAGTAAGTAAAACATCAGCTCTATTCTGTGGCGTGAAGGTAGAGTACAGTTTTGTACAAGGGGGGATTTTACTCTTCATCATTATACTGTAACCATAACTGTTAGTACTTAGTCTTAATCTTTTGAGCAAATTATGCTCACTTTGGCTATGGTTTAGCTGAGCAGCTTTCGTCTTGATTGAAAGCTGCCATCTTGCATCATAAGGGGTGTGCAAACTCACTGACAGACGGGTGAAATTCATCATCCTGGGCTGAGCTGTGTTGCTCACAATGTAACACAATACTGACTGGATCAGTGCATCAGTCTGTGCTTTGCTTTCTCCATTCAAAATGAAGATGAATCAGAGCAATAGAAAAGCTAAGAACAGTTACTCTGTTTTAACACAGTGCTTCTGTTGGCACTGTTATCAGGTTTGATCATGCAGGGACCTGCACATAGTCCCTGGATTGCTATGAGTTGCTCATATGCACCGAAGGTGACAACTCACAATTGGCAGAGGGAGCTCATGGGATGAAGAATTTGGAAAATGGGAGATCGAGCCTTATACATCTTGGCCAGCAGTTCAACCCCTTCCTAGGATGAGAGCCCAGTATTCATATCTGCTTGCAGCTACTGAAGAAGGACTTGGCTGGCTTTGGGAACAGGCTATGATCTTTATTCAGGGGTCCCAGCTGAGTAGGTGATTCAGAGAGAATATGTGAAATTGATTTACACAAATAGACTGGAGTATTCTCAGGAGTAATATTTCTGTCTCTGCACTGCTCTTGTGCAACTATCTTTGGTCCATCCTGTCTCTGTAGTTTATTTGACCTGTGGTTTGAGACTGAATGCCTTTTACTACAGCCTCACTGTTAGAAATAAAAGCCCACTATTAAAGGTGGGGATGTCCCCCCTTTTCAAGTCCCTTTTTCACTTCCCAACAAATCCACTTTAGTCCCATGGGATTTCCTGAGGGGTGAGGAATTTCTCAGTGTCAGTGGCACAAGTGTATATGTCTCAGGTGACTCAGAACGTCCCACAGGGCTAAAATTCAAGACCTTCACATCCAAATCACAGGCTACGTCTATACGGTAGCAAGTGCTTTGGAGCACTTGAGGGGTTTTTTGGTGGCCATGACCAGGTCACTCACAATCCGCTGGGCAGCACTGCCTTGGCCTGCTCGGCATTGCCTTGGCTAGCTTGGCAGCACACTTCTGTCACTGCCAGAGCTTTACCTCCTCCACAGCCCACAGCCTTACTGCTTAGCCCTGCTAATCCCTCACACACTGCTATCAGCAAAGAAACCTCACAGGGAGCTGAAAAATGACCAGATAGGAGGAGCTGATTCCTTGGGGCTTAGCAATGCCTTGAACTTAAAACTCAGCTCTCTCGATGTCTCCCATCCTGTATTCTGCTGCTACATTCCTGCTTTAGCTTAACTATCATCCCCCAAATATCATGAGTTTAAATTATGCGATTAAAAGTAATACTGCTGCTAAAATCAAACGGAGGATTTTTTATTTAGTGGCCCTCCTCTGGGTTTGAGTCTCTTTTCAGAGCTTTTCTGTGTAACTTCCTGAGCTAGCAATGTGTTTTCACAGAGAGTCTCACATAATCACACTGTTCTGGGTGCTGAACACCAAAAACTGGGATTCCTATTGTTGAACTGGAGAGTGGATGAATACTGAATAAATTTACTTCTGATAGTTCTTGTAATTACAGCTTGGTTTAAGACACACACATATATGGGTCTGAGCATATGCATCTCTATTGCACATCCCTCTGCCATGCACCATGCAGAACACTGGCAAGTTCAGGCCATGGCGCCTACCTCTCCCTGTCTCAGTGAATGGGGAAGCAGGGGGAGGTGGACCCGTCCCCACATGCAGAGCGGAGTCCTGGGCAAGGGCCGGGGGAGCTGGCCTGGGTCTAGGAAAGAGGCTTGGAGAGTTCACAGGGAAAGCAGCCGTAACAGCCTGCCCAGCCCCATGCCCTGATGCTGTCAGGTGCCAGGTGCTGCAGAGGCCTGTGACATCCCTGCAAACACACCAGACTTACGCGCATGTCCAGATTTACTTCCCCGCACAAACATGCCTCTGCCTTGCCTGCCCCCGATGCCACCCAAGCCACAATGAGTAATGTGTGGAGCAGAGCACCCACCTCTGTGTTTTCCCGGGCACAAGGCACCGCACAAACGAAGGCCAGACTGGCCCTAGGAGAGCCGCCTCCTTCGAGACAGGCGCATCTCCAGGTAAGTCCAACAGCACCCCATGAGGTGGTGTCACTTTGGCCATGACAGCAGCAAAGGGGTGTGAAAACAGAGGCTTTTGACCAGATCCTCCGGCTCTGTCCCTCCGCTGCCTCCATCTGCAGCACTGTCACTTGCTCTGTCAGCTCCCAGGATGCCTCTTCGCAGTGGGACAATCACGGCAGTATATTAAGGAGCCCTTGATCCCTGTCCCGGCAGGGCCAGGAATGTCCCAGAAGAGTGGGCAAGTGTTCAGCAGGATGGTGACGCGCCAGGCACCCTTTACTGCACAGCAACAAGCAAAACAGGAGAGTTACTGATCGGTGTTTGGCTCGGGGCTCTCCCCAGCCCCCTCCAGACCCATGTGGCGTCTGTCACACTCTTCTTGCCCAGACAGTCAAACTGTGTGTGTGTTTTCACGGCCCGCTTGGAGGCGCGGGCTGCAGCCTGCCTGTGGCGCAGTGGTGGGGCCCTGCTGTCCCCTGCCGGGCGGTCCCCGAACAGCCTGTGGCGCTGCCGCCAGGCTGGACCCGGCCGGGGCTGCTGGCCAGCTCCCCCGCCACACTAGGCACAGCGGGACCAAATTCAGAACCGGCTCAGATCTCTGCCAGGGACAAATTTATGAAGTTATGAAGCACTTAATCCCTTTATAGCTGCTTTCATCCAGGTTTGAAGACTCCAAGGAGGGCATGACTTGGTAGTTAAAGCAAAGGAAGGGAGGGCGCACTTACAATTTCCTGTCCGGCTCTTCTGTTTATTTAGCTCCAAGCTCCCTAGTGCCGTGTTTTGCCCCTTCCCAGGACGGGAGGGAGATCTCTTAAGCTCACATCAAGACTCTCAGTTCATCCAGATGGTTTCAAAATCTCTGGGCCAGCAGTGATACAAGGGAGAGCAAAACTCCCGTTGACTAAGAGGAGGTGTTTGCACCCAGTAGACTCAGAGCTGAACTTCACTGCTGCTTCCCATCAACTGCACTCAGTTACTGACCAGCAGTGGTCATGAAAACCATTTCCTCTCCCTGAAAGGGGTCCTGGTGGAGAGACAAGGTAGCAGTTGCAGCATCACAGCATTCCTGTTGCCAATGGCCAGGCAGCTGTTAGCCCTTCGGTAGCCACAGAGGGAGAGCTGGGCCCTATTACGAGCCAGTTTTCTCTGGCCATCCAAGGCCACTCAACTTGGCCATTGCACCATGTCCTCGATCCCAGGTGATCAGCCACAGAGGCCATGCCACAGCAAGATGCGAGGAAGGAGAGATGACGGTGGCGACTAACATTACCGGGCAACCCTAACACTGAAATAAAACCCTCTCAACCCAGATAACCCCAGAGGTAGCCTCAAAATGTGAATCCTGGCTGGCAGCCACAATGAAAATGGCAGGTCTCTGTGCAAGGGAAGCAGCTTAATGCACAATGGAGACCACCGTTATCAAGTGTCCCAGAACAGACTGTGCTGGTGCTTGGGGTGTGCAGCATTGGTCACAGGCTATTAAATCCCGGCAAGGTCAGAAGTTCTCGATTCTGTTCTGGCTGCATAAGTTCATTCCTAAAAGCCTCACAGAACCATACTCACACAGGTCACAGATTCAGCAAGGGCATCATCCCCTAAATTGCAAGGAGAGCTTACACCAGGCAAGGGTCTCCTCAAGGGAGGGACAGGGACCTTCTGGTAGATAAATCCAGGAGCTGCTGTGCTGGGGTCTTGGGTGCCACCAGTTCTTTAGAGGCAATTGGGAAAGCAGAGAAATATGGACAGACTGAACAGAGCTGCTTGAATTGAAGTGGAAATGGTGCCAGCAAAGGACTCCGGTGGGCATGTAGTCTGCAGAGCAGTGTGGTTCAGCTCAGTGGCAGAGTCCACGGCAGGGATGGAGACTGCTGAGACAGCCCTGTGCGACCTTTGCATTTCTCCAGCCCAGAACAACATAGAAGGGCAAGGAAAGGGAGGGGGTGCCAGACTGCCACTACTCACTGCTTAGAGAGCAGAGTTCGGGCAATAGCTAAGGGAACATAGCTAAGGGAGATGGGAGGTTAAATTTTAAACATATTAATTGCCTTTCCCAAATGTTTTCTGTCTACTCATAACACTAACCAGTAAATTCATGCTTATTTTAAGCCCTGGGGCTTGCTGCTTGCAAGTAAGGAATCATTATTGTCAAGGGCACTTTGACAAAGTCATTTAGTTTGTGGCGAGAGCTTGGTCCAGTCCGATAGGAGCTGCAGAGTACCTGAGCCAGCGCTGACCAGCTGGACTCTGGTCACAGGAGGAGGCTGCGGGAGCTCCCAGGGTGGGAGGCGCCCTGGGGGGCTGGAGATTGGGCAGAGAGGCCTTTCCTGAAGAGCAAGTCAATGGGGCAGCTCTCAGGATTGCACTGCGGCGGCCACTGCTTTCTTCCAACTTTGGTTTGTGACTCTAAGCAGTTCTGAGATACTATTTGCTTCTTTTGATCTACTTGCTTTTCACGTAATTTTCTAGCTTTCATATTTGTACAGCACCATCAGAAATTAAATGTCAGTGTTAAAAACTAGGTAGCAAAGAGGAAGACATCCAAACTATTTGCACAGTCTCATGACTTTTAAGCCATTTTTTGTGATTTCTGGAACCCGAAGGTGATTTTTTGGGCTGGTAGCAGTATGTCATAAGACGGCACAAGGTATCAGTAAGGTATCTTAAGGTTCAAGACAGGAAGGGAGACAGGATGTTGATACACCAGATGGGAATATTTTCCAGCCTTTCCGTAAATTTCCCAGGTGATATGCCTTTTGTTCTGCCTGTCTCTTTTAAAAAGAAGTTTTGATACACTTCTGAGTGATCAGCTATGGAAAAGTGCTGCTGTTTCAGATGCACTCAGTGGTTTAGGAGAACAAGAGGATGTAGGAACATTCAAATGCAATCCTAATGCTGAAAGGCAAAAATCCTTTTTGAGCTCGCACCTTCCAAGGCTGCCTCTCAAGATGCTGTGGCAATCCCTCTCTGATGGGTGGAAAATGTACGGAAAATGTTTTCTGTCCCTAAACCTTGTCAACATCGCCTTGTGCCAGCAGGGTGGCAGCATCCCTGCACCCACACCTTGGAAGTGCTCAGAAAAACAATATTCCAAAGCTATTTACAGGAATTAGGGGCCCCTTTCATGAGCTTAGGCATTTGGTTAGTCTGGGAAAATCCCACTCTGAAATACAAACCAAGCTCCTGTGGAAGAAAAGCTGCCGTTGTCCTTGGATCAGGCCTGGCTTTACCCCCCAGGGCGCATTAGCACAGCACACACTGGCCAGGTTCAGCTCTGCGCTCCCTAAGCAACCCTGGGAAGGGATCACAGCAGCAGGCCCGGCCTGTTGCTGCTTCCACATGGGGCTGTTTGTGCCGGGGCTCAGCATGAGTCACGGAGCTCCCTTGCTTGCCCCGCAGTCCCGGTTTTCCCACAGGCAAAGCGAGGGGCAGCAGTGACCCACGCTGCACGGCTGCTGTGTGAGGTGGGCACTGCAGGGGAACGCGTGGGCGCCGGGCGCTCGTGCTGCCGCCGTGGCGGTGCTTGCTCATGTGCTGCCCGGGCAGCACGCGCAACGGCCCCGCACGCTGCTGGCACTGCGTCGCCCCAGCTGGGAATCATTGACCCGCAGAAAGCCACACCGCATTCCTGCTGGGATGGAAGGAGGCAGCTATGGAGCAGAAGGCAGGCTCTGCTCCATCTTGGGCTTTGGGCATTTTTAGAGAAAACCCTCTTCAGAGGCACCATGACCTGAAGAGGCAAACCAAGGCCCCCGTCGTGCATGAAATCAGTGCAAAGGGGTCAGAGCACATTCGCACAACCCTTCTCTAATCCCTCTCCCCTTGCCAGGGCACTTGTGTGTGCCATGTGAGTGACTCTATGTCATTTACTGGTCAGCTGACTGCAGTATAGAAATACATTTTACTGAGAGTCCCAAGAAGAGAAATACACAACTCCCCTGCTCTGGACAGTCTGGGTTCGTATGACCCTCAGGAATAGTCTCCTCCTGTCTACAATTGCACATCTATCCTCACAGTTCCTGTGCTGTACAAGTTGAAATCTGGCAAAATCTGCACAGTAACCCAGAGCCATGGCAGGGAGCCCTGTCAGCATGAAGCAGCAGAGCTGGGATGCTCTGGGAGCCCTGCAGAGCTACCAGAAATGTGCTGCACTCTCGCCAAGAGCAAATATTGCCGTCCTCACAAACGGTTAACCTGCTAGGAACTGCAGAGCATTAATGACTTCACATGCACTTAATCAGCTTGGGCTTCCAGAGCCTCCTGCCTCAGGAGCAGGAAAGGCCGTGTACCCCGGGTGCGAGTGCTCCAGAAGCCGCACCCCCCCCACCACCAATCATTAATCACCGCCAGGCCGGCAACGGAGCGAGCGGCAAACGAGCAGGGAAAGGCCATCTCTGCTGAGCCCGGGTGCAGCAGGAGGCAGTGCTGACCATTCTCCTTGGTGGCAGCTTGGTCTCTGGCCACTCTCCCCTAAGGGACCTCGGCGGAGGTGACCAGATGTCCTGCACGCATTATCGCTTCCTTCAGGGAGGTAACTTGGTCCTTTGGATGGGAGGCTCTGCCTGCGGCTGGGAGCTGCTGGGTTACATGTAAGCAGGGGTCTCAAGAGGGAGCTTCTGTCGGCAGCACAAGGTTTTTACCACCTCGCCATGCAGCACAAGGCATTTTGGACTGCTCTGGAGTTTACCTGCCGACTACTGGGCATCTCCACCGCAGCAGGTAAGAGCTAGATCTCTTCCTTTGCCACTAAAAGGCACTGCGTAGGCATCGGGACTCCCAAGTTGTCTCCCTGCCTTTGATCCAGTGCAGTCACTGCCCCATCCGAAAAAGGGGATAAGGACCACTGCTCACTTTGCTTTGGGATGCAGGGAGGGGAAGTGCTGGATGCCTGGCCAGGCTCTTCCCAAATCATGTTAGAGGCACTGTGAGGCAACAGAGTCAGCATGCAGCATGAGGGGAAACAAGCTAAAGCACAAGTGGAAAAGAAAACTAAATTACATTGTTCAAAAACAGACATGGTCACAGGTAGGACGTGAATTGACATGGAGATGTAAGGTCCTCATGGCTACACAAAATTGCTTGTCTCCTTTGTGGGACCTGGAAATGAAGCATTTTCTTGCACTGTGCACAGCGTGAGGGTGTCTTCACAACATCAAGGGACCTGCAGTCATCACAGAGCAGTTGCTGCAAGTGCTTCTCCCCCGCTCTAAAGGGTGCCAGAATTTGCTTCTGTCAGGAATTCAGGGAATTCGGGCAGAAGATGGCTGCAGCACAGGCATCATAAATTCACCCACGTGGCTAGCTGTCCCCTCTCCCATTCTCTGGGGCTGCTTTGGACCTGGCTTCTCTCAGTCTGGTGCTATAGCAGAGCGTATGATCTCAGGTGAAATGCTGATGTTCTGAGGGGGCTATTTCAGGCATAGCATCTCATACAGAAAGACCAAACTGTAGAGAATAACTGTCTTACATGAAACATCTACAGACAGGGTGTAGAAAAACAGCTCCCAGGCTACAGCCAGCCTGGTGGATTCACAGGCTCACTCTGGCACTGCGGCTGCCATGCAGCAGGGCAGGTGGCTCTCTGTGCCTCAGTTTACTCCATCAAGAAAGCAGGGATCACAGTATCTGGCTGGAGTTGAGAACCAACTCTTCTGATGAAAGGGTATCTTAAGCTGGTGCCTGTGGTTGCCAGTGTAGACCTCTACAAATTTCAGACGCTGCAGAGCAGGTCTTAGCAAGTCCTTGTAGTTTTAGCTTTAGTAAGATTGTTGACCCTGACAGACAATCTGCTGGAGTCAGAGTAAAGTAAAAACCACACAGGTCAGCTGCAGAGAGTCTGTTCCCCAAGGACACCCAGAGACCAGTGAGGAAGCTGGGGGCTGCGCTCTGGAATGTGCTTTAAAGGACTGATAACAGGTAGGGATTTGAGTCTCTGAGTTTGTACAGACTCCCAGTAGATAAGTGCATATCCTGATGAGATTGCAACCGATAGGAGCTGGGCTTAGCTTTTAGCCAGCAAACGCGAATCTCTCTCTTTCTCTTCCCTACCCACCCCACCACTTAGGGACCCCATCATGGCCAGATTCTCTCTTAGAGTTCCAGGAAAGTGCATAAAAACCTCCCTGGGAGAAAACATGAATATATTATTATGGGGAAACTAAAGCTAAAATGGCAAAATTGAAAGCAGCTTTGCTTTGGACATGTCTTAATGGGACATCTCTCCTGCTTGCACTCTTTTCTCCCTTCTTCATCATCTGCACTACAGTTCTTCTTGATATTAACAGTGCAGCCATCTCTCAGATGAGCATCCCAGAATATAGACAGCTGCAATATTGATCTCTGTACTTTTCCATCTCTCGACTCTGATGCATTCCCAGTGTCACCTGACTTTCCCAAAAGGCCAAGGAAGCAGTGGAAGGGGCCTGTATATTATTCCTCCGAGTGTCTCAGTGGAGTAAGAAAAAATAGCTTGATGCAGTGTTTAGTGCCTGATGAGGTGTGTGAGGTTTTTCCATGAAATGGAGATCATGCAGAATAGAATCCCATGGGCTTTGTTTGGGAAAAAAAAATGAAAGAGAGGAGAATGCATCAGCCCCAGTAATTGATTCTGAGAAGGCCTGGCCAATTCCACAAGCTGTTCACAAACTGAAAAAGCTATCCACATAACATAACATCCTCCCCCCCCGACCCTGGATCTTTGAATATACTGGCTGTCTGCAATGGTGGGACTGTAAGGTTTACTGCATGCAAGAAATCAGACGGTCCTGCCATTGGCAGAGCCCATGGCTAGTTAGTGATGAGTGACAGCCTTGCAATTCATTGCAGTTTTTAGGATATCGTTGTAATTCATAGATTTTAGGATTTGTGATTTCTGCATCTAGAGAGTTCTTAGGTATCTCTTAATTCTCATACTTCCAACCATTAATTCCTAATCATGTGCCTTTAACCACATGGTTTGGATGACATCCAAATTAAAGGAGCAGCTAGCCCAAACAAACACCTCAGAATGGATAAACTATCTGCAAAGTGCCCTAACAGCTTTGTGAGTAAAGCAGAAGCTGTATAAAATCTCCCCATCCAAAGGACAGACTCAAACATAACAGCTGAGCTGTTGAATTCTACATTCATTTGTAGGGAATGAATGAATTCTGCCTTTATAAGGAAGATCATAAAGAAGGCTGTTCAGTCATGAAAAAGCAAAGGACAATATGTATGTAGGAGTACAGCTTGATGAGAGAGGCCAGGCTGAGAGCCTTGGAGGGGGGAAGTCCTGTGTCTTTTCACAGATCTAGAATGAGATTGATTTCCCCCATGCCTCTAGAGAAGCACCGCAAAGGAGGAGGCTGGAGCATCAGCCCAAACATTTCTCCAGCTAATGAGGGACCAGCATCTACCAGTGACACAGAGTGAAGCCAAGTGAGACCACAGGATCCCAATGGGGCATCTGAAAGCCTAGCAGGAGGCAGGGAAACTGTTTGTCCTGTCCGGGAGTGAGGCCAGAGCTGTCCAAGCAGTAGAGGTAGTGATGAGCCCCAGTAATGGTGGTCAGCAGGACAGCCTACTGCCAGGACTTGTCTTGAGCAGACCAGAGGGAAGAGAGAGGAAGAGCATTGCCAGCAGAGCAGGCTTACCCTGTCTGCATCACTTCAACAAGGCTGGAAGTGAGACACATGAGGTTCTTCTTCGGTTATAATGGTTATATAAGGCTCTCCATGTTTATAATGGAGCCAGCTGATGCCTTTCTAAGACCAGGGCAAAGCCACAACTCAACAGCCACAAATTCAACCACTATCTCAACATGTGTTATGCAGAGCGAGCCGTGAACATCCCATGCACACATGAACACCAGGGACAGAAAACTACAGTTCAGCTCATTGCTTAGCAAGATATGGAGACACTAATGGCATAAGGGAGTGTTATGACTATCTAGAATAATCTCCCAGATGAGCTACAAGTCCTGCATGAAACATGGGGCTTCCTTCAGTCCCACACTGCTGGCACTCGAGCACTATGACCCCTGCCCCCAAACCTCCCTTTCCATAGCACATGCTGCAGCTGGGGCAGGGAACTTCATTTCTTTGTCATCCTGAAAACAACCTTATGGGAAATGGAAGGATGTCAAGGGAAATTTTCCATTCAGCAAAGCTTATAGGCCCGCAACTGCCAGTTCAATTAAGTTTTTGCCTTACTAATACTCTTAATACACCCTTAGCCTCTGACTCCTCAGGCTGCTGTGCTGGTTGGGGCACCAAGGGAATGCTCATTCCCTCTTCTTAATCTGCCAGTTCCCTTGCTTATGATTTTTTGTTAGGCTAGAGAGTGATCTTAATGCCATGACTACAGCCCTTCATAAATACAACTGGCTCGTTACCTCCCTCATGTTGCTCTACAGCAACATGCTGGGTACAACAGGCCTGGGCAAGCTGGGATGCCTGGGAGGGCCACAAAAGTGAGATTGACATGACCTAAAAAGACACAGGGCAGATGTATCGGTGTGGGCCTGAATTTGCTCCAGACCAGGAGAGGTGCTTGGGCAGGAGCAGAGCCTGGCAGGGCAGCAGAAGGCACTGCTGGAGCTGGGTAGCTGAGAGGCAGGACGGATACCCACATACTGCTGCTCACCTCTCCCACTTTCCAAGGTCACTGGTGTCTTATGAGCACTTCCTCTCCAGCCTACACAGTGGTACAGTTGCAGGGACAGGAATGACACTGGAATGACTTTCTGGCTGGCTCTCCAGGCCCACATTCAGCTCTCGAAGCCCTGGATTCATATGTCAGCATGAGTCACTGGTGCTGGTAGTTCTAACGTGCTGCACTGCACAGGAGGAGCAAGTTCACCAGCCACCTGTGGAAACTGGGGCATAGATCCTAGGAGCTGATGGGGCACATGAGCCAGGAACCAAACCTGCAGTCAGCATTTTTCCTGCCTTCTCGTTCTAGTACTGATCGGTGTGGGCGTAGAAACTCTGCAGCGAGGACAGTTCAAAAGCCTGGCTTTCTACCTGCTGTGAGTATTTTTGCCCTTGGACTTCAAGCTTGCGGGGCTGTGACATTTCACAGCTGTACCATATATAGTACCAGAACAGACTGCAACAGCAGCAGGGACCAGTATCCAGTATTTTAGAGAATTTAGATACCTATCTTTGGGGAATTTATATATTTATCTATGAAGAATTTAGATATCCATCTTTAGGTTTGAGAAAAGACAGCTCTTTCCATTAGCGAAAGTGATCCTCTCTCAATGATACCTGCAAGCTCAGGCATGCCAGAGTTGACAGGGGCTACAAACTGACTCCCACAAACAGAAGAGCTTTGAGGTCTCTTCCTCAAACCAATCAATCAGAGGGTGTTCAGACCCCAGCAGATAAATTGTGCTGTGAGAGAGAGTAGGTGTTGATCCTCTGTGCCCCTTCTACCATCTGGAGAAGATGCTCAAACCTACTCCTTTGACACCTCCACCTTTCAGTTTTTCAGGGATTGCAGTTACTGTCTGTGAAGGCTTCTTCTTTATCACTTTGTTCCTGGGGATGTGCTTCACGTGAGTAGACTCTGAGATTCTGTCCAGGCTTCTCCAGCCTTGTTGGGACCTGCCTAAGGCAACTTGCCTCTTACAAACAACACCAGGCCTAGCTGAGCTGTAAGTGCCAGAGGAAAGGTATTGTCCATACTCGCATGGTATGTGCTCTCAGGCAGGGAGAAGGTAAGTGAGGCCGTGCCCTTAGCCAATTAAGCTTGCATTTAGCCACAGCTTGTGCCACGATTTGCTGAGAATTAGCACAACAGACCATGGTCTGAAGCATCCTTTTAACATGTGAAGTCCTGCAAGGTATCAGGGTTGAGAGGAAAGCCACATCTCCAGGATGAGCTACATCAAGTCAAGACGCAGAAACATCTTAGGCACTTCTCAAAGCCTGAGCACCTCCGTTCTCTTTTAGCAAAAAGTCAAAAGCCCTTGACAGCTAAAAAGACAGCACCCTACACAAGCTAACAGGTACCCTGCTTATGGCCAGGCAGGCAAACATGCCAAGGAGAGGCCTCCTGAGATGCTGACCTCTAGCAGAGGCTGCCCAGGGCCTCCACCCTCCATGAGGAATGCTCAGACATTACTTATCTCCCCTGACCAACACTCTGGTTTTCTGACACACTGGAATCTAAACCTCTAGGTGGGTGGGGACAGGGTCCCAGTCTTCTTGCCATGGGCTTGATGCACCAACAAACAAGACCCTCTGTCTGTCTCTCCTCAGCTTTGAGTCTGGCTCCCTGGCACACACCTGCTGCAAGCGTGCTAGACACCCAGGAAGCTTCCAGAAATTCATGGGGTACACGCTGCTCTCCGTGGCTTGCTTCCTGCATCCTGTCCTTGTCTGGCATGTCACCATCCCTGGTGAGGAACCCATATTGGGGTGGGTGCTTGTGCAGATGCCAGAGGAGCACAGTCTATGTTGGGGCACCAGGCTGGCAGACCCAGAAATGGTGGGGATGTGAGGGGTGCCACGTTGGTTGGGGGGGACAGGGAGCTAGCAGGACTATATGCTGGGCCTTTAGAGCACCGCCTGGCTAGCTCTCCTTGCCCCAGCCCTTGGCCAACATGTCCCTCTTCCCCAGGCTCCATGCTGGTGCTCACTGCCCTGGCCTACTTTCTCCTAAGCAAGAGGAGGAAGAGACCAGGACATAAAGAGACTCAACTCGAATCAGGCCAATATGTGGACCCTTCAGCCACCATAGCAGCTCCGACCAGTGCTGGTGATACTGAGCAGACCTACACCTTTGACGGGGCCCAGAAGCAGCAGCACTGCTCACTGCTTGGCCACATGAAGAGCATCCTGAAGGGCAGCAGGGACAAGAACCTGGTCCAGGCAGCTTCAGCCAGACCAGCATCTCCAGCCATGCCAGCTCCTCCACCAGCCCCACGCAAGCAAGTGCACTTCCAGGAGAAAGTGGTGCGGATCATCCCCTCCATCAGTGACAGTTTGGATGATGTGGAGAGTGAGGCTGAAGAGACCACGCTGGACACAGCACCCATCCTCACCCCTCCAGATACCCCTGTACTCACTCCTCTCAGCTCCACAGGCCTGTTCTAAACACTCACCAGCTAGGAAGACAGGAGAGGGAAACTACACCTGCACATCAGCATCCCTCTCTGCTGTTCTGGCAGTCAAAAGGACCTTAGCCAACGCCAACACTGTGTGTTGTGGGCAGAGCCGCAGTGCTGGCAGGAGCACAACATCCTCCATGGGGATGTCCCATAGGCTGAGCCACCAAGGAGGAACGGGCAGCAAGCACTCGTCTCCTAGAATCATGCCGCCCTCCTGCAAGGGGCTGCTGCCAATCAGTAGTCCCAAACCTTGTGAGGCCATGGTTCAGCCAAGATATTCAAAAGACATTAAAATTTCTGCTCCTAGGGAATTGGCTGAATGGGCCTTCGTTACAGCTCTATATATCAAAGCTGCAACTCCTGCCTAACACCTTTGCCATGGCATTTGCCTATCATGAGGCAGCAATTGGCAGGTCAAGGGGAGACAACAACTGCCCAGAGCAGCTTCTAATAACGGCAATTTTTGCCTGCCTCCCTGCACTGTGCTAGAAAAAGCTCAGGGCTGGGACCTCAGGCATCTCAACCTGTAAGCTGACCAGCAGTAACAGCGAAGGCTGCAGCAGGCCTAGCAAATCCAAAGCATCACTGCAGGGGAGACTGCAACAAATCACACCGCTGGGTCTAGCACCTGGAAGGGGTTCTCACCTGAGACATGCTCTAAGCCCGGCAGGAAAATCATGCCTGGTTTGGGGCACCTAGGCAGAAGCAGGGAGAATCCTGGAACTTCCTGAGTTTCCTTGCCCAGACTGTCCTCTCGAGTTAGACAAGCTTTGGGACGAGGTAGCAGCTCAGGTTACTAGGTTCAGCACAGGTTATCAGGCACAGCAGACCATTTGTAAACTCTGTGTGTGTTAGTTATGGGCCTCAGAGGACAGCGATAATAATAAAGTTATAACTCCACCCCACTGGTCTCTTCCACATCAGCTCTTCCCTTTCACCTCTGGCCTAATCCTACCATATTTTCTGCCCTTTCAGAATCACTTCTCTATAATCAAGCACTTTATCACCTGTTCATTCCATTCCCTTAGCTTTTTCTAACCTTTTAACTATGACTTTCTGCTTCTCACTCCAGCTGTCTGAGGGGCACAGTCATCAGAGAAGCCAACCCCATGGATCTGGATATTGTCACATGGAGGCAGGCAGGTAGAGACAATCCCATTCTTGTCATGTTGCCTTCTACCTTCCAAGATAGATCTCCCTCCTGAGCCAGCAAGGATCAGGGAATACTAGTGCCCTACAATACCTCAGTCCTTAATTACCCTGACTTTGTTAGCCCTTATATACCCAGTTTGCTGGGCCAGTTTGTTTGGAACTCATTCTGGGAGACAGGAGTCCTAAGGGAGGTATAGGATGGATAAAGGTCCCAAACCATGAAGCAGCCTATGAGCAGAGACAGGGAATCACTCTGCTAGATATAGCACAGACACTTATCACAGGAAGCACCTGGCCAGGAAGACCATCTCACATGCCATGAACTTCTCACTATCTGCTTGCTGCTGTAGGAAACTAGAATTTACTGCCACAAATTGACAAGCATCTGCCAATGCCTACAAACACCATGGCAAAGACTCATCAGTGTCAGGCAGCAATTTCGGTTGCATGTGGAAGACGGGACAGGGGCCTGGGTTGGCCTACACAGGCCATGAGGCCAAACGCTGTCCTGTCACCTCTGCTCAGATGAGGAGCTCTAAGGGTCTGAACCCTTAGAAAGACAATATGAGGTGAGGAAGGGAAGATCCCTTAGAGATACTTAAGTTGATTACAAAGCAGAAGCTAGTGAGGCAGACTGCTTTTCTTGCAAATGTTATTTCCATTTTTAAAATTCATCTCTCCAAGTCTGACAGCATCACTCTGGCCTTTCAAAGATTGAAAATACAAAGTTTGAGTGCTCAAAATCAGGAGGCAAATGATGAGAACCCCATGCTACTTTTTCATGCATTCTGTTTAAGTCACTCCTGATTTGGGAAGTGGCTAAGGAAGAAAGCAGAAGATGCTGGCTGATAATATTTGACAGCCTCTCTTTGATAATGAAGCTCTGTCCACAAGGGCAGCTTATGAATGGTCTCATACATTCAGTTGTTACTTTAACTCCTAGGCATGAACAAAAAGCTTTTTGTTGCATCACCAACATTTAAAATGGTTACTAGGATTAAATTGTTTTAAATATGATACACAGGTTTGAGACCTCCCCCTTCTGGCTGCACAGGTTAACACTCCATCCCATAACTGCTTCCCAGGGAAGAGTCTGCCTGGGTGGTTCAGCCTCCTCCTGCACTTCAAGAAATGCTTTCAGAAAACTGTGCCCTTTTAAACCTAAGGTTGCAACACTGAGAGCAGTAAGGCTCTAGACACAGGATCAAGGTGCAGCTCTTTTACCCTCAAAATAGTGTATTTAGCACACTAAGAAATAAATATAAATATACTTTCTTCTAAAGTTTGTGATCAAGCAACAAACCTGCACCAAAAAGAATAACCTGGCCCAGTCATGCAAACAAGGTACCCATCGTTGCTCACTTGCCCCTAAATTCTGTGCTCAGAGGTGGATTCTCAGCTCAGTGACACATCTCAGTCACACATACTATATCTGCTCTTGATGGCAAATTCTGCTTTCTGCATCATCCATGGCCCTTCATTAAACATCACCTCATTAATTACACACACAGAGATAAGGTAATGTTCCTAATGGATCGAGGGTTCTGCTTACAAAAGAAGACCACATCTCTGAGCAAAGCTTCAGAGGAGGCTGGGTGGGGACAGTTGCCTGACACCGAGCTTTAGTCAGCTCTTGCTCCATCAAGCTCCACAGTCCACACTTGTGCAGCAGCGGTGCCATGGGCATGAGGAGCAGCAAGGGGGTGACAGCCCCTGTGGCACACTGCAAGAGGAGGTGGATTCCAGTGCGCTCTGAAACATATATATTGAGCATGTAATCACGAGTCTCTAGAATTAGTTATTTCAGTTTCTAGGCTCATCTTTCAAAAGCACGTTATAGGTTCCCTTTGGAAGCAGGATTGAGAGAAGCTGGAGGTTAAGTGGTTGTTTAGGCTTACTGGAGATAGTGCTTGGCAGTGTCCTGTTTCCCTATCCTGTCCCCAGTTCTTTTGCTTGTATGCTCCCTTGTGTTTTCCTGGTTCTTTTCCAACCTTCTAGCTAGCTGCTTCAGGAGATAAAGCCTGTAAAAAGGCTACTCTTTTTTTTTTTTATTATTCTGTAGCATTAAATTGCCCCATTCAGTTAAGCTCCCTGGCTGGCTCACCACGGAGTTTGCTGGGAGCTAGCACTAGCTCTAGGGAAGCACTAGGCACCCAGAGCTGGAGGCAGGACGCTCGGTCAGTGGCAGCTGAACTGGGACAGGGAACGGTACCATGAGGATGCACTTCCACAGCACGCGCGGAGTTACTGCACTGTCACCCCTGCCACAGAGTCCATCTTTGCAGGCCTCTGCTCTGCTCCCTGCCATCCAACCCTGTGCTTCTCTGGGGGCCTCAGCGCTACCAGTTGGCTCCATCCACTCATGCAACTGCTTAGCTCACATGAGGGAAAGCAATTGAGGAAAAAGCAGGTAGGGGCCTATCTGCTGGCATAACGAGCCAGGTTAATTCATGGAGGGACTGATGAGTGCAAAGGAGCGGCAGATAAGAGCAAAGGCCAGCCATGAAATGAGTGGGAGAGGGATAAGACCTCAGAGGCAGTAGACTGCTAGCAGTTCAGCTGCTCAGAGAAATGAAATCTCAGGCATTCCTTAAAATGCCAGTGCAGAGAAAATGTTCAGCCTCGGGGGGAGTCAGATGACTTTGCAGAGGACTCAGAGATTATCTGCTAAAGAAAGTCCCTTTCCCTACAATTAGCTATGAGAGGCATCCCAAGGGCTGGTGAAAACACCACAGTGAGTACAGAACAGTAGAGAGGCTCTTACATATGCAAGGACATAGCAGGAAAAGAAAAAAAGGGAAGAACTAGACACTATTAATTGCGCAATGATACCTGAATCTGAGGTGCCTGAACGGTAAGTCAACATGGCACCATGTGAACCTTGCTATAACATTTTTTGCATGCATTACATTTGAGTTATGATGCAACTAACCACTGAGATTAATCTGCTGAGTTACAGCTCACTGTATAAGACCATAAAATTCTACACACTCCCATACTGCAAAGAAGTAAGATGAATCACTCAAAAGAATTAAATGTGTAATGTGAAACTCTATGAGGTAATCATGGCAAAAATTGTTTCCTCCAAAGGTTTTCCTGCATGAGGAAAAAAATCTGCTTGCTTTGCATACAGGGTTGCATATGTGCATTGGAAACACTCCACGACGGTACTTGACAGCTTCTGTCAAGGATAATCCTTAGTAAATTAATATGTTGCAAGCAATTACTCAGGTTTGACTTTTATATGAAGGCCAATATTGGTTTCATTACAGGCTTCAGATATGATCTCCCTCTGCCTCGAGCGCAAACTAGAGCGTGTAGCTGCCCCTCAGCCCCTACGCCAGGCCCCCAGCCTTAGCCAAGGCATGTAGCCATGCACCCCTCAGCAGTGTAGCCACCCCAGGGCACTCTGGCTTCTGTTTCTCTGTGTTCTGCTCTCCCTATTTGCAAACTCAGATAAAAATATTTTACCCATATAACAACACTATTGGGAAAATAAGACCTATTTAGAGAGAAAACTGTTCTGTTCCTGCAGTGTTAGTATTCAGATAGGAAATGCTCAGCCTTCACTTCCATGTATAACAGCAGAACAGCAGTGCCTGTTACCCACAGGAGCTAACAGCCGTATTGGTGTCAGGGGCACAGGCAGCTCCTGATTCAATATTAAGCCATGCAGGAGAGAGCCTGACTCCTTTCATTTCCCTAAACTAAGAATTAAATCATCTAATCCCTGTATCCCACTGAGGGGCTTCTCCTGTGCTCTGCACCAAAACACTGGTCCTGTTTTGGCTGGACTCCTGCATTTTGTGGTAGGAACTTGGAGGAACCAGAGACCCTACACGCCTCTCCAAAGCTCCCTCGTAGCACGGGTTGGTTTTGGTTCTCTTCCAAGGTGCCCAAACTCGCTCTCCAACCCCCAGCTCCCGCTGTCTGCTCACACTTTTGATGTATTGTCCACTGTACCTGCACCTGCCTTCCCTGGAGAACCACAATTGCAGCTGCGGCTTTGCATAAGATTTCAAAAGCACAGATGGAGTTAACACCTACTGGCTCATGCCTAACAGAAAAGGAGAACAAACTCAGAAAGAGGAGACCTAACTCAGAGAAGACAAGTTTTGGATTAAAGTTTTTCAGTACCTTGAAAGTGTCAAGCCCCTTGTAAGATCCAGTCCTGAGAGTTAGTGACTCCATGCCAACTTGTTAGAGTAACAATACTTCGATTTTCAGTGCCCGTGTCATCTCTCCATACCATGAATGATGGACACGAGCTGCTTTTTCCCTGCACATTTCTAATTAAACTTCTAGGTCATCTATGTTTTAGAATCAATAAATACAGTCTTAGGGGTATTTACAAGAATTACTAAAAGTCTAGATTTTTTTTCTTGCCTCAAACCTTTGCAAAGCAAGGCAATCTGAATTTACCATTATTTCTTTGGTACAAGTATTTTACATTCGTTTGCTTGTCTTCAAGAATAGATTCTTATTGACACACTTGGAAATAGTTCTCTTAGGCTCAGGATCACGATTGCTGGCCACAACTTCAGTGGATCACTGGGCCTCAGTTAAGTAACCCTGAACCATCCACACACTCTCAGCTGTGGAAAGACAGCTTAAACTTCAGTTCAAAGAGACTAGAAGCTAATGAGCTTCTAAACAGAGCAGTGATGAAGAAAGCCTGGAAATACCTATACGGGCAGACAAATCTTTAAAAGTGTCAAATAAAAATAGGTAAAAGTGTTTCTCAGCATTTCAGGATCATTTTCAAATTCTCCATGGGCACACATGGGACAGCTCTACAGTCAAACTGACAGTAGATGTAGTGCATTATTTTGCTTACCATCAGTCAGTTTATCTTGTTGGTTGGTTATTGATTACACTATTATGTTTGATTTAATCTAAGAAGTTTAAATACAAACTACAATAGTAAAAATGAAAAAAAAAAATCTTCTTTTAGATCATTAATCAAAATCTTGCATGGTGCCAAGAAGAACATGTCTGGATTGAGGAAAAGCACACTCCAAACAAGTGTAATTGATGTGACAGAGTATTTTTATCTCTTACAAAAACAGTGATAATATATAAAACAGTTAATAATCTGGGTTTAAACCAGAATGTTAAGTGCTTTTCTGTTGTTTTCAGGCAAATCTTACCTTCCAATTCTTGATACCTGTTGGTGTGCTACAAACCTTACACCGCAGAAAAAGCAGGTTTGCTTTTTCAGTACCATTCTGTGGTGCACTTTGTTACTTCCCTTGTGACTGTGAAAATGGAAGCCCAGACAGATTTGCACAGGAAATGATCAGCTTTATGCTGCAGAAAACTGAAGAAGCTCTTCAGTTGTTGACATCACAGCTGTGTGCTAGGAATGCTTGGGGAATTTGTTACAGTAGCATTATATTTGAATTTAATTATAGGAGCATAACATTTCTCTCTCACAAGGCAGGAAGGTTATGACCAGGTTCTTTATTATCTCTGTCACTCTTATGCATGTAGGCATTTTAGGAGATGATTCACAGTGTGGGAACAAGCCTGCCTCCAAGTCAGATCACATGAAGAGGCCACATGCTGTTTTATGTCAGATTATATCGCTATGGGCCCATACATGTGCTCAGGTAGAGCAAAACACAAGGCTGACAAAGAAGGTGCAGACTCATTACAAACTGTAGAGCCTCCCCATGTCACTCAAACTGGAGAAGAAGACTCTAAAGTACTTCTCTGGCAACATAACTTTGTAGTAGCATTGCACAAGAGTTTGATCTGGGAAGCCTTGAGGGAAAGAGTTTGGAAAAGGAATTAAGTCTTTTAGGCACTCGTCTCTCTCTGAGACCCACACCCGGGCATGAAAATGAGCTCTCACTCATTTCTCTCAAATTAGTCACTCTTCACTGTCAGCATTTGCTTCCGATCCAAGCTTCTGCAAGCTCAGAAGAAACTGCCAGTTATAGAAATGGAACCCAAAGTATCCTCTCCAGAAATAGGCATTTAAGTGTTTCATATTGGAGCTTCCCATGTTCACAGTTTGAAAATAAGACAATGTTATTGTCAACATCTTTCGTGTGAAAGTGTTGTAAGAAGAAAATTACAACAAATTCCTGCTGACTACTTTGGAAATGGAGAACACTGTTGCTGCTATCATTTCTCCTAGCTCTTACTAAGTACTAAGGTATCTCATTCAGCCTGTTATTACTTTATCATTCCCTTGCTGCTAAATTGTTTCTTGATCTCTCTACTTCCAGCTAAAAGACACAAATATTCCCTGACTCAAGCTGACTCCTTCTAAGCTAGGTCTCCAAATGAAAGCTCAAAAAAAATCTCTCTGCTGATGTATCCATCAATTATAAATACAGATTATCTTTAGCTGCCATAACCTGATATTATTCATAAGGTAGCTGTTACTGTATGTGTTTGTTTTCTTAATTTCATAGCAATTTCAACCACAGAAAAACTGGCACGAAAAGACAAAAATATTTTTTGTTTTGTATCCTGCAGTCACAACTAAGAATGCTCCAAATACTGTAATTATAACATTGTTACTGCCTGAAGCAGCAAGTCATGTATGAGTTGTTACCTTCATATATCAACAGTGAACACTGAGCATTTAGAATAAATGCCATGGCAGATCATGGGACACAGACTACCAGACAAGGCAAAAGAAAATACTGTATAAAGAATTTATATTGCAGCCTCTGTGCTGATTTTGCCCTGAAACAGCCTGGCATGCCCTCTAGAAGGGCTCCCTCCTTTCCTGTTCTTTGCTTTGAGCTGTAAATGACAGCAGTGAAACACTCAAAGTTCATCCCTCGCTACCTACCCAAGCCCCTTCCATGCCTCCCACTCATGGCCAGCCGACACTTGCAAAACATTCCTACAGCTACCCAGGACTCTGTAAGGAGCTACCATGCAAAAGCTTAGTATTATTACTCAAATAATACTTATTAACAAAATAAATTACTGTCATTTTTCTATTGCCTCACAAGCACTTAAGGCAATAAAACAGAAAAAAAAAAGTAGGAATAATCAGCTTAAGCAACATCTTAAGCATTCTGTTTGAGATTATAACTCCCATATCATTGTCATTCAGATGATATCAAAGCTTTTCCCATTAGAAAATATTTTCACAGTCAAGCATAGTGAAAATTATGAGTTGAAGGGGATTCAGTCAAAAATACGGCAGTTTCAGATGAAAATCAATAATAATTTGTAATCAATTTTTGCAAAACTGTCTTGTAACTAACCAGAAAATACAAACTAGATCATATTTCTGAAATCATGTTTTCCTTTCGGTAGTCTCAGTATTTTTATGCTGTAGTTACCAAGATGAAAGATATTTGCATTAAAAACATTTTGCCTCCATTCTTTTAAGAAAAAAAAAATCTCATGTATTTTTAAAGTTTCTGTGCAAAGCTAAATAGATGTTTATGTGGCTCAACAACTACACAGAACAACTGCTAAGAAGTTGTAGAGCTTCGGTACAGTTTAGTATACAGTTAAGGATATGGTTTATATTTTATTTGATCTAATCATATTTAAAATCTGATTTGTTCAAAGAGTCATGAGAAATTTCGCAAGACCTCTGAGTTCACAAGACTTTAAGTTTTCTCTTGCTCAGATGAGACGCTTATAAATAGATGCCTATAATAGACGATCATGAAGTAGTTTTATAGCCAACATCTCAGAAATCACATCTAATGTATATGCTTGAAATTTATAGAGACCTGAGCCAACTAATTTTATTATAATCTATTTTATAAGAAAGAATGCATTGAGTTTCAGGAACACACATTTATCAGAAAACAGAGATAGAAGAGAGCAGAAAACTTTGCTTAATATAAATGTAATTCTAGCATAATTGCCATCACTAAAAACATAGAATTGCAGAGGATTGCTCATTGAAATCCAAAGCCAAGTCAGAGTTTCTATGATGATTTCTCAAATGTACTTTTTTTCCACATGTGCCTGTGTGCTCTGTAAGATGGAAAAGGCCATGCCAGTTGCAGTATGGCCTGAAGAAAAACACTAAGAGTATAACATTGAAAAGTTACTTCCTCAGATCTGTTACCTGACATAGTGCAAGAAATTCCATGACAAGAACCACTGGGATTTCATTGGGGGTCTTCATGTGTCCAAGGACTTGATGGGATATGAAGCAGCACCGTGAACAGAAACAGATAGAGCCAGAAAATACACGTAAGCAGGATAGAAAAAAAGTCGACAAGAAATCTGAGAAACAGGAGGGCTGGTGTTTTAAGAAAGGCTTAAGGGATGAAATAAAAAAGAACAGAAAGGGAATCAAATGTGAAGAGATAATGAAATGAAAAGCAAACGTGACATGCTAAGGATATGCAAGAAAACAGAGCAGAGGACATCGACAGGATTATAAAGAGTGAACAAAGGAAGACTAGCTAAAGGCACAAGGAGACAGGCTGGATTAGGAGGTTGGCTCATCTCACAAACAAAGAGAGGGTAAATGAAGGTTTGTTTCACTCCAGCAGACATCTAGAGCAGAAGCATGCCAATATATGGGTGAATTTGGAACCGCAACTTGTGGCACTTTGTTAGGAATGGTTACTTTCCCTTCAACAGCAGACTGGAAAAAAAAACACAAGAAAAGACAGCCACATGATAATTAATTATCTTTTATAAATTTTCAAATATTTTTTAATGCTGAGATGGTTTGCACCTACATTGTGCAACACTCCACTCCTCTTTCAGCATAGCTGTGTGGTTTCAGGAAAGGAATGGATGTACAGAGGGAAGATTTGCACCATCTAGATATGGCTGGCTATATGAGCTGCTGAGACACTATTCACTAGGGTGTGTAAAGGAATGACACATTGTTACTGCACCACAATTAGAGGTAATTGGATTTTCCTTTACTTATACTGGAGATACTGCACGTCTTCACATTAGAATTGTAATTAGCAAATCCGGTTCTTCCTAAAGGAGATAAATGTGCATTGCAAAGTGAGAGTCTGCTATTCCATTTTGTGGCACATGTGTAAATGCCATGTAAATGCTTCGGAGGGAAATGTCAGAATCTCGGCAATTAGGTGGAATTATGCCATTTCTGACTGAGATTTGTCAAGCAGAAATGCATGCATGCTGCATAGTTCCTGCATGGTGCACATGGTATTTCAAAGATGGCAAGCATTCTCAAACTGACATCTGCAGCATGTGCTTTTCAGCCGCACAGGCAGTCTCAATCAGTATGAGTTGTTGAGATCTCTGCAAAGTGCCCTGTTTCTCGGGACTCTGTGCAAATAAATGCACTATCATTAGAAAGCCCTATCATTACAGGTGACATCAAAACCAAATGTACCAATAATAAACCAACAACTAAATGGCACATTAAAGAACCAGCTACAAAGCTATGACATTACATATCAAGGATTTTGAAGTTTAACATCAAAATTTATCTGCTCATAAGACTTGTATGCTTGCAGGAACGGAAAGAAAGTTACATTATAATGGCTTAATCATTATTAAAGTTACTTAGTAAAAAGTTAAGATTTTTTAAAAGATTGATTGTTCTTTCCTTAAAAATTCTGCTCCTAGAGTCACGTGATGATGTAGAATTCTCAGCTCCCATTTGAAGACACTTCTCGGGCTCACAGTTGTAAACTAGAACGTTGAAAACTGCAACTTCCCTCTGATCGTCGAGGTTCATTCATGGTTTTGAATGCTACAGACTGGCTATTCTGCATTGCCTGTAAAAGCAAAAGCTGTTTAGATTTCTCCTCACTAGTGACTTTCCACTTTTCATTCAATTGTGCTTTCTATGATGTTCAAGTACAAATAGTAAACATTTGGCAGGACAGATGTTGAAAAGTTTGTGTCCATCAGTCATTAGTGATGGAAAGCTATTTATATAGAGATTACAGTGTTCTCCTCTCTGGAACAACATTTTTTTAATATCTTTTAGGCTATGACATTTATTTTGTCAATTGCCCTTAGCAAGATTTAGTCTCTTCCTTACATCCAAGAAAACATCACCAGTAAACCTTACTAACTTACTAGCTGACATTGCTTCACCGAGAGCAGCAGTAACTTTACTGTTGATTCAAATAATAAGCAGCAAAGCAGCAAGCCATACTTTTTACTATTTTTTTTAGGCTGAAGATCATCACATGTCAAGCTAGAAAATATTTTGTTACTAAGTCTCTAGCCACATAGTAATTCCGAGCTGCTGAAGATTGTGTTGTTCATCATCATCATCACACACACAAAAAATCCCCAAATATCCTTAATGTAGCCAAGTTTTTTCCATGCAATAGGGAAAAAAAAAATCTGAAAATGTGTTGGCTGATAGGTGGACTGGCTGCTGCTTTGCATAAACTGAGTGAAGGATACCTGCAAGTCCAGTCATTATGTATTAGTAGTTTTGTCAAAAAATATCTTTAACAGATAAGGTTCCAAACATGATCCATATACACATACAACCTAGCACAAGGGCATCTCAAATGGCCCTATGTACCCATGTTTGAATACTCTCTTCTAATGTATCAACGAAGTACTGAGTCCTTGGGTATGCTCCCTGCTAAAATCTTGTCCAATCTTGTCCAATGTCCCACAGGTAGCAGTCACCTAAGATTCTGGATTATAGAAAATATGGGAGGCAGATTAGTGACTGAAATTCTGTGCTTTAGTCCAAGTAGAGAAAATTACAGAGTAAAACCTGGCTGACACAGAAGCTCTGTCAGAGCCAACCTGCCTGTGCTGCAGCTCTCCCCAGCACCGGTCGCGGCTGAGCATGGGGAAGGTGTCACGCGCATGGGACAGTGTGGAGCCAACCACACTCCCCTACGGCTACACTCTGCTGCCACCGTGATGGGGAGCCTGGCTGCAGGAAGAGATAACCCAATGGACCGCTTCTCTCCAGACCTTCTGTGGATTAAATTGTACCACATTGAGTTGGAAGAAAGCAGAGACACAAACATCAGGGTGATTCCTAAGCTGGTGCCTTTTTGGAAAACAAATGCTTTCTTACAGACTCATAAAGGTCGGTGCCCCCTGTATGGACCATGTAAACTTTTACTGCCTATTAGGCTAAGGGTCTGTACCCTCTGAGGGTCCCCTCTAAGTCTAGACTCTCTGAGTCTAACATCAGAGGGTCTGTAACACCAGAGGGACTCAGTCACACAGAATATCTGTACTCATCTTCATCATTTGAAAATGACACTAGTTAAAAAAATCATTTGAGTTTTGCAATAGTACAATCCCTTATCAAAATGCCAAGACAGTAACAATACAGCAGCAGTACAGAACCGAACCATAACAGTAATTTTATACTAAGGCTTAAGGGAAGATAGCTAGACTGTCTTCCCAAGGAAGTAAAGCTCAGGTGGTTATGCTTTCTGTGTTCATGCATACACATTCCCTAGAAAATTTTGGTCAGTTTTCACTGAGAGCACTATAGCTCTCCTCAAAATAATCACAGCTTTGTCTGTTTTATGAAAGAAAGATGACCAAGTAAAAGAAAGATTGTAAAAGTGTCCGAGTAAGACAGGCTGCAGCATATAGTCACATTTTTCTCAGCATCAGAGAGTACACAGAAGGGGGGAAGAAGAGGAGCATTTCCAGTCATTGGAAATATTTATCTGGATTTTGTAATCAACTGTAGGGTACAAACAGTCAGGAAAAGAACATATACTACATCTAGTTTTCAGTGAACAATTTCTTTCCTGTTTAGGAAAAAAAATTTGATTCATGATCAACTGGAAATGTTAATAGTACTGCTAGATTCAAGAATCTGCCTGCCTGTGCAAAACTATATCGGTTCTCAAGTATTTATTTCTCTTTTTTTAAAGGAAAATCTTTTCAATGATTTATTGGTTTCTGGGATTCCATTCTCTTAAGTCTTTGGCAATACACCTCATAATAAGGAACTTTTTGCCTTTATGGCTTAGATAAATCAAATCTGATATCCCCTAAAGTGGCCAAGTAAGGATTTTAGCCATGATTTTTATTTACCATACAATTGCCAAAAATCAGAACAAATGGTCAGTTAATAAGAAAGCAATTTTCACACCCTTTAGACACATGCTTTGGAAGCTGTTCAGATGAGTATTAGGAACAGTCCCTCCACAAAATCCTTATAGTTACAGGTGGCAACTGAAAAAATAGGGAAAAAAAAGGGGGGGGGGGTGAGGTTGAAATGAATTGGTCAGAATCACACAGTAGTGGGGAGTGGTTCAGTGACCTATTCACTATTCTCAGACACAATTTATTTTAATACACTGGGATGATCTAAGCGAGACTGAGCATCGGAAGTGCAGTGTCATAGAAGCTGAGCAATGCCTGAGCACAGCCAGGGCATCCAGGAGAGATACGTGCCTGCACAGCTGCACGGCTTCATGACTCGGGTATAGGCCCACACAAGCACAGCTAATAGAGCCTGGTCTGAGCTAGTAGTAACTCTTTACGGTGCTGTGCTGCTTTGTCTAGGATGCAACAAGCTCAGCTCAGAGTTAGTGTGGGGATCACTACATCACAACCACATGCCCAGTTTCTGCTTGCTTTCAAAAGGAAAGTACAACAATCCAGACTTACTTCCCCTCTGACAGTGGAGCTACTCTGCCATAGATGGACTGACCCACCAGCCAAGAGAGTGGAGCCAAGAGGCACCCCTGCTCAAGGACTCATCATGTTCCAATGTGGATCTGGGGAATTTGCTACATTTCATATGGTGCCTGCTACCCATTTCCAGCTGGGATACAACTCTGCAAATGGATCTTCCTTACTCAAGACACTTCACAAAATGTTTCCAAGGCAGAGATCATCCTGATTATAAAAAGACACAGAACTATGCCCAAGTCTCGTACTATTTGAGTTACTATAATTTGGCTGAAAATGGTCCAAAAGCTCCATGCTCTTTCTTTGTATTTTTGTAAAACTATGTGGCAACTCTAAAACTTTAAAAGTAATCTTTCTTTATGTTGCAAGAGATGTTAGTAAAATAGAATGCATTATAAAGACTCTTCAGATAGTTTTGAAAGGCATCACTTTGGGGTCAGAAGATTGACCTTACGTTTATATAAGAGAAAGCTTATATTGCAGACACATAGACTATACTGAATATGCAGCTTTGCTATTTAAAGTGTACTTTCTACATTTCTACAGATAAAGTTGAAACATATTGATACCTTTCATTTTTCCTGCAAAAGATCAAATCAATATTCTAATATCTAAGTGCAAAATAATCACCTTAGTTTCATAATTCTATTCATTTTTGTTATATTTATAACAATGTAATAAATGTCAGAAAAATCACTTTTGTTGCCTGCAGTAGACCAGCTTATTGTTTTGGTAATTGAATCTTCCTTTTTTTAAAGAACCAAAAAATAACTTCGAAAGTACCCACTGTGTATATAAAGAAAAAAAAAAAAGCTTCACTATTTGGAAAGCCAGGATCATGATTGTATAATATGCTGACCTTGCAAAAATTTTTGGAGAGTCATTTTTAATGCATAAAAAGATTCAGCAAAACAAGGTGGAGAGGATTCATTTTTGTAGGACCATTTTCCATAGGTAGCAGACATGGAGAAATGTGCCCACTGGCAGGGACAGTCAGCTGTCCTAATTGCCCAGCCTGACCTTGGTTCACTGTCCTTAGCCAGCCCAGCTACAGGGCACGTTAGCCAGCTTGAATGGAGGATGGAGACTTTGGTGACACCATCTCTAACCCCACAGCAGCCTCTTTCCACATCGAAAGCAAACCCATTACTTTAAACCTTAACTCTAAGAACAACTTGCCCCTTTGCCCACAGACTCCCGATCCCATCCTTCACGGGGTATCTGCTGCAGGTACCAACATAAAACCCACCTGAGCAAGTGTCTTGTGCCAAGGCTCACTAGCTCCTAGGTCCACGCTTTCCCGTTCTGCTTGGTACACCTTAGCAGTACCGACCAGTACACTGAGCAATTGGAGCTTAGCCCTGGTGCTGGTTGTAGTTCTGCTGACAGAGGATTTGAGTCCATGCTCTTGAGACTTTTGCTGTACTCCAAGTCTATGATGAAAAAACACCCAAACGTGATTTAATTCTGCTTCCTGTGCATGTGTGAATTTTCTTCTAATTGAATTTACTTCTTATGAGGATGAGGAAATGCACTACATAAATTGCTACAAAGCAATCACAAAGATAAAAGCATTACCTGTGAATCTGAGGCAAAACAATTTTCAATATTATGCAGAACTTATGAATTGCAACAGAGACTGCATCCACCCTCAGAAGTTAAGAAATCCCATTTTACATAAATTTCACAATCACCATCTTCAGCCAGAAAGTAATATGGAAAAAAAAAATCTATAATCAGAAGTTGTTGTTCTCCCAGGCTATGGAACAAAAGAGCCAGGACTGTTTTTTCCACTTTTTAAGCTGCTCCTTCTATGGTTGTTAGCTGTAAAAGGCTTGGGCAAGAGTGCAGCATCAGCTTGGGCCATTTCCAGACATGGGGCCTGCAGTGTGAGTAGGAGACAGGCCCACAGCCTTCTCCAGACCTCCCAAGCCCTTCTTTTTGACATTTCTTTACCTTTGTTTCTTGAAATATTGTTAATTATAGAAGCGCTAATTCCAAGCTACATTACTCATCACCTAAGAATACCTGCCACTTAACCCAGTTGCTGGTTGCCCTCCAGGTAAGCCCGCATTTCTTCATTTGGTTATGAGCATGAAATATATTTTTTGCAGGCCTGGCAGATCTCAGGAGAATCTCTCACTAGAGTAGCACAAGCTCTCACTGTGCTTTATATTTTTCCTTTGTTTCAGTTTGTGTCTGGAACTCACCCCAGGCCCCACTTTGCTGCTTGCAGGTATCAGCACTCTTGGGCATGACCCACCATTGTTGGACCACAGCCAGACTGGGGGCCTCTGTGTTAACCTCCCATCCCAGCCTTTCCTCTTGGTTCTTGATGTGCTTTTCTCACTCTCAAAAAACAACTTCTTGCACTAGTATGGGACGAAACATTTTTAAAACTATGTGAGTGCATGGTGGGGTTCCTTCTGTTTCTGCTTTGCAGGCATGCTTCCTTGGAGAGAGGTGCAAAACAAGCTCTCAGCTTGTTTTGCAGCAATTCTGTCTCAGTAAAGCATACTTTCCTGTAAAACTTCTCCTTAACAGGTTAAAAACAGCCAAATGTTTCTGATAATTACATACACTAGCTGAGTGAAGAAGCCAGAAGGACAGATCTGATGCATAAGAACTGCTATATTCAGCTGTTTGCAAATACCTCCCCTTCTCAAGTTACTTTCAGGCATGGCCTCATTTAACTCCAGGAGCGATATTGAAATGGGAAGAGGAACATAGTCAACAAATGCACTGACTGTATAAGGGCTAGACTGACCAGTTTACAGTTCATTTGAGTATGTCCACACTTGCAAAGCCACAGCCACACCTCTGACAGCAACATCTCACCATTTCAATATTTCCACTGAAGCCTGTCAACCTAAAGGCATGTTTGTATTCAAAAAAATAGGCCTAACACTCACCTTTGTGCAATTTTTTCCCAAATCAACTACCTGCTTCAAAGACTTGGCTACTGGTAACCTGCATTGATTTTTATCCAGTAGCTTACTATTTTATCCACCAGCTTTATTCACTAGTTTGTCCTTTATGGTATTGTATTATTCAGAGAGTGTCCTTCTGCTCTCTCCGGAACATACCATAAAGAATGAAGTGGAGAGCAAGTTAACATCATGTCTTAGTGAATTAGAATGGCATGAGGCATTCAGAGGCAAATACATATTTAAACACTTCACTCTTGGAATTCATGTTGAACTTTAAAATACACCAGGACTTTAAAATGGAGAAAATATGGTTTTCTTAAGAGGAAGATGAAAGACATAAATATATAGAAGGAAGATTCCAAAGAAATTCCACAAGTAGACTTACTATTTTGAAATACATTCCAAATTAACATTTTGGAAATCATTTCTCTCTTAATTCTCTGACAGAACCTGAATCTGGACCTTCCTACTTCTCTTAAAAGTACTGCTAGCAAGTATCATAGGAACAGGTCTTCTCATGACACTTTCATATTTCTGCCTTCTCTGTAAATACCAAAGACAATATTTTCTTACAGTATTTCAAACAAATCAGATCCTGACCAGAGCCAGTACTGCAAGTATGCACACTCGCAAAAATATAAATAGAAATATCAAAGCCCATTCAAAACTTTGAAAAACATTTATTTCAGCACATAAGCTGATCTAGTCTATGCAGAACAGTATCAATGATACATTAATAGTTGGAGTAACAAGTCGGGGGACTGAGCAAGGAAGAATAGTGTCAAGTTTTAAAACTACCAAGTTACAATGAACATAGTGCCAGAAAATGCAAGGGAGAAAAAGAAAACAGGAAGAAAAGTTGTTATTATTCTTTTGCAAAGTTTGTGTTATAGCAACAGCCAGATTTCTGGTTCAGATATCACGGTTGGATTATGCTTACCATCCTCAAAAAACAGAACTTCACAAAGGTCCCTATCTTGAAAACCTTACAACCTACTCAGATTTACCCAACTTCTGGTGCTGCTCAGTATTATTTGCTAACTCCCAGTATATTTGAGATCACTGAGAGAGGTGGCCATAACAATTGAAAAAAAAAATCATATTATTTAGGAAGGAATATTACAAAGACTTGCTGATCTGAGAAGGAAAAAAAAAAAAAAACAAGTATATTTCTTGCCTAGTTCAGTGCAGCTTAGAGATCTACTACTGGAACAGCAGATGTTCAGACTTGGGCTGTAGATTTTTGTCTGAATTAGAAAGAACAAATGTTAAGCAAAGTTCTCCTTTTTCCACCTTCATCTTCCTGAGTGGATGAGTTGAGCAATTTTGTACAAATTGGACCAGGCAACTATAAGTATGTCCCTTATCTGGGCTCCTAAGTTGCTAATTTAATAATAAATAATTTGATTACTTATTTTCAGTTATCTTTTTTTTTTCAGTTAACTGATCCAACAACTTGTTTTTCTCCACTTTGGAAACTTAGCTGTGATTGATTTAGTTATGAGTTACCTAACAACAGTGTTCCTGGCATTAGCCAGAAATGTTTCCTAATTTATCTATGTATCAGATATGTGCCACTATAATGTACATGACTGTTTTTTGGAAGAGTGAATAAAGTCCACTTCTCCAAAAGAAATGCTTCTCTCCTTGGATTCACTGATGCTTTTCACCTTGGTGAAGACCATCATCCCAGTTCACATCTTAGCAGGAATCCAGGTTGCTGCCAAATTCCTTCATATATGTTCTTAAAGTCAACTTTGTTCAGCTTAATTAACGAATAGAGGGTACCAAATTAGCACCCTTCAGCACTAGGCAGCACTTCTCTTATCTGAAAGGTATGAGACCTGCCTGGATTTTAAGTGCAGAGCAGTACTGCTGATAGATATGGCTGTTTGCTGCTGTAACACACTTGTTTCAGGGAGTTGCTTATTTAGAAGGGAGTTGTGGAACCCGAGGTGTTTATGAATATTTTAAGTTGCTCAGTAGGATTATCTGGTGGCGCAGGGACTGCATGGCTCACAGCAGAACAATTTCTAGATTAACATTAACAGGTTAGATAAGATTCCTTTACTTAACCCACTCTACCTACTACTGTTTGCTGTTGCTCTTTGATTCTCTTCTTTGTGTGCATAGCAACACACCTTACAACTGACAGAAATTGAGGCAAGCTTATTTTTCCTTTGTATTTCTGCAAATTTATTTTCCTTCTGATTATCAGGTAAGAGCTTGCTTTGGCTGACACTGTCCACTTATCTGAAAGAATGAGCAGGGCACAGTCCTCTGTGATGGACTATGATATCCTGAAGTTGTCCTATGACTACTGGGGGATCATTGCTTCATCCCTCAGAAGAGCACATAATCCCATCTCTACAACCAACAGCTCTTCCAAGAGTCCCAAAACTCTGCAATCTGCCCTCTGTCAGGCCTCCCATTAAAGCACTGTGACTTTCAGTGCTTTACTTCATACTGTGAATGAAGTTCATACTATGACTTCTGGTCTCATTTAAGATCCTCTCTATGCTGGCATAGCACAGAGAAAGCCTTGTCTGTGTCATGCTTCCAGTAGCTTTTAGCAAAGAAGAAAGGAACACACTTATCCCCCTTTTCCTTTCTCTCCAAGCCCATGGACCCCCAGGCAGATGGGAGTTATTGAGAGACAGTTTTCAGCAGCAGACAATAGGGGATAAGATATGTTAAGGAATTTCTTTCTATACCCACCTGTAGACTGGACCACCTATGGCTTGAAGATTTGCTCCAGTATTTTCCCCTGCAAAATCTGAGAGAATGTCTTCTAAGTAAGGGAAGTACAATAACTTGTTAACAAACCCTCAGCAGACTAGGATGGTGGGGTTTTTGTTCGTTTATTTGTTTTTCAAATACTCATGCATTCCTCAGACAGCTACAGCTCCTTCTGCTGGTCTGGGCAACAGCCGTCCTCCTTCACACAAAATCTGCTGTGCAGACTCCTAAATCAATAAACTACTTTGAGACCTGGATTGTTAACTTTCTATCCTGTCTAATCATCTATTTCTAATCATCTAACAGTGATTCTTTTGATGCTGACATAACATTTGTCTGCTTTTTACAGATTGAGACTTTTAACTAACTTATGTTGAATTCTCATAGCTCTTAAAAAGAAGGAGCATGAGGTTAGACTAAGACTGGAGTCAGAGGCTTGGCAGGGAAAAATCATATAACCTTGTTGACTAACACTTTAACCATCTTTCTCTTGCTCATCCCATCAGGAGGTCCATTTGGGGAAGTCTCAAGCTTATGACAGGAAGAATCATAAGGCACAACATAAGTGAACTGGCAGCTCAAAGTGGAACATGGAGAAATACCAACAGGTACCTTCCCGTGAAACTGTATCATCCCCCTTAGAACACATGGAAACACAGAGGAAGACAGCAAGGAGATAGCAAGACAGTCATTTTATGAAGACCTGTAGATAAATTTAGCCACCATCATCTATTTTACTATTTTCCAGTCTGGAAGATCACAGACAAAACATGCAAGCATTAATACCATTAGTAATTCTAACAAAAACAGAGGAAGACAGAACATGAAATGTACAGTAGAAATATCAGGAAGAAAGGGCAGGAAAGAGAGAAAGCGAATTTTGAAAAGAAGAGCACATCTAATGGCCAAAGAGGCTTTTGCCTAATAGTGCAACTAACACACTTAGCCAACTACAAGAGCTTAGGTGAGCAGTATTAGGAAGAGAGCAAATGGAGAGCACTAACCCAATTTAATATCTACCCTTAAATTTTGGCAGTCACAGAAGGAAGGATTTGGTCCTCACACAACCCCTGAGGAACTTTTCCTTCATCCATGACTAATTCCATCCTTGATCCTCCTATCCTTTGGACCACCACAACATCCCATCATTGGAAGTCACAAAACTTAATGATGGCCTGCATGAAAGCCCATTTGCTTAAGGGTGTCATTAATTACTTGTCCTTCAAAAGTCACTGGATGCCTCCTAGAATTTCTTATGAGAAATAATGTGATTATTGCTTCCTGTGCTCTTCCTTCATTCTATTCGTGACTGTATAAGCTTGTCTCCTGTCCCTGCTCTGACTTCTCCAGACTTGGGAATCATCATCTACTTACTTCTCCTACTGAAACCGCTTCATGCTCCTTTTCATTCTTGTCGCACTTTTTCTTTTCCAACTAGACCATGTCTTCTGACAATGACCATGACCAATGTCTTCTGAATTGTCTTCTGACAATGACAATGACCATGTCTTCTGACAATGACATTGTCTTTTGACAATGACCTTCTGACAAAGCTTTCCAGACAAGGACTAAGCCAGGAGTTTACCCAAAGGCATCTCAGTATCATCTGCCTTGTTCTGCACTTCTGCTCCATGAATTCTAGCAAATTCTAGCCAAGAGGGCAAAGATTCAGCACTAACCCGTTGTCAATTCAATAGGTATTTTTCCTTTGGCTGTACTGTCAGTTGGGTCACTCCCTGCATGCACAGACAGAAAGGGCAATGAGGGCAGTTTCTATCCTGATCACTTTAAACACCTCTACTTTGAACACACTGAAAGAAGTATCAAATACACTCACATATGTTCGCTGTGTTTTTATGGACATCCATTCCTTCATTGCTTCATATTTTCCTGGCTACTCCTCTTCTGTCCTATATTGAGAGATGACTGTACAAATTGCAGGGAGGTCTGGGGGACAAGATTTTCTCTCAGATCCCAAAGACACAGCAATTTTACTGTCTCAAATTAAATGGCTCATCTATCAGAAAAAGGTTCTTGAATGGGCACATCTAGATTTCATCTGAAGATTGGATGAACCTTTGTGCACGTACAAGAAAATTATTGATTTGATGCAGAAATATCCCTAACCCACATCCAGTAACCATACCTGACTCATTTAATGAAACTTGCTTTTAGTAAGTGGCAAGAAAATTTTCTTTTTCATCAGACAGTCTCTGCTGGAATTAGAAAAAGGGTTTCTCCTGACTGATGTTATTTTCACTTTGCTTATCACTGCAATGCCTCTGCATCTTGCCAGCTGTCTTTTTGTATCTCACAGCAATTCTTTGTTCAACAATCACTTTGAATAGCTATGGCCTGAATTCTCTAATATGCTGTGCTTCACTAATGGAAGTCAGAGTTTTCTTGCAGTCTTTGCTCTTGTTTAGAAACTATCAGTGATGAAAGCACTTTTTTTTTGTGAACATGGAGTCAGTGATCTCAACAGGTTTTCCAGTGTCCATGCAACTTTTCCATTTATTGGGTTGGCAGTTTTTGAAAGGTTACTGAAAGCCAAGACTAGTTCTAGCAGTTAGGATATTGCTCAATTTTGTTACTAAATGAGAGGATGGCCACAAAGTAAAATACAGTTTACATATAAAAAACTCATATATTAAAGAAATTTGTCTTCATTTGAAACTGGGCCAGTCACTCTCTTTTTCATGAGAAAAATCAAAGTACACAAAGAGAGAAGATGCAGTATATAACAGCCTGACCTCAGGTTCAGACATGCATATTCGCCAGAAAGTAATATGGCAGAAATTTCAGCAAGATACAGAAATTTTGTGTATGTGAACTCTCCAGGTGAGAGAAAAGAGCTCATTTCATCTTAGCAATACTAACACTTCACTTTTTCTTCAAAGATATCCTCTAAACCAGGCAGGAACCTCTGCCAATTTATATGGAAGCTACTGGCTTGACACAGAGTTGAGTTCTCCATTTATCACAGCTCTGAAAAACCTGAGGAGGAAAAACTCAAATGAAGAGTACCCAGGACATTTCTAGAAAGAATCCATTATCTCCCTCGCATGGGCAGACAGAGCACTTTACCTATTAGCCAGAAGGACTGCTTTAAAAGTAACGCTTAAGAAGCTATCATGCTATGTCATTTCCTGGATGAGCTCTACCTCTGCCAGTCTTGCTTCAGAGATGTAGTTCTAACAAAGGGACTCACTTTATAGGCAGCCTCTGTGGTTTTTAGGTTACAACAGTATGGATCACTTCAAAATAAAATGTATTGGCCCCATTGTGAAAAGAAACAGTGTGTTTAGAGTTTCCTTTTGAGTGATACTCTCGATCTCCATTTGGATCAAGTCTGGAGTGAAGTTACACTAAGGCAGTTCATTGGCAATACCATACAACCAAAGGATCATTTGCTCAAACTGTGAACCCTTCATTACCTCAACAAACTGAGCACAGCTGCTGACTTTCTCTTCCAACACATCTGACAGAGCTTCATCTCCCAAGCCCATTGGAACCCATCCTGTTTCCTTGTACTCCTTGAATGTAAAAAGAGCTTGTCACAAAGAAACCAGCTCCTCCAGGGAAAGATATACCCTTCCACCCAACATAAATTCCAGGGAGAAAAAATGCTTTCCAGAGACTCAGCCCTTCAACTGCTTGTAAGAGAAACACATGAATCCTCAAGACACAGTTTATGAGTTTTCAACACTAAGTACTGGAAATGCAACATCATCCCAGAAAGAACTCAGAGCCATCAGAGCTGCCTATGCTTTTCACCAAGAGATCGTCTAAGACTTGGTTCACACCTTTCTTCAGCAGACTATTTGCAAACATGCTCCTGAGAAAACATTACATCCATCTAGGGCTGTAATTGCTTTTAAACTGCTCACTAGTTTTGGAAGTTTTTCCCAAAGTTATCTCTAAGCTAACTTACTGAAGGAACAGGCACAAACTTTTCAGGACTCTTATTTTATAACCTTGCTACGCAAATACACAGGATATGTCCTTCTGGCACTGATTACCTGGCCAATTTCAGTAAAGACTAAGTCTCTGGTCTGAATAAAACTATATCAGTGAGGTAAGGCAGAGATCCCTAAAGACATTACATTTTCACAGTGTGCAGGTAAATGTTCTGGAAGAAACCTCTTTTGTTCCTTCACTGGAAGAAAGGTTACAGAACACATTCAAGCCTTATTAGGCACTAGAGGGTCCTTACAGGACCCATGCCAAGAGATTAACCCAGAGTAAAATAGAAATAATGGGCTGCGCTGCTCACCGAGCAACAGGTTTCGTTATGTATGTGTAATACTGAACTTAACTCTAATGTAAAATGTTGTAGCTGAGGCTGCATTCTTCGAAGAGTATGTCAAGAGAAGCCAGACACTTCCTATACTTCAACCTAAAATAATATATTCAGAGCACCCCCCAGATAGAATGCAGTGCAGAGCAAGGTCTGTCACAGCCTCAGGGGACTGAAACACCCAGATACTGCTACATACCCTAACCACTGGTACGTAAGCACTTCTCTTACTCCATCGTGCATTATGGTTTTGTGAATTTAACTGTAAGATCTTTTTCATCACAAAGATTTCTCCACTTCCGACACACTGCCAAATCAGCACATAAATACGCTCTACAATGCATGCTGCCAACTCATGACACTCATTGGTGCTACCCTGAAGTACTCAGTCTGTTTTCATTTCCTTTAATTGGCATAGGTTTCTGCAAGTGAATCAGTCAGCTAGTGGAGACAGCCTAGGAACTGCCCGCAGCAGACACAAGGAAGGAATCAAAGCAGAGGTAAGTTTCTTCTCACCTCTTCTGTATATGTGTTCATGGTCTCTTCTGTCTTGCCTGGTTCCACAAAGGTGCACAGCCTGGGTTTTGTGCAGTTCTTTCAGCTTATTTCCTCTCTGATTTGTAAACCTGTAGGCTATACACAGAAGCATGTATTTGCTGGAACTTAGGATAGGAAGACTAAATGTCTCTGTCCTGACCTGCACAAAGGGGAGAAAAAAGGCAAAATAATGTTTCATTTTCCTCTATTTTGTTTTCTTCAGTCTGAGAACACAGCAATTAAAGTTGCAGCATTCTAAAAGTGTGTGCAAATTAGCCATTCTGCTGTTGCAGTTTCGTGCACTTGTATGTTCTGTTAGTAAGGCAGTAGATTCTCATATATGTTTATAGCCACAAGTGCCGCTCTGGTGCTTGTGTTTAACCATTAAAGCCTACATGAAATACATTTTTGACTGCCTAAAGCAGAAGAGTAGATTGATGACTTTCTAGAGGATTTTTGACTTAATTTCATTATACCTTAAAATCCCTAAAGAACTTGTAAGCGTGTCTCTATCAGTCCTTTTTTCCTCCAAGTACATGGCTCTATGGCAATTCACTGTTTTAAAGGCTTTCTTATGGGTTTATTTTATTAGATAAAAAAGTGCAGATTGCTGTTCGAAGCTTCTATTCTGAAGTTTTTGCTTCTGAAGTTTAAGGTAGTAGTTACTTGCCAAGCTAGGTGTTACTTATCCTGCTGTACCTAATTTGAAAACTAATAACCTGGAAATCCATGAGGAGTGCCAGTCAAGCTAGGTGATAATAGACTGCACTGAGAAAAGCCGACACTAACATTTAGCCTTCAGACTGCCTCACCTGGTTCTGGTAGTGATTCAAAAACAAGCTGATACATCAGCAGAACTTATTAAATTTTTTTCCCAAATGAGATTCCAGTTGCGGGGGAGGCATATTTTACTCCCATTACAAGAGTAAAATAGCAGAAAGCAGTGTTGTACTAGCTAACTATATAGCTGAGAGGATTCCTATTTTGACAACAAAACTTAAGAGGCACTTGGCATACAAAGGGAGTCCTGCCAAATATAGTCATGGGTGTTTCTAAACTATGTTTCGTTCTACTTGTTTGATGACTCAGATTTGACTTCTTTAACTTTGTTCTGTCAAATTTAAAGACGAAATTGAAAACCAGAAAAACTAGGAGCTCTCTGTCCTATAAGGAGTTACAGACAATGCAAATATTTCTTGGGCACTCACCTCTCCTGCACATTTTCACATCATTTGCCAGGGAATGCACTCCTACCTTCCCTTGATCTGTATCTCCCTTTCCAAATGCAAAAATATATACATATATATATATATATAGTGGCATACCTTCTTATCAGACATCTTAAGCTAGAAGCATGTCACTGCATGAAAATTTCTTTATTAAGAACTGAATCCTTCATTGTTAGTGTACCTATCCATGAGTGGGTTCAGAAAGACTTTCTTCCTAAATCTGCTCAGCTTCCTAACACCACTGTATTAGAGCCAGCTCTCTCTACAGAATTCCCTCAGAAGCACTAGTCCCTAGCCACCCATCCCGTGGCTACTTTAAAGCTATCTGTATGCTGATTAGTTCATGCTTGTGACCTGTTCGGGTGGTTACAGAGCAGAGAACACCCAACTGATGCCCATCCTCCCCTCAGCAGGGCACTATTCCCAGCAAACACTTCTTCCCTGACAAACGCTCCCTAGGAGCTCCTGGGAACCCCATTACCTTACAGGCTTCTGTCTCACTGCTGAGCTTGCTAGAAATTCACCAGGGACATCAAGAACTTAATTATGGGGTGGATAGAAAGGTGAACCAGCACAAACACAAAAAGGCCCCATAATGTGCGCCCTTTTCTTCTGAGGAAACCAACCTACAAGTGCAGTTGGGCCTCCATGGTTGTGAGGCAGTCGGACAAGCAGCCTTCACAAGCTGAAACTTTACATCATGCTACACATCCCTTTGCTCCCACAGATCCTCTTGTTGAACACTTTTAGGTGGCCTGCTTGATCTTGAAGGTCCTTCTCCATCTGTTGAATGCCTGGAACTTCTCTCCTCATAGCACTCATTCTCCCCTCCAAGCGGCACCGACCTCTCCCAGGCACATTCCTCCAGTCCAGGCCACGTCCTCGTGGAGCCCCTGGCTCACTCCCCACCACTCTTACCTGCCCTGAGCTGCCCACCAGCCTTCCTCCACAGGCACTTGTTTCTCTCAGGCCCGGGGGCAACACACCTGTGGGGGCCTCCAGGAGAACCCCCCTTAGTGCAGTTTAAGTGCACAGAAAGATCCCTTTTCTAAAACACACACACACGTGCTCTTTCCCACAGACCCAATATGTGGTGCCTCCTTATGCTGCTCTGCTGCCAAGGAATCGCTTCTTCAGCTGGATTCCCCTCCACTTTGAACTCACAGGAAATCCGGAAAAAGAAGTCTCCCAACCCTGAATGCTTCATGAATGTTGTAAGTTGTACTGCTGTCTCTGCCTTTCTTTTTAAAGCTTCAATTCCCCTATCTCTACCCTGTACCATCACTAACAGTCTGCACTAGACTATATACAAGTGGCAAGGGACACTGAACCTCTCTTTCAAATAGTGATTGCTCACATCACAAAGTAACACAAGACCCCATGCTCTGACTTACCAAAGCTCTCCTCATAGAACACACAAAACCAGGGGTAGGTGGACTCAGGAGTTCTTTCCTGACAGGAGCCCCACTCTATACTTGCCTCCCCTGGAGCGTTTGCATAATTGGGCTATGGTAAGAAAGCACTCATTCTGGAACAAGACCACATCAATTGGCATTAATCCAGCCCAGATCCTGCCACGTGCTTACTCTCCAGAAAGGTAAAACTTGCATCAGCCTTGCACAACATGACAAACTATTGCATTTGCTGAAGGAGATGATATGACCTCCTCTTTGAAGACTACATCTGAACTCCAGGGTTTGTCTTATTACTTCCCCAAAGCCACTACGCTTCCCAGCAAGCAGTGGATCCTCCATCCCATGTTCCGAGGGGCGGTTCTGGTGAGGATGACGCATGGTTCCAAGCACTGCAATGCACTAAACACTGAGTCTAGTCTAGGGTTTCCTTCCTGTCTTCCTGTGCATGTGTATCTGCATTGCACAGTAGAGGTTGGGATCAAAATGGTGCTGAAGCACAATTCCCACATTTCTGCTCTGTGGCCAGCATGATCAAGGAGCCAATGCAGCTGAATACTGCGCACTCGGGCAAGCAGTTCTAATTTGTCCCATACGCAAATACCAGCCAGCTACCATCAAAGTAGGCCTGGCTACCCCATTAGCCTCCAAAACAGAAGGTAACTCACAAGACCTTGAGGAATTTTTCACAAAACTGCACCCGTTTAATTCTCAGCCTCAGGCCCCATGGCCAACAGATAATACAGTTCTTGCAATTTCTTCTTGAGAGAAAAAGCTCCCCTGCTCTCACTACATTTTCTATCCTCCAACCTTCCCTCCATAGCTATATCAGATGACATACCTGGTCTTCCCACGGAAAAGCTGTGCTGTGCTCTTCAGCAGGAATCCTTTTAGGGACCCTTCCCACTAGCACAAGTACAGCAGAGGACAATAAGCTCCGTGTTATCACAGGCACCTTCCTGGCCCCTCCTCAGCCCCTCCACACCTGAGCTCCTTCTTGGCTGGCTTCACATTCTGGCACACAAGTGGCCTCCAAACAGGCACCTCCTTCTCCACCCACCTCTGCACTGTCAAAGTTTGTAACAAACTCTCCTTTGGCCTCTCACAGAGTGAAATTATCAGATATCACGGGTACCCCAGTGAGGAGCATGAAGTTACTACTGAGGATGGATACATTCTTCGTGTCTTCAGAATTCCTGGTGGGAGGAACAGTCCCAACACAGGTGTGTCAGTTACAGTCCGTAAGGAAAGGCTGGGAGGCAGCTCTTACATGGGCCACCCATCTTTCCCCTTTGCTCACACGATGGCCTGCTCCACGCTCTTAAGTTGCAGCAAAGGAACCTCGTCAGGAATTTGGGCTGAATTCTAAATCCATCTCAAGTCTGCACATTCAATGTCTCTCCCCCTTGACTCCTTTGAAAATCATCTGGATCAGACCAATTCTCCAAGTAAGAGTAACAGAAGTTTTACAGGATTCTCATGGCCTTGTCAAATTGAATAGTAAATAATCCTAATGTCAGATACACTTTTCTGAATGAAGTATTCTTTTTCATTCACATGCTGTTCTTTCACAAGGATTTTTCAGCTGAAGACACATGGTTCCAATTGTAGGACCAGTAAGTTTCTTTTCCACTGCAAAAGGACATGGCAGGAGCCTATTCTGTACATTCTTTATTTGTTAGTTCTAACAGTTAAACTGCTACCATGGTGGCAGGTTTTCCAGGTTTCTCAGACCAATGTCAATGCCCAGTTTTCACTGGAGCTTTTTGAATGAAAGATTTAAAAAAAAAAATAAAAAACAAAAAAAACCTCACAAACTAAGTTCTACAGTCAAATCTTAAATAGACATTTTTTTTTTTTTTTTTCCCTCCAGGGCAAAAGCCTATAGTCTTCCTACAGCATGCTTTTCTAGGAGACTCTACCCACTGGATTTCTAATCTGCCCAACAGCAGCCTCGGCTTCATCCTAGCAGATGCTGGCTATGATGTCTGGATGGGAAACAGTCGAGGGAACACTTGGTCTTTAAAACACAAGACCCTTAAGCCATACCAGAAGGAGTTCTGGCAGTTCAGGTACTCTGTGGAGGGTGATTTGCTCAAGATGGCAGCTCCCATGGGACTAGATAACTTCAGATGATGTTTTTTACCTAAAGCAGCATGAAAGCAGGGTCTGTGCCAACTGAGGAGTGAAGAGAACATGACTATTAAGGATACTCACTAGCTCTTACGATTGGGAGCAGTGCCTGGGGAAGAGATTTCAGACAATGGGAGATGAAAGGGAATGCTGAGGAAGGCAGAGGCAGTACTGTGAGAAGTACAAGACCAGGCTGCTCTGCTTTATCTCAGAATCTCTTATCTCTCCAAGCTGATGTCAACTGAGAAAGAAACATGTTTTGTAACCCTGTTAGTTAGAGCACTTCTTAAATCCACTTCCCTAAGGATCACAGCTAACAGACAAGGCCATTGTCAGCCTAGTAGCAGAGCTGCATAATTCCCCACTTTTTCCCATGTCTCAACATGGAATCCAGATGAAGCGTGCAGCCTCATCTTTGAGCAGGTTCTACTTGGTGTCATGAACAAAGCCAAAATCCAGTAACTCATGCGGTGATGGCCAACCTGTCCATCTGTCAACTTTTTGTGTTTCTCCCTGTAGCTTCGATGAGATGGGGAAATACGATATTCCAGCAGAGCTGTACTTTGCCATGAACAAAACTGGACAGAAACATATATATTACATTGGCCACTCTGAAGGCACAACAATGGGTAAGGTTAGGAGAGTTCAGGGTTCACACCCATTCCTGCTGTGTAATCTGTAAGTGCGACTCCCGATTGGCTCAGCTGTTCTTGCTTGTACAACAGGATTGACGGTAGAAGCATCTTGTGAGTTGAGATTTGCAAAATATGTAAAACTATTCTAAACCCAGTTTTGTTTACCAGAAATAAGCATGGATATGTAATAACAAATCCTAATTATATTATACCTTTTACATATTATACCTTTTAAATTATATGTTTTAAAAAATTACAGTGACATAAAAGCCATTATTTAACAGGTACTGCAGGTATGACATTGGACATTTTTCTTAAAAGTCTTGGTGACAGGAATTTTCATTAAACTTAACTTTTGTATATGATTCTTTTCTTTTAAATGGGAAGGAAAAAGAAGCTTTCTCTCAAAAAATACCCAACCTACTTAATTTCAAACAACAGAAGATACAGAAAAAGAACCTCAACTAAGTCACTTAATGCCAATCTTACAATTTAAAGCATCATTCATGAAAGGTTATAATTGGCCACATTACTCTTAAAAAAATATAACCAGATATGGAAAAGTGAGAAGAATACTAATTACTTCCTTTCTGTTAGTTTCAACTTTTAACATGAACTTTGTCTTTGAATGCAACTTTCTCAGCATCAGCTGAGATTTCCTAGTGCTTATGGCTTATGCCTAAGATCCAAGAATAGACAGTCATTGGTAAGGAGCAACTGCCCTTGCATTATATCAAACTAGCTGGAAAGAAAGAGAAAGTAACACAGGAAAAGCTTATGCTGAAAATCTCTAGGTCTTTCTTTTCCTCTTGTAAAAGCCTGTAAAGATTCATGTCCAAACTAACCATTTACGTGGTCTTTAGTTGCCTTTGTCTTAAGCAATCAGTTGAAGACACTCAAAGCTCATAGTATTCAGGTAATTATTCTTTTACTTCATAGAGTAAATAACTATTGATAGTCCCTTAGAGACTACAGCCTGACAAACTCATAATTTCGAGACAGTTTTGTGAACTTTAGAGGTAATCTGTCCATATCATGAAATTCTCACTGATACCTACAAATCTATTTTGATAAAGTCAAAATCCAAATGTACTCTAATCCCCAGATTGAGCTCTGTCTCCCAAATAAAATTAATTTCAGAAGTTAGCATCAACACTTCCCTATGCAAACCATGCAGCACAGACAAATCTGGCCAGACAAACAATGGGCCACTACACTCACTGCTTGTTTGCTGCCTACTGCTTTGTTTTTGTCTGTTGAAGATCTCTTCACTAACTTAGACTCTCTTATGTGTTCGCAGCGTTCATCGCATTTTCTACATACCACGAATTGGCTCAGAGGGTCAAAGTGTTCTTTGCTCTGAGCCCAGTAGCCTCATGCTCACATGGTACAAGCCCTTTGGTTAAGATAGCAAGTCTTCCTGATCCACTACTCAGGGTATGTCATTCTTTCTCTCAAAAGGCCCAGTGCCTGATTTATCCTCACAGGATTCACTCAACCTGAGCAGAAGTGGTCCAAAGGGGTGATATGCTGATACAGAGTTCAGGAATAGCCTACTTGAAAAATATATCCTCAAATGCCATGGGAAGGTATTGGAAAATAGAAAGATGGGATTGTAGCAGCAGACCCCAGTGAAGTTGGAGACTTGTGAAAATGGCTTGTCATAGGATTTTTGCTATTACCTAACACCTAACACTGGTTTCATGCAAGAGGACACTGGTTTCATGCAAGAGGAGCCAAAACACAACTGCAGTTACAGCCTTGGCAATCCCTGGGACTTCATTTATGTGTGCATACTGAGGTCACTGCTCTAGAAAAAGGATTAGCTTCCTTCAGGATTGATGCCCAGTAGTACAAGGCAAGAAGGATGGATGGTGTGCTCTCACAAAAATACATTTTAATTAGTACTGGGAATGCAAACTATTTCAGCAATCTTAGAATACTGACTTAGGTGTAGGCTAATAGACAACAGAAAGTTTTCTGCATTAAAAAGAAAAGAAAAAAAAGTGTTGTACTTTTTCCTTCCTTTAGCTTATATTTGGCTGTAAAGGAACACTGCATCAGATTGAATTTATGAAAAGACCTGTGGCGCAGTTGTGTACAAGCCTGGATAAGCTTTGTGGCCATATACTCTCATACATAGCTGGGGGCAGCATACAAAATATGAACACGGTAAGCAAATGCAAGAACACCTTGCCAAAGCATGGTATAAATAATTTTGAAATGTTCATTTGTGCACTCTGTCCTTATGTACTATTACACATGTAAACATATATAAAACATAGTTTTCAACAGACTGAGGTCATACAAGGATATTACATGGTTTGAACAGTACTGCATAGGACTAAAGCTATTAATATAACCAATAAGCAGGTACATTGAAATCACAGGAAAATAGAACTGAATTTAGTCTAGAGCTTAGCTGTATCCTCTTTTGGGCCTGAGCTGAACAAATTTTGGCCATATAAAGATACTGTTTAAAAGGAGCCAAAAGCTTATGGAGTGGGACTTCTCAGTAATACAGTTCCTACATTATCACACTAAGCAAGCAGATGCCATGGTCTTCCAAACACTGTAACAATTAAAGAACTGGAACCAGCTGTTCTCTGGCCATATTTTAGATTACTTACATCAGTACTTGATTCTAAAATATTACCCAAAGGAGCACGTTGCCATTTTGTTCTGGCTTCTGCGTTGATTTTCCCGTCCTTTCATATCTCAAACATTTGTTTCTTTGGTGGTTTTTGCTCTTTCATAACCCTCCATGCCCAATAAAACCTGACTGCACATATAGTATGACTATGTATGAGTCAGCAGTCCTTAAACAATCCTCCCCCGCTAATTAAGCACAGTGTTGTCCATGGGCATCAGAACCTAACATCAGGCCCTGGGAAATGCCAGCTGCCTTCCTAGTGAACTTCTCTGAACTCATTTGATATCTGATTAGTCCCTGACATAGAAGGTATTCTGCAACTTCGGTCTTTGTTCAGTGTCTTCCCCACACGTACTCTGCCAGCCTTGATCCACCTGGGAACTGAGATACCACATACTGAGCATCAGAGCACCCCTCTCCTCAGGCCTGGGCCCCACAGCTCAGTCCCCAATATAGAGAGCTACAGAACATTTTTGCTCTGTGTCTGATATGAATGCCTATGAATGGATTCACAAAGAGCAGCACATCATTCAGAGGAGATGGGAGGATCAAGAGAGCTGTTCCCACACTTAACGACATATAGATACTACAGTGTCTTAAATCTCCTTTACAGTAGGTGTGACCTAAGCAATGTTCATTACTGGGATATCTGAGGACCTGGGCACATTTTTCTCCATTAATAACCACTTGTAATGGCACGTATAGGAAGGCCTTGACATTCCAATGCCCATTGCAGAAGCAATTAAAGGCAAAGCAGCCCTTTCAAATAGCAGAACTAAACCACATTACCAAATTAATGTGCTTCTCAGGGCAGGATAACAAGCTGAAAGAGGAATCTGAGGAGACATTAGAATATACCTTTAACAGAACTAGAATACTGCAAGTAGAAGAACAGCCAGTCTATATGGGGGTATATTAGAAGCTAGCTTTAGCTAGCTTCTTTTGGTATCAGAAGCAAACTGAAGAATAAATCAAATCTTCAAAAGACTTGGAGATATGTAAGAGTTGAGCATGAGATTAGGGTTCTCATTTGAAAGGACTGAAAAATATTATTCTTTTTGTCTACTTTGTTTTCTTTTTCCCTATTGTTGTTGAACCACCTGTTTCGACAGTGCTTTAGGGAACAGACTCCCTCTCATGGAGAAAGCTCTGCCTGTAAATATGTACCATTAAACAGCTATTCCCAAGTCTGTCTCCCAGCTTTCGGTTTGCTACTTCAAGAACACCCTGTTAGAGTGGGAATTTTACACATCAGTATGTACTCTGGTATTTCACTTTTTTTTTTTCTATTATAACATGGGTTTCCTGCATTTGTAGCATTTCTGCTTTCTCCTCAGAGTCGAATAGATGTATACGTAACACATTGCCCAGCTGGGACTTCAGTTCAGAACATCCTTCACTGGCATCAGGTATGAATTGTGTGCACCTGACATATAAACTGACTCTAACTCCTACTTTCTACCCAACTGGCAGCCTACAGGGAAGGCCAGAGGCCCTGGGCACCAGCCCAACACACCATCTCACAGACTGCCGTGAGCACCCGCTGCACACGGAGTGCTCTTCACCTCTGGCCAGGGCAGTTACCTGAGTTGTCCCTTTGGTCGGGGGCACCGAGATGAGATTTCCCTGTGGCACAACAGGCCATGGCCTGCTAGCCCCTAGTGACCGCCAGACGTCATCAGTCTTTATTGATGAAGATGGTTGCCTTGAAAAGTTGGGCATGAACTCGAGTACAGCCTGGGTACTTGGCAGGCACTAAGAGGATAGCGGAATACTGGGCGGCTGGGGGATTAGCCAGAACAGGGAAGTGATCCAGGTTAAAACATTTTTCTCATAGAGGACTAATTGCAGCTTGGATCAGCTCCCGGAACCAGTTGAACGCAAAAATGTTCCAGCCTTATGCCACTCTCAAGTACACAATGAGCAGCACCGTTCTACTGGGAGGCTCTTAATAGTCAAGTCTCTCAAAATCCTCTTCACCTTCCATGGCAGCATCTAGATCCTAGAGTCAAGTTCCCTAAAGGCAGGTGTCTACTCCTGTATCAGCAGTCCTAAGCTTGTTGTTATTCTCTAAGCAGAACATTGTGTTCAAGGTAACTACACCTGCAGAGCCAGGATATGCAGAGCCAGGATATATCTTCATACATCAGATAGAAAAATCCACAATTTCTGCCAAAATTTAATATGGTATTAAATATAGGTATTCTTGGGGACACCCCTAACAAAAATTACCAGCAGCCAGTCCCTCAGGATACATCTACTCAGAGTCAACAAATGAGTACAAGGCATTGTCAGTCTTATTTTAAAGACTGTTTCACCAACCCATAACAAGGTCAAGTGGCTACAAAGCAAATAGAGATACAACGGAGCAGAGAGAAAAAAAAGCAAGAGTAATAGAGACAGCAAAACAAAAGAAAAGCACTATAACAATAATTTTCCCTAGCAGATTTCTAGTGCTTGCTCACTTACTTGAAGCCTCGAAGACAAGGTTTTCTAAACCTTGCAATTCAAGCCAGACAGTTCAGGAATAACTCCGCAATAACCATCCCACGATGTTCTCTCACTCTGATTATGCACAGCCTCTGAGGGAAAGAAAAGAAAAAGGGGGAAAAAAAAGAGAGGGAGAGAGGGAGAGAGGAAGGGAAGTAGGGAGGGAGTAATCACACCATTCATTAGCTTTCAGTAATAAATAAATAAAACAAAAGAACAAATATATGTACTTACCTCTTCATTCATCAGTCCTGCAGGGAAGATTGCATGTCTTGTAGACGACACATACTCAAGGAGCCAAGCATCTAGCATCTGAAGTCTCACCTCAGATGTGCTCTCAAAGCACAACACATTTATAGTCAAGCTTCTGAAAAAATTACAGAATTCCTGGAAATGTTATCACTACTACTGTGAGCAGCCAGACACAACTGACAGCCAAAAGACTAGATGTGTGAGGAGAGAGAACACACAGTACAGTGGACTAGTAATAATCCCAACAGCTTCTAGATAACCAGGCCCTCCCAAAAGGAAAGACAAACCTAGTCACAGGTCAAGATGGCAGCACCAAGTTTACTACGTAAACATTTTGATAGCAAGCATGCCATAGGTGGCATCTGAGAATCAGGATATCCTCAGGATCAGGTTAGCAAGGGCACAAGCAATAAAGCCATTCACCATATGATCCACACTCATTACTTGAGGACACCTCCAACCAGAGTGAGAAAGAGGTAGGAGTCATTCACAGTCCAGCATCGGGCACTGTGGTCATTAAACTCTTGTTTCTCATTTTTTTTAACACTTTGTGTCTACTTTTATTACAATATTAACAGATAAGATATACAAGACGATTTCAAGCTTATGATTATGGTGCGAAGGAAAATATGAAGAAATACAACCAGGTAAGACAATAAGGCTTTCTTTAGAATTCATCCATGTGTTCCAGATAAGAATAGATTGTAACTAAGAATAGAAAACTTCAGATTTTAGAACCTGTGACCTCACCTGCTGCTGAAAGGAGAGAGTAGTCCAAGATGATCTTTCATTTGAACCTAATACTCTTGAGTATAAAAGCCTATCCATAGGCAAAGCATAAGGAGTTTCTTGTAGACAACAAACAAAATTGCTGATTTTGGTTGATTTTGCCTTACTCACTGATGTGGGCACATGTCCCATGACATGTCAATTTATCTGCCATTCCCAGAAGGCAACAGTGAAGTCCTGAGACTGGATTAGTGTGGAACAGTAACTCTTTCCCAAAAAATCCTCGAGGTCTGCCTTTCTGTTAAGGGATGAAATAGAGGCATGATGAGCTCTCCAGTCAGTTGACAACTGTTTAATATTTAGTGATCACTTTTGACTTGCAGCATCCTTTTCCAAAGCAGAGCATGCGTTTTTTCACAGGCAGAAATTCTCCAAAAACATCTACGTTCTACATAGGCCCAAGATCACTGAAACTGTCTGATGTCAGATTATAAATGGCCAAAAGTATTTCTTGCTTCTTGTTACATAAACTCAAAGTATAACGGGTAAGCTCTTCAGTTTCCTTCTATGCCCCCAGCAAAACCTGAAGAGCATCCCAGGCTAGGTGGGAATGAGACACATCCAGGCAGCAGCTCTGCAGTCCTTGCTTGATAGACACAAATACTGCTCCACCTCTCAAGAACATGAGCAGCACTCACACTGCAGAACAATGTGTAACCATGCACTAGGAAGACACTGAGGAATAGGACAGGTCACTGTTCCTCACTGTAGGCATAAACACTAAGAGGGCAAGCTTGGTCCTGACTATTTTCCTGTAGCAAGGGTGGAAGGAGCAAGGGAAGCAGAGATGCTTGCACAGAATCTTTTCTCCAAAAGCAATTTTTGGCAGGACAACATTCATTTCAAATCTACTTCCTTTCTTCTAGTCCATCCCTCCTGCATATGAGATAGAGAAGGTCAACATACCAATTGCTGTTTGGAGCGGTGGAGATGACAAGTTTGCAGATCCAAAAGACATAGCAAAACTACTTCCTCGCATCAAAAACCTCATTTACTATGACAATTTTCCCAATTGGGGACACTTAGATTTCATCTGGGGCCTTGACGCAACTAAGAAAATGTACTCGAAAATCCTTCAACTAATGACAACGTATCTTTGAAACCATATGCAGAGTTGATCCATCCAGTAACGCTGCCAAATATTTCTGTTTAGCAATAAAAGTGATTTCTGGGGAATAGGTAAGCACACACACTGGATATTTGAATAGGGAATTACCTATATCAATGTGTATTTTCTTGCATTTTAATAGTTTTTGGTTTTCCACGGTGATACTGTACAGCAAACGGTGTCTTCCAAAGGAATTTGATAATATAGGCATGGCTGCTGAAAATGTGAAAATATTTCAGAACACAATGAATCAGTTAATTTGGACAGCTCTTACCTCTACAAGACTGATCTTCCTACTCCTAAGCTCTGGTCTTCTCTTGTACATTTTGTGTACCTCAGAAATATACTATCACATAAAAACACAAAAATGTATTTCTCTGTTAAAGTACTCGTGACATTTGTTTAAATTAATTCAATTTGACAGAAAGCACAGCCTATCATTTTTTCTTCTCATATTTAACAACACTGTCAAGACAACTCACAGGAATCTCAGCATAGAATAGGTAGCTTCCAAAGATAAGGAATCCAACCTTGAAAAAGTCAGCCTTTTTTGTTGAACACATCCAAATATTCTCCTGCCTTTTACACCCAAATATCTACCAAAAGTTTTTCTATGCTCTCTGCACCCCCAGGTAAGGAAACCATAGATGGTTTGTGCTCATGACTTGGCAGCTAGACAATGAGGAAATGTAGATCCACCAGGCAAGCTGCACTCCAAGCACCATAGCACCTGAGAAATTATTCTTGACACTGTGTAAATACCTCACATTACTCACCTACAAGGTGATCAGATAAATAAAAGAGGGCCTGTCCCCAGGTTACACCCAAAGCACTCTTTATTACAAGTCCAGACAGGTAAACATTGTAAGAGGTGATATGGGTAGGGCCTTAAATCCATAGTGAGGAACCAAGGCTTCTTACAGTTGGAGTCAGTATCCAACACCATGGTGACACTCACAAAATGCATGTCTTTCACAATACAGAAAACGTAGCACCTTGTCCATGCACCTGGTCAAGCAGAGTTCTACCGTGTTGATCATCTAGCCTTTGAACCTACGTCAGCTTGGCCGAAAATGGTCAAAATGGCCAAAACTATCAGCAAAAATAAAGATTTGTTAGACCAAGGAAACAAATGCTGAAAGGAGTCTGAAAGCATTTGAAAGGATTCCCCTTTCAAATCCTCTTTACTGCTACATTACTAAAATTAGAAAGTACTAGGCCACCTTAATATACTGCCTACCACTGCAGGTTTTCTTCTTCCTTTTTTTCTAGGCAAGAAAAGGCATATGAAAGATCTTATTATTTTAGCATATGTACTGCCTGCTGTATTCACTGCCTACTCTGAAAAGCAGTCTGTATTGTCCAGTCCCCTGGGCATGATGCATCTGGCACTCACCAACAGCATTTCATACACTGTTTTTTTTTTATTTATTTTTTAATTTCTCCCTCTGTTAGCATGTTATTTTCCTTGGAAAACTCTTCAAAAGTCTGACTTCTTTTCTGAGCCAAAAAAAAAGTTTAATTATTACTTCTCAGTGCACTAAAGGGGCCTGGGAACTGGCTTTCTTTGTGATCACCAACAATTCATTCAATCTCTTCTCGCTGTTTCTTATATTAAAAAAAAAAAAAAAATCTTCCCTGGCAACAATGTAGTGAGAAGTAATTGAGATGTGTGAAACTTGCAGCAAAAGGAGGAAGTGCTAAGGAACACTAAGAAAAATAGTAAGAGAAAAGGTACAAGATCCTGCATAAAGTATTGGGGCACCGTGCTCAGTTGTCAAGCGTATCTCCTATAGAAAACCTAAAACACTTGCTCTAAATTAAATTTTATTTTTGCATTCACTGCCAATCATGATGTGCAACTGCTACGTTTTCAGAAATAGTATAGCTAGCTTTCAAAATCCACAGCCTGTGCAAGTCAAGCAATAAAACTGGGTGAGGAGATGGGAGGGACAATATCTTGAATATTATTGTAAACATAGGCTTAGTAAAAGCAAACGAACACCCTCCAGCCTAATGGCCTTGGAATACTGACAGCTCTCCAACACACAAAGCAGTCAAAGTCTGCAGTAAAGAGCAGATGGTTTTGGACAAGGCTTCCAACAAATACATCAGCTTATAACAGGACTCCTGCTGCTGCTGTGCAAGACGCATTGCCACACTGGATAACGTTTTTTCATGTTGCAGAGCCCTTGATCGCATATCATCAAGCACTAAGAAGTTTTCTTCAGCATGTTTTCAATGTTGCTGAACTGTAATCTTCTCGCTATATCCCAGGGAGTCTCCCCCTCCTGAAAGAAACAGATGAAATATTTTGCAATGTGACAGATACGGATCAAGTAAAAAGTGCTTCCCTGAACCTGTCACTGAAATGCATCACTTTCCTGTATGATTTTCATTGCCACACTGTAGCTCTGAAACAAAGGTTTCAATGTCCTAGCTCTAATACTATTCTCACTGAAATCTGCAGGGAGAGTCTTTTGTCCCAGTAGCAACAGCAGTGACAGCCATTGCACTGTTTCCTGAGGTTAATATCCAAAGACAGTGCAAAGTTAAGAGTTGATTTCAAGAGTAATGTGGAAAAAACCATGACTCATCTTAACTGAGCAATGCAGACACTCCCAGGTCAATGTTCTTTTGGATAGCATTTAACGGATGAGCTCGGCCAATAACAGAAGCGGCCTGACTTAGCACGTTTCAGAGGACTAGTACTATTACCCACCATTGCCAGTCTCTCAAGAAAAGCTGTAGAGTGAGCATCTCTGAATTAAGAGGCACCATCAAGAGAGTCAAGAGATATGCCAATGCAGTGGGCATCAAGGCAGCCTTTACAATGGAAGACCAGTAGTGAAGGACTCGGACTTTAAAGGTGTTGCTGCCAAGGTGGGCAGTGGGGCTGCTGCCTTACAGCAAACAAGCCTGCTGCCATGAAGCAGTGGACGCTTGTGGGTATTTGTTTGTTTATTTGTTTTAAAAAAAATGGTACACTAAAATAAGGCCTGTAACATATTAGTTTGCCATCTTCATAGTGGAAATAGAGCTATCACCTTCACCTTCTTACCTGATTCTTAACAGAAGGGTCTGCGCGAGCTTCAAGCAGTAGAGAAACAACTGCCAGGTTTTTCATTTCACAAGCATAGTGAAGGGCAGTGCTACCAGCCTGAAAAGAAACAGAGCAGATGCACTTTATTTCTACTACATCTTAAGTAGAACTTAGGCAAGTATGATTATAGGTATACCACACAAAGAAAAACAAATTAATCTCATAAGAGCACCAGGACAGAGAATCATTCCTACTTCAGGACACAGCTGCTAAAACAGCCCCGGTCCCTTTAGCAGTAAGACAATAGATCTTTAGTAATTTCAGAGGATTCCATAATTATTATCTCAACAATTATGTGTTACACAATATTGTTAGCTCACACTTAGGTGGTTTAGAATTTAGTTGATGCTAGAATCAGTTTCTCCTTTTCTGCCTTAGAGGGAAGAAGTTCTATACCACATCCAAGTATGTTTGTGGATACAGACACTGTACGTGGCAGATCAGTGCACTCTGAAGACCAAGTGAAAAGACAAAGTAACACTGGGCATGACCTTCGTCCACAAATCTGCTCCAATCCAAGAATTCATAAGGGCGATAAACTTGGACACTTGCAGGAAGTAGAAACTTTACAGAATCACTTTTTTAAAATGTGTTTCAACTGAGATGGCTTGGATTCTTTTAAGAGGATATTGGTCAGAAAGAAACTGACAGAGCTAATGTTTATTGTAGACCCAGAGAATCATGTCCCTCCAGATGAAGTTATCTGAGAACACTCCCTCCAAATTTGTCAGTGTTTGTAAATGTCTCATGTCAGTTACGAGCACAAAGCTAGAAGTCATTTCAACATGCTATCAATCTTGCCTCCTTCCTCTGAAGGAGCATCTCACAGGTTGAAAAGGCCATCTCGACAATGAAAAAGTTAACACTGAAATCATATTCTAATGTAAAAGTGCATACCCAGCACTGTCCTGCTGGTTTTCACTTGCTGAGTTTGGAATTGTTGCCCAGACTCCAGAGCTAAGAAAAATGCTAAGCTTGAGAGAATCAAAAACAAACAAACAAACAAAAAACCCCCCCACACACCCACACAGCCCTGAGCTACCAGGGAAGAATTAGTACTGTGTGCATTACAAAATTATATACTAAATGACAGGGGAAAAGATTAAACCCTCCTGCTAGTCTGCTACATTAAAACCAATTGATTGCCTGATACTATCCTGAAAGCAGGAATACATTGCTAGCAGATAGTGAGGTTTGGTTTTAGTAATGTTGCATTCATAGCAGCTACATGTGCATTTGTACAAATCTACTTACGAAGTCTGCAGCATTAACATCAGCACCAGCCCTCAGCAACATCTTAATTAGGTTTTCATTCTGTTTAGCTTTTGAGATCTGTTTGGTTCAAGGGGAAGAGAATAACATAGGGAGACAGTTGATTTTCATCTAGTACAAAGTAGATATTTTTTCCCCTCAATTTTGTTTCCCCAAAAGGAAGTGTCTAGCTTCTTCATCAACCAATTTTAACCCTCCATCAGTTTCTTCAAGAACAAAAGCTCTGCTTTTTCTGTTCTGCATCAGCCCTTGTTTTAAAGAGAAGGATCCATCTACTCTATGGATTCCTGCCCTGGAATACTACTGGACAGGTGATAAGGGAAAAGGGAAAAGTATGGGGTGAGAGAAGTTCTGATTTCACCCAGACTCACCATGAGAAGATATCCAATAAGCATAACTGGCATGAGGATGATGATGAGCACATAGTCAAGGAAACTAAACCGTTTTCTCACAGCATAATGCAGGCAAGTGCGCTCCTTCTAAATACAGAAGAACTCTTTGATCAGTATCAGATTCACTGAACTCATTATATTTTATTAGTACTGACAATACTAGATTTTTTATTTCATATGCTTTCTCTCAAGTTATCTGCTAGAAACATTCTCTAATCTGCAAGAGTCACAGATACATAAACTTCCCTTGTCTCTCCTCAGATACTAAACTTTTACACTTTCAAATAGAAGCATGTTTAACATACACATGCTCATGGCAATCGATCTGCACATGAAAGAAGTATGTGGGATCCAAAGGATTCGAACTGTATGTCTCCGAATTTGACTTGGCTGCAGACAGAAAGGCATCAGAGTGGAAATTTCATATTTCATTCCTGTCCAGCAAGTTAAATCAACAGGAAGAATCCCACAGTTCCTCCTGTTACAAGAGTACCAGTTACTGAAACAAAGATTTAAAGGAGATAGTGGCATCTCCTGTTAAATCTTCTGCAGCTACTGCTCGCTGGATTTTGAAATCAGGTTACTTTGTCACAGTACAGATCAAAACAAACACAGAAGCCTTCCTGTACAGTTCCTAGGTGACTGGGCAGAACCCACGGGGCTGGGGAAAGGCAAGAGCCTGACTGGCATACAGTATTACCTAAAATGGGAGCATGAGCAAAAGAAGAAATTCAGGTCAGGTTATTATTTTGTGTTAATTGTCAAGTTCAAAAAATAAATGAGGAGATAAATGAAAACCTACAGGTTTACTGAAGTATGACTCGGAGATTGGACTCAGATGCCAGTTGGAGGCAAAATTCGGGCTTGGTAGTATTGCCAAGGTTCCCTTACACTCCAGAAATCTCAAAGAACAGTCACCGCAAAGCATAAATCTGTGACCACTTACCTTGTTTCTGAGGTTGACATCAGCATTTCTTTGTAGAAGATAGCTAACTATTCTGCTGTTACCCCGTTTGCATGCACAAATCAAGGGCGTATCTCCACCAAATCTGTCCTGGATGTTCAGATAGTTACTGTTTTCCTCCAAAAGGAGCTGAACTTCATTGAAATCATTATTATAAGCTGCCTGGCAAATGGGCTGAAGAAGAAAGAAAATGTTCAATTAAAACAATCACTACACTAGCAAGTCTGAATGGAGAGTATAGATTTCTCAGTTACACACTCCAAGAAGCAGCCCAGCACTTCTGCCCAAGGCTGTAATTCTAGGCAACTCCCAGAAGAGGGTGGTAAGAGATGCTCCTGTAGCTGTAACACAGCATCTCAGTATAGACTGCAGAAGTCTGACACAGCTTTAACAGAGAAAAAATGAATTATCTCTTTGTTTAGGACAAGGTTTCTATAATCCAAGACGTAAGTCCTGCCATATTCAGCCATAAAAATAAGTTAATAAAAAAAGGTTAAAAAAAACAGCTTTTTCAGTAAGAAAAGCAGCAGGCACTAAGAACTGAGGTCTTGACTGCTCAAAGGCACAAGGCCACATTTACCTGAGTTTACAGCAAGCTCCCTAGCTGGTGAACAAAAAGCACCATTCCCACCTCATGAGTTCTCAGACTAGAACTACATCTTAGGTAAACACTGAAATATAAGTTCAAAAATAAAAAAAAAAAAAAATCCAGTATGCCTAACAGGCACCATTTCTTACAAGGATAAGTCAGAAAATTATAATTTTGAGTCCAGAAGCTAAGCTTCTTACCTAAAAGGATGTTTGCATTTATGCTCACAGCTCAGATTCCGACTGGCTTTTGAGACCAGCTCACTGCTAGGAAAATGCTCATCATTTCCAGGCATGCCAGATCTCACCTGTAATTCCTTTTCTCTCCAGCAGCAGGAGCTCGGGGCTCAGGCTAAGCAGACTGAGAAGAAGGGCACTATCGGTTTCCAGCAGCCTAACGGCTGCATTAAACAATAGCGGAAGGAGTCGGGGAGGCCGAGGGCATTTCAAGTTTTCCAGTCAAAAACAGAAGAGATTGTTTCCTTTTCCTCCATCTTTATTACTATGCTTTTTCTTCACCATTTTCCAAGATAAACATTTCCCTTAAATANTTTGAGACCAGCTCACTGCTAGGAAAATGCTCATCATTTCCAGGCATGCCAGATCTCACCTGTAATTCCTTTTCTCTCCAGCAGCAGGAGCTCGGGGCTCAGGCTAAGCAGACTGAGAAGAAGGGCACTATCGGTTTCCAGCAGCCTAACGGCTGCATTAAACAATAGCGGAAGGAGTCATCTTTATTACTATGCTTTTTCTTTACCATTTTCCAAGATAAACATTTTCCTTAAATATTAGCTGCATTTTTTCCTTCCCCTCCTGCCTTTATCATATCTTCAATATGCTAAGTGAAAAAGATAGAAGCTTGAACTCTGAACCCTTTCCTTTCACCTGCTGTTAGCTTTTTAAGGAGATTTTTTTTTTCTTTTCTTAATTGAAACAATAGGGGATTAACTTTGCCTCTATAACAAAAGTTTGACTGCAACATCATTCACTGCTGCTAACCTTCTGGACAACTGCATGAGGAAAAAGATTTTCCTTTCTAAAAAGTGCTTATTTATATATTTATTTTATTTACAAAATTATTTACACATTTATTTACAGACCTTGCATCACTTCCTGCTTGCAGGCAAAAAGCTACAAAGAATACATGTAACAACATAAATTTTCATTACCTGCCTGTATTCTTTGAGGAGGTTATATGTGCCATTTGCTATCATACCTTCCTCCAGAAGGAGAGTTCTTTTAGTGATTTTGGGAATGGTTCATACATGTTTCTTGATTTAACTGACCTGGGCACCCATGCTACCTAAATGATTAGTTTCTTCTGAAGTCTTATTCTCTGTCATTTTGGTATCTAGGATTGGACCTTCATTTCCAGGAAGGAGATCAAGTGCAACCTATTTATTCTGCAGAATCTATTTGTGCCTCTGATTGTCCTATTGCTCTTGCATATTGGTTTACTGTACTTAAAAATGCAGGAGGTCTGCCGTTTGACTGAACATCTGCTCAAATTCCAACCGTTTACCATACTGTTTTACTCTTCCACAGTCTGGTTCTTGCCAGTTCAGCAGCGTGTCACCACACGATATACTGACATGCTTTTCTTTCTGCGCTGCCTCTGAAATGTTTATTTGCTCGGCCATTATGTCCAAGGCATCCCTGACTGATCCTCTCTCTGAGCTTTAACATCTTTTTCCAAATCTTACCCCACTGTTGAATGTAGTTCTAGAGTCATGAATAATGACAGAGCAGTTACCAGTCCATAGAGCAAAGTACATTATTTGGGCCTGCAAAAACATGTCAAGACAGGCACATGGGAGTCACACATCCGGGAGCTTTTATGCTCTACAGTTGGCTGGTGTAAGAAAATACACCAGACAAAAAATGTAAGGAAGCAGTTCTCACCCATCTGACACAGGCTAACTGAAGTCTACTGCTACAGAGAGCAATAAAAAAAAAAAAAAAAAAAAAAAAAAAACAATAATAAGGTATAAACTTCAGTAGTGAGCAAAACAAGAACTTGCTTGCATATAACAAACTCTTATAAACCTGCTTGTTTTGCAATACTGCTGAATAAAGTACTTCATGTATGCGTAAGGGTCTCCCCTGCAGTTTGCTATAACTTCTTGGGTGTGAGCCACAGTGCATCTGGGGGTAAGCGATTTGACTTTACAGAGACAGATTGCACAGAAATGTCTCATCCCATTACCTGCTTTGCTTGCAACTTAAGAAACATGTATCAGCCTCAAAAGATGAGCTATGCAAAATAATCTTTCACTACTGACTGGAAGAGATTGGATTTTTAGATGAAAGGGGTAAGGGAAATTTTACCTTCTACAGTCAAGTAGTAGAGCACTGCTGGTCATTCTCAATTTCAGCGATACTGCACTAGTTCAATGACTAAGACAAGACACACAAGCCAAATGCAACCTTTGAGTAGGCCCAGTAATTTTAGGAGTTAACACGCCGTTTTGCTTAAAGAATATGCCAGGAACAGGACAGGTAATTGCATACTTTCTACACTCTCCCCCAGCAACTCCCCTTCATCTTCATTTTTCTGAAAAATAAAACTATTTAAGGATCATTGTTTCCCCAGTCCTGAAAAAAAAACACATATTTGGAGTTTTACACACACATGGTCTCTAAAGTACTTGCAGGTTTCTAAGATTTCAGAAACAAGTGAAACTTGTAGACAAGAAAAATTTTCATTGGCACTTGTACTCCCTTAACACTCAACACAACACAAATCCTTTCATGTCTACTCTGTTTCTTGCTCAAATTAGCACGAACAAAATTTGGCATCTTCCCCCACAATGGCCACTTACTCAGGAGGCAAAGAGGAATTGTCTGTCTCCTCCAAATCAGAACCTCGTCTTATCAGCCACTTCTTGACTTCTCACTAATGTACTCTGGTAGAATTTGAGATCTAGTAATATGATCTCCAAATCTAGACTATAAGACAATGTTCTTTGGCCTGTCACCAGTACCCCAAAACCACAAAATTTCTTGGATTATACAAGATGTGTATTAGCTGTAAGCTGATTTTCCTTTTTAAGACACACAAGATTCTTATCCTCTGCATCAGGGACTCTCTCAGTTTCCCATGACAGGAGCCTTCCCCTTCCAACAAGAATTACCATTCTTGCAGATTACAGCACTTTTTAGCATTTCTCTCTTTGGAGAATCCTTTGGAGTTTTTATTTTATTATTCCAGTGCAATGGGATTCTTTGTAAAATTGATTCTTTCACACATTAGGATGCTCCACTCATCTCAAAAAACAAACAATCAACAACAACAAAAACCTCACAGACAAAAAATAAAAAATCCTTTCTCTTTTCTCATAGTTCTACAGGATTATCTTGAGTTCTGCTTTCACTCTGCTAGTCTGCATTCTAGAAAAATGTCTTTCATACATCTATCACACTGATGAACAGAACACCAAGAACACTATGACTGGAAGAGAAAAGAGCAGCTGTGCTGGTAAGAAAGGGAGCAAAACAATCCATGTTAGTCTGATCCCAGGAACATTCAGGATTTCCGAGAAAGGAAAGAATAAATTAAAATATTAAAAGTTACAAAGAGGTAACAACCACCTGTAAAACAGTTGACGCATCTGGCCAAGAAAAAACTTAGCACGACAATTAGAAAGAGATTTCTATTCACGTGCAAAATAAAGTTCCAAAACAGGCCTCCAATAGCAGCAGAACAGGCAAAATTTGACAGCTTCCACGTTCAAACTTGTGACCATAGAAATTCTTTCAAATTTTCAAAATTTCTGCCAGAAGCTACTCTTCTACCTTCTACTTTCTGGAGCTGACACTTTGACAGATGTATTTAAATTTAAACTAACAATGTTTAAGAGTTCCTTCTTTAAGCACATTCTCCAAATCTTGTTCAGAAGGTGAGTAATAGTTTCTTACACACACACACACACAGTTGCAGAGCAGTGCCAGGGGTATCTGGAATACCAGCTGTCAGGCCAATCACACTGCCTCCACCTAGAGCTTGGACAGGGTTTTCTAGACACAAAGGATTCCAAACAAAAGCCTCGAAGACAAATTTCCTACATGCCTACAGAAAAGCCTAATGGAGCCCAATAAAATCTGAAAGCCCTCACTCAATTTTCTACAGTGTTAGAGAGCTAACTCAATAGCCTTGTATCTTAACAACCAGATTGCAATTTGTATTATTTCATTAGCTATTCATCACACACTACAGGGAAATAAACTTACCTCATATATACTCATACTACGTAGGCTTCATGGGCACGAGGAATGCAGGATCAGAAGAATTCAAGCCTCACAGCTCAGAACTGGGCTCAGCTGTGGAGCAATGAGGGAGCACAAGTGCAGGCATCTCACATGGCTGTTACCACTGCCTGGCAGCTTTGAGAGCAAGGAGAATACAGACAGCTCTGCTTTTACAGACACACTGGCAACAGTGATCTCAACCTCTGGAGATGTCAGCAGTCCCAGAAACACACTGGAAAGTGGCTACTTTCACCTATACCTCTTTATGCATGACTTCCCAGTGGCCTGACTATTCCAAAAAATTGAGAAAAGACGTAGCCCTTCTGCATAGCACAGCAGGGGAGATGTTGCATAAGTGCATAAAATATTACTTGCAATACAAATGAAAGCTTTAGGTCTGAAGGGATGGGAAGCTAAAGTAAGAATTCTGGCTCAGGCAAAGAGGAAGCAAGTGCCTCCTTGAAATGTCTAGCAGTAGAGCCTTCCACTTCTGCAGTTGGACAAGCTACATGCTATGACACCACACACAACGTATGAAGGAATGGAGGGAAAACAAAAGATCACACCCCAAACTCCTGCCTTCACCAGCAGTGCCTTTGCCCTGCCACAGGATCAGCAGTATCCATGAACTAACCAGGGTCCTCAGGCCAGCCTGCTCCACTAGAATGGAGCAAACCAAGGGCAGACCCTGGGGACTGGTTCTGGGAGATGAAAGGGAGACTTAGGAGCTCCTTGGAAGACAGTTCTGTGCACACATCTATGGTGAGCTCTTGTGGCTCAGCTCAGAAGCAGCTGCCCCAGAGCACTCAAACATATCAACTTCAAACTAGTCTAGATGAACTTTCTGATCCATTACAGGAAAAACTAGCCAAGAACACAAGGCCATTTTAGAGCCTATTGGATCAGCACAAAATTAGGGCTGCAGTATTAGATATGCTGATGACTGTTCCTCGACCAAATCAGGTCTTCAAAGAAAAATTGAATATTGAATTTTAATACATAAGCTGGATGGTTTAGGATTTCTCACTCTACAAATACTCCCACAAGCCCTCCAGGAGAGGATTTCATTGTTCAGTATCTTCAATAAAGGCAAGAAGCGTTCATAGCACAGGCAAGGTTTTTATGGATAAAGTCGCTCAGTATAGAAATCACCAAGGGGATAAAAGACAAGGGGATAAAAGTAGAAAAACACAGGCTGTCACAATGACAACACTTCTACACAACTGATTCTCTTTATGAACTATGGGTAATGGGATTCAAAACAAGATCTAGTACTTTCCTTGGATCCAGATAAATTGCCATATCTCAATTTCTCTGTTTTCAGAGTTTCTTGCATATCCTTCTGCTTGGCTTGTTCGAGGTAGTGTCTAAGCACCAGACATTTACTAAGTTCTACCCCTCTTCAGATAGAGCTCAAAGTGTGACACTAGAGACAAAGCATAAAGTCACCAGGAGAGAGGCTGAGTTAAAGCTCATGTTGGAACTGTGAAAACTATCTCAGAGACTTCTTCCTTTGAGAGATACAAGGGACTGCTGAAATTACGCAAGAGCTTTGCACTGGCTTAGCCAAACAGAATAACCGCATAAAGCCCTGGTATTCTGAACTACTCCAGCACTGTTCCAATGCACTAAGATTCATTCAAATAGTGTTCTACAAATTAGATTCAGAGGTCTAAATCATCTTTGGGAAGTTGAGAAAGGCACCAGTATCCTGCATACCATTCAGCAAATGGAACTCATCACTGTCATTTTAGTATTATAGAAAATAATACCTCATTCAAAAACTTTACAGGAAGAAAACTAATGAATATGAGACTATTAACTAACAAGCATCACAGACATGGACAGCATTTAAATCTTCTCTAATTAAAAAAAACTTTAATTAAACTAAATGACACTACTTGAGTATAGAATAACAATTCAGAGTGGTAGATCTGGGAGAAGAAACAATTCTTTTTAGAATGCAATCCTGTCTAACCAGTCCATCAGCTTATAGAGATTTGAGCTCCCTTTCCTACTGAAAAAGGATAAGGTACTTGGTTTCATTGAATACCCTTTTAAAAATAGAAAGGTGGCTTTCAGTATAACCTTTTGAAGCACCAGCTACGTAATGCTATCTTCAGATAAAGTAGTGATATCTACTTTATTCACAATCTAGAAGATCTAGAAACTTCATTTATTATAAACTGCACCTTTGGAAAGTTTATAAAATAATGAATATTCCTTAAGTAACATTTATACTAAAATGGAAGGGTCTGCTAAATAAACAAGGGTCTGGGGACAAACTCATAAAGACAAGAGGTAAAAAAAATCAGTTCCTGAAACAAGCAGGACAGGGGTCCTTGTTTCCTTGGGCACTAGCTTTACTATCCAAGGAGGTCATCTGTAGTTCTTAATCGTACATGCATCACCTTGATCTCAACAAAGAACAGAAAATGCTTATCTAATACATACCTTTTTTCTGTGAAGTCACAATAGTTACACAGTCCTTCTTTAAAAAAAAAATGCTACAAAGAGTATTTTTGTCAATTTTTAACAACAAAAAATTTGCATTCCTAGAAAAAAAAAAACAGATTTTCTAACTTACAAGCCTGTTTATGGGAAGCTGGAAAGGGAATAAACCAAAGCAAGTGTATTTCTTTATCATCAATAGCTTCAGATACTGTGCAAAAAATGGTCACATACCTCTGAATAGAGTATCCCCATGCCTATTCTTCGGTGCTTGATGCTTCTTATCAGCCCAACAAGTTAGTCTTACTGTGAAATGCACTTGAACTTGTTTAAATCTGGCTAATATTTAACTTAAAACATAAGTATCAAACTTTCTTAAGCTGCATTTGCTTTAAGTACTTCCACTTCGTAGTATGAAAAAATTGTCTTAGAAGCCCAGCCCAGTGAGGTNAAAAAAAAAAAAAAAAAAAAAAGTGATAAACGGTAAAAAGGGGAGAGGGGTACAGAAAATAAATACTAAAATTTGAAGTAAACAACTAAGAGTAATAGCTAGTTTGTTACCCAAGCCACAAGAAGAAAGCTTAATCTATGTCTGACTTAGATATATCCCAACTCCTCTGCAAGAACACCTCAGACGCCTACAGGGAAAAGGAATCAGATACCACACCTTTAATGAGAGTTCTCAGCGTAATTATCTTCAGTCTCTTATTAAACAGGCCAGCCACTTTAATCATCTTTTGCTCACTCCCCTCTTCCTAGCCCTGCCCAAATAATGAGCTTGATTCTTCCTAGACTGCTGGTTTTACACACTTGTCAACTACACTGGAACTTCCTTAGGAAGAAGATGATTCTTGATGCCTCTGCTCCATTCAAGTGTTTGCAGCTCTGAAAATAAAACGCTTGACCATGTTCAGTCTGTCTTTCTTGTAGGGGACACATATTTCTGCAGACACTGCAAAACACCTTTTCCATTTGCAGGTGAAATGCACTGACATCTTCTTTATATCTAACATCTTTTTAAACATATATATAAAGTACATAACTGATCATCTCAAATCCAAGCCTTCTACGTTATAACTTCTATTTCCTGGAAATTTATATTTACTCTCTTTGGTGGGGTGTGTGTGAAATTATTCACAACTATTCTATCCTTCTCTGGTTAAAGTAGCATAGCTCACCTGCCTCCAGTGCTGGGTTGTTGGCACCAGTTCTAACCCTTTTGGTGGCTGTTTACCACAGAGAGAAAGGGAGGAAGAAAAAAAAAAAAAAAAAAAGAAGGTTGGCTTATACCGGAAACCTGTCCCTGACAAAATCCACTACTGATCGTCACAACAGATAAATACATTAGCTTGTGCTAACTACTTGATTAGCCTGAAGACACAAAGGAATGAATAACATCTTATAGGTGAAAAGTTACGCCTTCTTTGTATTTCTTCACACTCAGATGCAAACAAACAGCTCTCCTACTACATTCATGGGTAAATCCCTCAGTTATCTCAGGCTAGGTCGTTTGCTTGAATTTATAATTGGTTGAAAGAAGCCTCAAATTGCTCATTTGTTCCCTATAAAAACTTAGTAGGTTGCTTAATCCTTTCCTAAAAACACCCATATACAATTGCCCACTAGAAATCAACTGAAACAAAACACTCAAAAAACAAAAACCTTTCCACAGAGCACAGAGGTGACTTCAGACATCACCTGTCCCAAGACACTGTAAGTTAACATTTAATCTAGCATCACATTTCTAGCCATTGCAAAAAGAGAAGAAAAAAAATATTGAAGTGGTTGTTGCAGTCACAGATTTATCTGGAGAAGAGATAAGCAACCCAACCAAGATGAGATAGGATGCTATACAAATTTATGTAGTCACAGGTTCACTTCTGCTTCATATATTTCTTTAAGATTCTTTATCTGCTTATAGAATGAAAATTTAAATCCTGAAAATTTAAGTCTTTCTTGACGAATTAATCTTCCCCTCCCCCTCAAAAAAAAAGGCAACAAAACTCACTGTATGGACAATCTGGAAACTATTCAGTTTATGTGAGGCTTATGTGGTTCTTTCTTCCTGCAAGAATGTAAGAATGCTTACAAAACTTCAAGTAAGTCAGAAATGACCTGAGAGTTACTACATGGGTCTTCACTAGGGAGCAAAAAAAAAAAAAAAAAAGAAAAAAAAAGGCAACTTGCTTTTCAAAATAGATATCAACTGCACTTGACAACAGCACCTTTAAAATATGGCAAAGAAGACAGTTGCCTCTTTAATTTCGAAGCAATATAAATGGCATTGCTCTAAATGGTCTAACTTGGATATGCTACTCTCAGGAAAGAACACTGGACTCTCCTGGAGTCATGCGCATAACATGCTGCTTGGAAACCTGCATTCCCCAGGGATGCAAACCTGGAATGACCAGGGTCTGGACAAGGACAACATCCCCTTATGCTTACCTCCGAAAGATTGTTGGCTATCCAGACTACATCCTTGTAGACTGCAAGGCTATCTCCCACCTCTGCTTCTCTCAGATTAACTAAGCACATCTGAACACTACTACTGAGCACAAAGAAACTCTCTACCACAACACTGACAGAAGCCCCTCTTTTACATATCTTATATCAAAACTCAGAGAGCTACAGGTAGCATATAAAAAATTAAAATTAATTCCTGAGACAATCTCTCCCAGTTCACAGACTGCTTCCAGAAGTTGCTGAAATACTGTAGGATAGAGGTTAATATGGACAATCCAGGCCAATTATACCTGAGCCTAAGACACCTAGATACTCCTGTTGCACTTTCTGCACCTGCCTACCGGTTAATAACTTCAGAATTAAACTAACAAGTCCAAAAACCCTTTGATGATAAAGGATACAGCTAAAATAGAGGGCACTGAATTTAAGGCCACTGAGTGCCCTCACTGACCTTAATGTGCATAACCAGACTCACCTGGGGCCTCCACCCACACTCATTCCCCAGAGGCTCCACAACTCCATTAGGCTCAAGCCTAGACCTTCCCTCCCTGTCTATGTGATGCTGTACTGGTCTCCAGCTCATCTGCAGGCACATCTGTGCCTTATCATGGTCCATAGTGATCTGGATCCTGACTCACAGACCATCTTCTCATCTGGGTTTGCCTTTCACTATGATCCTGCTTGGTGTTCACTGGATTGTGTCTGATGGCTTTTACTGTCACTCAACCTGATCCTGATCCGTGGATTGACTTCCCATCTTGACCTCAGACATGCCTTATCTCCACAAGCTTGTCTGATGATCTCAGTTCTTGGCTGAACCTCGCCACCATTTTGGGGCCTACCCTATTTGCCGTGTTCATGTACTGTGGGGCAGCACCCTGGCTTGTGAGGTCTATGACCTGCTGGCTGCATAATTTTATTTGGTTTCCCCAAAAGAGCTGCCAACCCTCACTGCTTCCTGATACTAAGCATATCAGCTTTTTTTACAGCACTGCACCATTACTCCCTTGCCTCACCAGCCACTGAAACTCTGCTTTCCTTTCTCTGTCTCACAACACATGGATGGAAAACTTCCTGCCCTTAAGAACTTCAAACGATGATTTTCAATTATAAAGCAAAACATAGATGTTGCCTCTACCCTAAGCAATTTAGAGAAACCTTTGGAAATCTTCCCACTCACCTATATCAAAGCACCTTCACCTGACAAACAATGCAGCAAAGGAACAAGGGTCCCACTCAAAGCCTTCGGGGGATGTTTAAACTACACAGCTGGTTAGTGATAGTGGCGCATCTACTTCAAACCACTTTTTGGATATCTGGGTCTCTGCAGTCCCCGGAAGCACAGCAAGAAAACCTCAGTTGACCATCATTCTGGTGCCAGAATCAAGAAGGATATTCAGTGAACTCTGATGATATTGGCACAGTTCTCTGCTTTGTCTGTCAGTAACAGGAATGTTTCATCACACACAGTTCAAACTCTGTAACATTTATTTTAGCCCAACTAATAGATGGCCAGTTGCAACCTTTTCACCAATTTTACAGCTGTGGAAATGTGAACTATCAAGCAAACACACTGCCATCTGGACTGACAACTGAGGTAGCCTTTTCCTCCATGCTTGTTGCTGCAGGGTTTGCAGAAAGGTGGAAATTTAACTCCGAAAAATGGACCACAAAACCATGGGTAGTACTAGAAAACCTTATTCCATCACTGAAAATACAACAATAAATCCACTGAAAATGGAACTGGCTCTCAGATGTATGACTTACTTATTTGAACTTACTTGCTCTGCCCTAACATAGTGCCTGCTGTGCCCTAACAGAGGCACAGCTGCCTCTTTTTCATAACAGGTGCACAGACTATTAAAAAANATGGAACTGGCTCTCAGATGGATGACTTACTTATTTGAACTTACTTGCTCTGCCCTAACATAGTGCTTGCTGTGCCCTAACAGAGTACTTGCTGCTGCCTCTTTTACATAACAGGTGCACAGACAATTAAAAAAAAAAAAAAAAAAAAAAGAAGAAGAAGAAGAAAAAAAAGAAACTACATTTACACTCATTCCTGGTGTTCCAGTAGACCTGGAGACAAACTGGTCACTTTCTACTCATGCTCAAGGCAGACAACCACCCTGAAGTCTTTTATAGACAGCATTAAGTTCTATCTGAACAGACTATTGTGAACTTTCTCTGCACACAAAAGAAGTAAGATTCACCACAATCCAAGAGAAGGAATAAATAAAAAAATCCTAGCAGATGTCTACATACGAAAGTCAGAAATATCAAGGTAATAATATTTCAGAAGATGGACTCATACTTCAGGACCTTCATCAAAAAACATCAGCCAAAAAAAACCTTCCAGTATGCAGGAATGGCATACCAGAATGCACTGAGGTACTGAACTCACACTAGCTTTATCCCTTGCACACTTGATGAATTAGCCAGGCCATCCACACCACCATGGCTGATAGAGGAAGACCTTATTATTCCCATTTAGCTGAGGGGTAAACAGAAAGTAACACTTAGGCCTGCCAACAAGGTTAAGCATAAAAACACTTCTGTGGACCCAACTTGTCTTGATTCCCAGCCAAGATTTGGGGCAACCGGGAAAACCACTAGGCTGCAACCCTCAACTCCACTGTCTTGGGAGGAGAAGCAAAACCTTTTGGAAAGGAAGTTATGTAGATTGCCTCTATCTCCCATCTACTCCATCCAATCATAGTTACTTACCACCACCATCATTATTTTGTTCTTATGTTCCCTTCCTCTCCTAATCCTTCATCTGACTCGTGCCTGTGCAGATCCTGGAGCTGAAATGCATTTCATGCAGGAGACAACATAGCAACATTATTTATGGTCATGGCCGAAACATTTTACATTGTGGAATCAGATTTACTTATTTCCTCATCTGCTGACGTGCTCATAACTAGCACACCTGGCACAATCCACTCTTGTGCCACAGCACATATTTAAAGCCTTGTGCTAGCTATAGTTCTGCAATCCTACAGACCTTTCTAGCAATACAGGCAGATACCTCAGGTGGAAACCAGGAAAGCTGGAGGGAACTGCATTAAAACCGAGCAGCATCCAACAGCATCCAACACCTCCACTTTATTCCTTCCCCCACCCACCACTGTGCCTTCTTCCCACCCACTTTAGTTTTCAGTTGTCCCATGAAGATCTCTCTCATGTCCCATGGGCTACTTTGGGAGTGTGGAGGAGGAGATGTTCCTTTTTCTTTAGTGAACCTTCTTGTCACTTACCACAGAGTGACCATTGCATCTTCACTTAAACCTTTCTCTTCCATAGCGCCTTATTCAGACACTTTCTGTAGCAGCAGTTTTCTTTAATTCATGTGTCTCCTTACTTAACCTTCTCCAAGACTTGGATGATCTAAATAAGGTACATAGCCAGCAAATACTCAAGCATGTACAGACTTACTGTTTGCTGAATTAACTAAGGGTAAATGTTGAACAATAGGGACAAAACTGTCACCTTAAAGGAGCCTCAGGCTGCCCAGGAGCGGTCTATCCCTACTTTCCTCTTGTTGAAGATGATATAGGTTTTCTCAGAGGAATTAAAAATAGCTTGAGGTTGAGAGCCTCCACACCATGAGATGCTTGGGCACATGTGTGCTTATCTATGGTGAAGGCTAAATAGTTTCATGGAGGGGGTGGGAGGTTGCCTCGCTGATTCCAGGCGCAATGCTCTAGGTGATCAGTAAATTCCCTTCCTTGTCCACCTTGCCTGATGCTAATACAGTTGCTCTTGGACACTTCTGCATTGCTTACAGCCATGTAATTACAACTATGTATGTTATTGCTAAGCCAGTGGCTACTGCTGATTCCAGTGGCTTATCTGCTCTTGTGAACATATGCAGTGCATGACCAAGTCACTGATCCGTCTCCACCCTAGTTTTCACATGTTATACCTTGATCCCAATAGGTTGTCATTATCTAGAGAAGATACCACCAAGCAGAAAAAAAATGGAAAAGTGAAAGACAGAAATGGTGTTACCTGGACACAGAGTAACTGAAAAGCCTCAGGTTCTGTAAGCTCTTTCTGATCTTTTCTGTACTGCACACTCATCTCTGCATGTTGAAAGTATCTCTGCAAGGTGCGCTCAGCAACATGGCTAAAATCTGCCACATGCTGTTGTGCTCTCTTTCTTGAAGAAAAGTATGACTTTTGGCTTGGAATTTATTTACTATCCACCTGGCTCTAAATATGTGCAGGAGACATCAGGGGCAGAAAAACACTTGGTGCTAAGAATGACTGATATGAGAACTGGGATAGTTTGTAGTTTCCAGGCAATCCATTCCTTCAGGCTCAAGACAGTTTTGAGAAAGCTCTTTCACAAAGGGGAGCTTTATTGTCACTGGAGGCAGTTGCAGGGCAGCTTATTGGCTACATATGCGGAGTTCAGTGCCTTAGAAAGCCCTCCCACTCCAGGCCTGTAAGCACTAATGGGACACAGGCATGTACCCACTTCACAATACATGCTAAGGAGAGAACACAGAAGGAAGTACTGCTTAATGTCTGGTGCTTTTGTGCCACTCTTAGGATTCCTCATTCATAAGGCTGATCCTGGCCTGTTCAAGATGTTATTCCCTAGAATGAGTTTCTCTGGCAGTTCTGCGTTATCGGGAATAGAGCAGTACTTTACAAGTGGCCGGGGCTGTATATCTGCACAGAGTTGCTGACGTGCATAAGCATTTGCAAGATCAGTGTTATCTTATTGATATGTCTCCATTTAAAAGCAGCCCAGTAGTGTACTGCCTGAGCAATGCCTCAGCAGGCTGAGGCAACTGATAATAAGCTTCTTTCCCATACATGCCTGCTCAAACAGCAGATAATTAGCCGGCAAATGTAGGTAGAAAATTTATGAGGATCACTGAAAGTGCTAGGGAAGGGGAACAGGCTTCAAAAACAAAAGCAGCAGCAGGCATGCTACCTACAAATACCTAGTATTTCTTGGGTCTTTCCCTGATGAATGAGTATCTGAGAAAACTAACAAACCCTTCTCACTCCTTATGTCAGACATGAGCCTCAGCCTGTGCAGCTGTAACATAAACATTTACATGGTATGTGTAACTGTCATTGGTTCTACTGAGCATTTAGGCTTCTGATCCCAGATGTTCTCCTGGAAAACTCACAATGTTGTGAACCCTGAAATCCAATTTGTCAGTGCTGCATTGCAGTCTCCAAACTCTTATACCCTCTGGTTGACCCACCACTACCAGGGAATCACTGCCTCATTCCTCACAAGAGGGATTTACCAATCTTTTGGTCTTCTCTCCCTTCCTAATAACTAATAATATCAGAAATGGAAATGGTATAAGCATTAGATATTGCACATGTTAGAACTAGGTAAAATGCTGCAGATCATTCCAGGCTGACAACTCCATAATAAATAAACAAACTAACTAAACAGTATGGTCTTAGCTGGGAATACAGCAGAGAAACATCTATATCTACGCCTGTACATCTCATATTGAGCAGGGATATCAAGAGATACTGAGCTATAATGTTTATCATTGAGAAACTGCTTTGTTAACCATCCCACAGAATATTCTATACTTTGTAAATCTGAATTGTTACTGTGTTTACTTTCATATTCTGTTCTAATAAGGATTTGTTTCATTCTTTTACACCACATGAGACAGTAGATTAACAGAACCCACACAGCAGAGAACACGCTAAACAAACATCACTTTCATCTGGGGTTCTTCTAAATGCTTTCAGACTGATCACGAGGCCATCCAGAAAAACAAGTTCAACAGAAGACATCCCCAACTTAATTAGCTGAAGCAACCGGGGCCACACAGGACGATACTACTTTGTTTGTAGCCTTTCTGCTTAAGAAAACAACAGGTCCTTCTGGCTATTAGTTACCTGACTAATTTCAATTAGGACTGAGCCTATAGGCTAATCACAACTAATTCAGCAATGGGACTGACGCTTCTATAGATATTGTGTTTTCATAGTGTTTATGAAAATGCTTTGGAAGAAGCAAAAGGCATCTTTTTGGCATCCTTTCTGAGAGAAAGTTTACATGAAGTTTTCAAACTTTATCCAATATTTGAGAATCCTGACAGGAGGCAGGCTAATCCAGAGCGAGCTGGTATTTGTGTGTTGTGCTACAACTCAACAATAGATTAGGAATGTGTATGTAATGCTAAATATATGTCTTCTAAATTACTTGCATTTTTATTGTAATATTGCCTAACAAAAATGAATCATCCCAGAGCAATCTGCAAACATTAGAGAAAACCAGTGACAGGTGTAGTCTGTTTGGCATCTTAGAGGAAATCTAAGACAAGTTTACATACAAACCACAGCAGAAGAGATCACATTCTTGGGAGAATTGTCAACAGAGTTGGACTCTTCCTCCTCTTTATCCTAGAATAATATAGTGAAAGCAGTCCCCAGAAGAGAAGACAGCACAGACCAAGGTCTTTCACAGCCTCAGGGAACTAGAACCTAACAGCCCTGTTAAATATCTTAACCACAGGTTGGTAGGCACTTTTTAATATCTCCTTTCAGAATGTCACAGCAGGGTGCTGTTTATCACTTCTCAAGTACTGCCCCATCATCACACAAACATGCTCTCCCATACAAGCAGACAACACACAACAGCCTCTACCACTGCTCTTAAGTGAGTGCTCACTGTGTTTCAATTTCCTTTTATTGGCATAGTTCCTGACAGTGAATCAGTCAGCTAGTGGAGACAACCTAGGAACTACCAACAGAAGACAAAAGAAAGACAGTCAAAGTAGAGGTAAGTTTCTTTTATATGTGTTCATGGTCTCCTCTCTCTTGCCTGTCTCCACAAAGATGCACAGTCTTGGTTTTGTGTAGCTGCTTATGAGAGTAGACAGCTTTTTCTTCCCTTCTCACTGCTAAGCCTGCTGCTATGCAATGAAGTTTATGTTTGCTAAAGTTGAGAAGATGAAGTCCTTGACCTGCACAAATGGGAAGGAGGAGTAAATGATGGTTTCATCTTGTTGTAGTTAGGGCTTTCTGTTTATTTGTTTGTTAGGAGTTTTGTTGCTTGTTAGGGTTTTTATTTTCTGAGGATATTTGAGTAGATGAGTGAATGTCTCAGTATTTTAAGAGAATGGATAAATGCCAATTCATGCTGTTTTGCTCTCTCAGTTTCAAATGCATTTAAATTTCTCTCATGAATTAAACAGGAGATACTGATATGTGCCTGTTACATTAGTGAGTGAGTTGTCCTAACAGTCCTAGTGGTTTTGTGACCCACAAGTGTTAGGGTTCTCCAGTGATGAATTTCTAGAAGTTGTTAAAAGCTTACTGCATTAAATTTCAGAACTTTTCAGAGCTGGCCTTTTGAATGTGAATTGCCTTCTTCTTTTTTAAGAACTTAATTCCTATTTGCAATGGCAAATGCTTCTGTTTGGCTTTATTTCATTACATAAAGAGTAGATGCCTGTTTAAGGCTTCTATAGTCAAATCTTTGCCTCTGAAATTAATGAGACAGATGAGACAGTTCCTGCTAAGCTTTGGAGTTAATTGGCCCACTCTGATTTATAGAGCACTCATCTAGAAGTGCCTTAAGGCATCCCAGCTACCACAAGTGATAAATATGATATACAGAATAAAAGATTACCCTAAAAAGGACAGCAGTTTGTCTTCCTTGTTAAACGATCTATTCAGATAAAAAACGAACTGTGACTGAAGCTAAACATATGAATTTTCTTCCCAAATGACATTCTACATGCAGAGACAGAGGGATGTGTGTACTCCTGTGAGAATAGCACAGAACAACAAAAAGCAAGGAAGATTATCTACTATGCAACTGTGCTAGCCGAGCACACAGGTGGAAGGTTTTCTATTCTTTTGACAGAGGATAGGAAATATTCACTTATAAAGGGAAAGACCTGCATTGAGTTTGGATGCCAATATTAAGGTTGTTAGTATTTACCAGTTCTGCTTTAACCCACTGCCTAGCAACTCAAGGTGTATGACTGATCTAACTGAAGATGAGAAGGACTGAGAACTCATTCTCTCACAACTTTAGAGATAGAAATTTCCTTGGTTATACCTCCCAGAAAAACCCTCTCACCCCTAAATTTTACATATCTACCCCACAGTGTGCCAGACTGTTCTTGATGGCTGGCAATTTCCTCTCTGCTGCTTACAAAGGCAGCTACAGCCAAAAAGAACACCCGACTGATGCCCATCCTCCCCTCAGCAGGGCACTATTCCCAGCAAACACTTCTTCCCTGACAAACGCTCCCTAGGAGCTCCTGGGAACCCCATTACCTTACAGGCTTCTGTCTCACTGCTGAGCTTGCTAGAAATTCACCAGGGACATCAAGAACTTAATTATGGGGTGGATAGAAAGGTGAACCAGCACAAACACAAAAAGGCCCCATAATGTGCGCCCTTTTCTTCTGAGGAAACCAACCTACAAGTGCAGTTGGGCCTCCATGGTTGTGAGGCAGTCGGACAAGCAGCCTTCACAAGCTGAAACTTTACATCATGCTACACATCCCTTTGCTCCCACAGATCCTCTTGTTGAACACTTTTAGGTGGCCTGCTTGATCTTGAAGGTCCTTCTCCATCTGTTGAATGCCTGGAACTTCTCTCCTCATAGCACTCATTCTCCCCTCCAAGTGGCACCGACCTCTCCCAGGCACATTCCTCCAGTCCAGGCCACGTCCTCGTGGAGCCCCTGGCTCACTCCCCACCACTCTTACCTGCCCTGAGCTGCCCACCAGCCCTCCTCACACAGGCACTTGTTTCTCTCAGGCCCGGGGGCAACACACCTGCGGGGGCCTCCAGGAGAACCCCCCTTAGTGCAGTTTAAGTGCACAGAAAGATCCCTTTTCTAAAACACACACACACGTGCTCTTTCCCACAGACCCAATATGTGGTGCCTCCTTATGCTGCTCTGCTGCCAAGGAATCGCTTCTTCAGCTGGATTCTCCTCTGCTCTGAACGCAGAGGAAATCCAGAAAAGGAAGTGTTGCGATCCTGAATGCTTCATGAACGTTGTAAGTTGTACTGCTGTCTCTGCCTTTCTTTTTAAAGCTTCGGTTCTGCTATCACTACCCCTGCACAATCACTAACAGTCTGCGCTAGGACACTGAAGCTATTTCTAACTGTCTCCAAGCTCCCTGTGTCCAAGCAACTGCATTAGAGTCATGACTGCAGCCAGGGCAGGTCTGAACACACAGGGAACAGATGTGACCCTTGTACATTACATTAATTTTCACTCAGAGGACAAGCAATTCCACAGGATCTGCTCTAAGGCAACATAGGATCAGGGCTACTCAATTTTGACCCCCAGCACCATCACTCAGTCCAAGACTGTGCTCAGCGCACATGTGACCCACACCAGACAAGACCAAACCAAACAGACTGTTCCTGTCTAAGTGTTCAAGGAACACTGACAGATGCATGAAGAACACAGGCCTGGGCTATCCTTATAACCCTGAGACATTGTCACACAGTCACCTTTCCCTAACATGCCTTGACATCTCAGGCTTCTGCCAGAAGAGTGGGAGACTGCAGTTGTGGCAGGAAGACAGAGTCCCTCCAGCAACGGGCTGAGCACCCATTTAATTGGGAACGCCATGGCTCTCCACCTGAACAGTCTGAGCTGCCACAGGGAGCACCGCCTTAGCTCTGGAGGCAACAGCTGGTTACTTGTCTAAAGGGAAACCAAACTTCACTACCAACCTGTTTGTTCTATACAGCTGGCAAGAGATGCTGAACCTTTTCTTCAAATAGCAGATGCTCACATCACATAGTAACACAAGACCCCATGCTCTGACTTACCAAAGCTCCAGGCATTAATCCTGCCCAGGTCCTGCCACGTGCTTACTCTCCAGAAAGGTAAAACTTGCATCAGCCTTGCACAACATGACAAATTATTGCATTTGCTGAAGAAGATGAGACAATCTCCCTTTGGAGACTGCACCTGTACTCCATGGTTTGTCTCATTACTTCCTCAAAGCCACCACGCTTCCCAGCAAGCAGTGGATCCTTCATCCCATCTTCCAAGGCGCAGTTCTGCTTCCAAGCTCTGTAATGCACTAAACAATGTGTCTAGTCTAGGGCTTCCTCTCTGTCTTCCTGCGCATGTGTATCTGCCTTACACAGTAGAGCTTGGGAACAAGATGGTGCTGAAATGCAATTCTCACATTTCTGACCAGTTTTTCCACGGAAAAGCTGTGCTGTGCTCTTCAGCAGGAATCCTTTTAGGGACCCTTCCCACTAGCACAAGTACAGCAGAGGACAATAAGCTCCATGCTATCACAGGCACCTTCCTGGCCCCTCCTCAGCCCCTCCACACCTGAGCTCCTTCTTGGCTGGCTTCACATTCTGGCGCCTCCAAACAGGCACCTCCTTCTCCACCCACCTCTGCACTGTCAAAAGTTTGTAACAAACTCTCCTTTGGCCTCTCACAGAGTGAAATTATCAGATATCACGGGTACCCCAGTGAGGAGCATGAAGTTACTACTGAGGATGGATACATTCTTCGTGTCTTCAGAATTCCTGGTGGGAGGAACAGTCCCAACACAGGTGTGTCAGTTACAGTCCGTAAGGAAAGGCTGGGAGGCAGCTCTTACATGGGCCACCCATCTTTCCCCTTTGCTCACACGATGGCCTGCTCCACGCTCTTAAGTTGCAGCAAAGGAACCTCGTCAGGAATTTGGGCTGAATTCTAAATCCATCTCAAGTCTGCACATTCAATGTCTCCTTTCAAATTTCAAATTCCTATGTTTTTTTTTCACAGTTCCATTTTTTCCCTTTCATATAATGTGTAATGGCTGGCAGCCTGAAAACATTTTTATCATTAGCCTTGAATAATTCTGAATAATAGCCATAAGTAATTCTAATTAAAAAAAAAAATGTTTTTTAATAAAGCTGAATAACAGAGTTCTAGTTAAAAAAACTCCAATTCATCATTTAAATAGAGCAGTCATTGCCTTATGAGATACGGAAGGGACAGAAAACCTATCATGAAGGAATATTAGAAATCTGTAACACTCTCTTTGAGAAATCCTTGATACAATGAAACTGGAATTCAATTAATATATCCAGTTAAAATATCATTGTAATTGGAATTCAAGGCTATAAACCCTGGATCCTTTTCTTGACTGCCTTTATTTGTTGGCTTGATATGTTTGTTCTATTTTTAATCTTTCATCTCTACTTATTGGTGGTAGAAATCAAGAGATCTGTAGGTTGCTTTCTCAGTGCAGAAGTACATGGGTACCGGCCAAATCCAAACGTTCTTTACGGCTCATATGAAACAGCATGAATGCTTGAATGGAAAACAGTCTTCCAGCTTAGCCTAAAAAAATGTGGTCAACATCCACAGATGAACAGTTAAAAACAAAACAACAACATCAACAACCATCCAAAAATATTAAAGCATAAAACTTTCTAAAGTTCAGAGCACCTCTTATTTTTCAGGAACAAAGCCTGTAGCCTTTCTACATCATGGTACTGTAGGAGACTCTATTCACTGGATTTCTAACCTGCCTAGCAACAGCCTGGCGTTCATCCTAGCAGATGCGGGCTACGACGTCTGGATTGGAAATAGCCGAGGGAACACTTGGTCTTTAAAGCACAGGACCCTTAAACCGTGCCAGAAAGCATTCTGGAAGTACAGGTATTCTATGGAATTACTGATGAAAGCAACTTTCAGGGGGTGCAGAAGCCTTCCCCTTCGGGCTGCTTGTTTTCATATTACCTGATTTCAAGTGAAACATAAAACATTCAAGGGAACTAAAGCAAATCATCTCTCTGAATGCAGCCACGTTCGGATATATTCTAAGGGTCAGGGGGAAAGGCTTGGCTGGGTTATCTGGACTGGCCCTTCTGGAGTCAGCACACACAGAGGGAAAGATGGAAACATCTAAGTCACCCACCAGCTTTGTCCATTCACAATGCTGGATTCTTTGGAGGAAACACCTCCAAGTTTCCTGCAATGTTGAGAGGCCTCTAGGACCTCTAAGTATCCCACCAAAAACTATGACCCCAGTGCAGACAGGAGAGCAGGCCGCTCAGCTCAGTCTAGAAATCTGATCTCTCACAGCTGAACTCAACCAAAATAGAAATAACTAAACTGAGAAAGTTACAAAGTTACAGACAAAGCTGGTACTTCCTCAGCATAGAGTCTCAGGCAGCCTCGTAGCACAGCTGCATCCGGTCCATAGTCACAAAAAGAGGATCCACCTACATGTGTAATCCCATCTTTGAACGGGTTCTGCTTGGTGCTATAAAGAAAACCAGCATTCAGAAATTCATGCTGTGATAGGTAACCTTTCTATTTGTCAGCTTTTTGTGTTTCTCCTCTGTAGCTTTCATGAGATAGGTAAATATGATCTGCCAGCAGAGCTGTACTTCACCATGAATAAAACTGGACAGAAGCAACTCTATTACATTGGCCACTCAGAGGCTTCAACCGCAGGTAATGTCAGGACTGCCTAATTATAAACCCATGGCTGCCACAATCTAATTGGAATGCCCCTCCCTCTGTTAGATATCTTTCTCTCTCATAAAATTAAAGGGAGAAGTACTTTCTGAGCTGATGTTTGCAAAATACAGGAAACTTTACTAAAACTGTTCTGTTTAGCTGAAACATGGAAATAAATAGAGGATCTAGAAATACTTCTGACTTCTGTAAGTAAGGATTACTAATATTTAAAAGCTATTATTTATCAGGTACCCTGTATTATAGTTTGCTAAGTATCCTTATTACAGTCTAGCCATTCACTGTTATTTTATCACAGTTTTACAGCATTTGATATTTTTCCTCTTCAGCAACAGTAAATTTTTATTAAGTTCAGTTTTTAAGATAAATATACCTAATCTTCGTAGACTAGTTGTAAATACTAAAAATAACAGTCCAAAATACAGTTCAAAAACAGTCATAAACACTGTTAGTATACCAAAAAAAAGTTACTAAGTCTCATCACTTAATTTCAGTTAAAGCACAACTCAGTTAAAGAATATCTAAGATCCTAGAATGGATACTGGGTTTTATCCAATGAATCATGGCATGCCGTGAGCATTTTACAACAGCAACATCAGAAACAGAGAAGAAAATGGGGGGCGGGGGAGTAACATGGGACCATATGCTTAGAATAGTTTTTTTTCCTTTCACAAGAGTCTTTGGTTAAAAAAAAAAAAAAAAAAGACATCTTCTTTGTCTTTAGGTACCTATATAGTTACCTATATAGTTAAAATTGTCATTGCATCCATCAGTGGAGGATTTTGGATGTGCTCTGAAACACGATTAGATGCATCCTTTCTGGTGTCTTCCATTCTTCCCCAGATTCTTCCCTTACTTATGTGTTCACCCACCCTCCTAAGTCTGCGCTTCATTACAAGTCAAACAGTTGTTGTTAACCTCTCAGCCTTCAGATAATTATGTTACTACTGCATGCCAGCATGAACATATAAGTCTTTTAAAGACTATACGCTGAAAAACTCTATTTTATTAGAGTCTGGGAAACTTTAGAGGGTTTATCTGAGTTAAGAAAATCTGATTTATGCATCTTTTCTTGAAAAATGTCCTTAATACAAAATGGTCAGTTCTAAGAAGGTCAAAGTCTGGATAAACTCTAGTGAAGCTGTATCTTTAGAACAAACTTCACTCTCCAAGTGAAGTGGCAAGCATCAAACACTTTCCTTACATTAAATATGTAGCACCGACAGACAATGAACTGCTAATCTAGTCTCACTTCTTATTTGCTTTTCAATTATTTTGTCCGGGGAAGATCTCAGGGAAGATCTCTTCACTATCTCACGTTCTCTTTTCTGTGTTTGCAGCCTTTGTAACCTTTTCTACTTATCCTGAGCTGGCTCAAAGGATCAAAGTGTTCTTTGCGTTGGGACCGGTAGCCACACTCACACATGCTTCCAGTCCTGCGATTACAATTCTACGTCTTCCTCAACCAATTATCAGGGTATGTAATTCTTCCTTCTAAAAGATTAATTGGCTGCTTTATCTCTACTAGGTTCACTCAATGTGAGTTGATTTTTAAGGAGCTGATGAATTAATACTGAGTTTAGTGTATGAGAGTGCTAATAGTGCTGGTAGACTTTAGATTCCACACAGCTGAATTGCTAGGGTTGACACAACCCCTCTTTCGACATTTCTTTAGGATAACAGAAATATTTTTGCCATTTATTTACACCAAGTATTTCTGAAGGAAACTCAAAAATATTAGGATATCTGAGTCTACACACTCCACTAAACATAGCCTTAAGCACTAGTAGAAAACTGCAAGTTTAACGTTCTAAATTCATTAGACACATAATGTCATCTTTGCAGTTTCATCATGTTTACAAAATAATTATTCATTACCAAATAAGGAAACCCTTTAATTACTAAAAAAGGAAACTCTTAAAGGGAAATGTATTTTACACCAAAACTAACTGATTTAATAGGATTTTCTGGGCATGGTAGAAATTCTGCACTCTGTACAAATTGCAGGAGCATGTGCTCTTATAGACATAGATCAGATCCCTTCTCAGCCTTCTCTTCGCTGGGCTTGTTCAGCCTGGAGAAGAAAAGGCTGAGAGGGGATCTAATCAGTGTCTATAAGTGCCTCAAGGGAGGCAATGAGGAGGATGGGGCTGGCCTCTTTTCACTGGTGGTCACTGACAGAACAAGAGGAAATGGCCACAAACTGAAGCATAAAAAGTTCCACGGGAACTTAAGGAAGAATTTCTTTACTGTGCGGGTGACAGAGCTCTGGAACAGGCTGCCAAGAGAGGTTGTGGAGNTTATTCATTACTAAATAAGGAAACCCTTTAATTACTAAAAAAGGAAACTCTTAAAGGGAAATGTATTTTACACCAAAACTAACTGATTTAATAGGATTTTCTGGGCATGGTAGAAATTCTGCAGTCTGTACAATTTGCAGGAGCATGTGCTCTTTCTGGCCCTGTATCCAACATATCCCTGTAGCTTTCTGTATGCACTATGTAGCTATGGAGTCTCTGGCTCTACACTCTTCTCCNCTGCTGGGATGCAGCCCTGTGCCACGTGCTCTAGGTGGCCCTGCATGTGCAGGGGGGTTGGACTAGATGACCTCTAGAGGTCCCTTCCAACCTTAGGCATTCTATGATTCTATGATTCTATGATTCTGGCCCTGTATCCGACATATCCCTGCAGCTTTCTGTATGCACTATGTAGCTATAGGGTCTCTGGCTCTACACTCTTCTCTGCCTGCTCCCTCTTTGCTTAGTCTCAATATTGGAGTGCAGCAAAGAGGGACTCCTGGTGTTCTGACCCTCTCTCAGTGAGGTGGCTGCAGTAGAAACAGGAGAGCTCCCTCCAAGACTCGGGTCCAGCAATACACAGCAGGAAGAACACACAGCATGTTCTCTGTAAGAATACACTTTAAAGGGTATTGGGAAGCCAAGCAGCTTCAGCAATCTGAATTCAGACTAGGCTACTAGGAAAGAGTGAGTGACAGTTTCCTGTATGATATGCTCATATAACAAGAAATGCAAATTTTGCACTTTTTCCTCCTCAGTTAATTCTTGGCTGCAAAGGAGCCTTTCGCCAGAATGAACTTCTGAAAAGGCCTCTAATATTCGCTTGTAAATCTTTTGGAAAAGCCTGTGCAAGTATCCTGGCTTACATAGCAGGGGGCAGGATAGGAAATCTGAACGCGGTAAGCATGCCCAAGGGCACCTTATTACAAATAAAGCTAAAGTAACTTTGATAGAATATAATGTTTCTACCATACCCTCTTTCTACCCTAAAAATTCTCAGACAAGAATCAAATCATTTGTTAAAATACAAGTAGATTATAGGGTTTTTTTTTGTATAATTCATATTTTCCTTCCTAAATAAGACATCCACATACTCGGAATGTATGAGAGCATTTCTTTCTTCTCCCTAAATTTCAAAATCTTTTGAGCCAAAACTCAGACCCAAAATCTAGTCCTCTACACTTCTCTCAACAGAAAGATATGATCATTTAACTCTGGTTGCCATCTTTTTTCCCTTCATGTTCACGACCTCTTTTCTGCTACCCTTTGCTCTTTCTCATACTTAGATTATATAACAAATCTTCTCATAAAACCTTCCCAACACATAGTCTCACTGTGCCCATCAGATAGTCTATTAACAATCGTTTTGTACTGATTAAACACAGCACTGCTTAGGGGTATCTGACAAGATATAAAAACTAACTCCCCAAATGCTGTTTTCCATATGACTAAACATTAATGTGGGAAAGTCTCTTTTAAAAGCATAGAACTCTATCTATTAATTCCTACTGCAAAATGATGTATTTGTGAATCTATCCTCAGCTTTCTGTTTGCTATTTTACAGAATATACTATTAGAGGGGGAATTTTAAATGGCAGAATGTTACTCAGGTACTCCTTTTTTTTTCCTGTCTAACACTCAATCCCTACATTTGTAGCATTTCTGCTTTCTCTTCAGAGTCGAACAGATGTATACGTAGCCCATTATCCAGCTGGGACATCAGTTCATAACCTCCTTCATTGGCATCAGGTATAACTGCACACTGATATATAAACTGACTCTAACTCCTACTTTCTACCCAACTGGCAGCCTACAGGGAAGGCCAGAGGCCCTGGGCACCAGCCCAACACACCATCTCACAGACTGCCGTGAGCACCCGCTGCACACGGAGTGCTCTTCACCTCTGGCCAGGGCAGTTACCTGAGTTGTCCCTTTGGTCGGGGGCACCGAGATGAGATTTCCCTGTGGCACAACAGGCCATGGCCTGCTAGCCCCTAGTGACCGCCAGACGTCATCAGTCTTTATTGATGAAGATGGTTGCCTTGAAAAGTTGGGCATGAACTCGAGTACAGCCTGGGTACTTGGCAGGCGCTAAGAGGATAGCGGAATACTGGGGGGGATTAGCCAGAACAGGGAAGTGACCCAGGTTAAAACATTTGTCTCCTAGAGGATTAGTTGCAGCTTGGATCAGCTTCCAGAACCAGCTAAACACACAAATGCTTCCACTGGCATAATGAGAAAGTGGGGAACTTTACATCACTCTCATACCTGAGTTTGTTCTGTCTATGCTCTGAACTATACCAGGGAACTAACTGTGGTCATTTTTGCTAATACTTAATATGGTCCTAAATATACATGTGTTCCTGGGCACACCACTGACAAAAAGTTCCTGCATTCAGGCCCTCAGAGTCCAAGGCCAGCTAGTGGAGACAAACTAGCAGATTATTAGTATATCCTCAATTACTCAAAGCCCTGAGGTCAATCCACATATTCCAGGCCAGATATTGCAAGGATAACTCAGGAACAGTTCCACAATGTTCTCTTGGTTTGATTTGTGAGTAGCCTGTAATTTAGGCTACTTAACAAGTTGGGATAAAAACAACAAAGCTTACCTTTTCAACAGGACAGATTCCATTTTTTTTAGACAACACAGATTCAAGACTACTCTGTAGTGACAGGCTAAATTGAGAGATAAATTCCAAGAATTATGGAATTGTGCCAGGCACAATTGACAGCCAAAAGACTAGATGTATGAGGAAAGATCACACAGTACACTGGACAAGTAATTGTCCCAATAGCTCCTCAACAACCAGATGCCCTTTCCAAAGGGAAACATAAATATATTCACAGGTCAAGATGGCAATACCAACTTTACTCAACTAAGTCAAGAAAGATTTTAATAGCGAAGCATGCCTTAGGTGGTGTCTGAGGACAGCAAAGGGACAGGCAATAAAACCATTCACCCTATGATCCACACTCATTACTTGAGGAGACCTCCAACCAGAGCGAGAAAGGGGTAGGAGTCACAGTCCAGTGTCTGGGCACTGTGGTCCTTGAAATCTGTTTCTCAGTCTTTTAACATATTCATTGTTTTTGTTTTTATTACAACATTAACAGCTAATACATGCAAACCGATTTCAAGCTTATGACTATGGCGCCAAGGAAAACATGAAGAAATACAATCAGGTAAGATAATATGTTTTTCTTAAGAACTCATCCTTGGGCTCTGACTAAGAATAGACACTAAGAATAGAAAACTTCTTTGGAGAAAGGCTCCAAATATCCAAAGATATGGCAGACTCTTCCATCTATGCACCCAGTGGTTAAATACCACAGTCTGTATTCATTTTGGAAGAATTGACTTTATAATCCCAATGCTTTGGACACTTAGGAAACTGCCCAAAAAAGCAGTCAAGCAAAATATTAACTACTTACCCTGAAATTTTAGGAATGGTTCCCTGTCACCATGTAGACAAGTAATCAGCCTGTATATTAAGCCATTTATTTAGGGCTCAGAAGATCTCTGCTCTGTATTTCAAGGTTTCTTTAATCTCTTCAGTGATGATAGGCAAGACAGGTAGCCTTACTTGTTATTATTCCATCTGTAGCAAGACTATGACCTGAGAGAGTCAGTGAAGCCTGGAACACTTCAACTAAGACTGTTTCATTCCATGACCCCAAAAAGTATGAAAAGAAATTAGTCAAAAGTGGGACACATATGAACAACAGCTCTGCAGTCCTCAGTAAACACAAATACTGCTCTCTCCGTAGTCCCACCTCTCAAGGACATAAGCAGCACTCACACTGCAGAACAATGTGTAACCATGCACTAGGAAGACACTTAGAAGTAGGACAGGTCACTGTTCCTCACTGTAGGCATAAACACTAAGAGGGCAAGCTTGGTCCTGACTATTTTCCTGTAGCAAGGGTGGAAGGAGCAAGGGAAGCAGAGATGCTTGCACAGAATCTTTTCTCCAAAAGCAATTTTTGGCAGGACAACATTCACTTCAAATCTACTTCCTTCCTTCCAGGCAATTCCTCCTGCATATGAGATAGAGAAGATTAGCACACCAATTGCTCTTTGGAGTGGTGGACGCGACAAGTTTGCAGATCCAAAAGACTTGGCAAGGCTACTTCCTCGCATCAAAAACCTCGTTTACTATGACAATTTTCCTGATTGGGGACATCTAGATTTCATCTGGGGCCTCGATGCGGCTAAGAAAATGTACTGGAAAATAATTGAACTAATAAGAAAAAACCCTTAACGTTTCACAGAAGGAACTCATCCATCCAGTAAAAGCCCTCAAATACTCTGTTTAGCAGTAAGGGTGAATCCTGGGGATAAACACAGATACACACAATGGATATTGATATAGGGGTTTCCAAACCTGCCTACAGTGGTTTGTATTTTCTTGCATTTCTAATAGTTTTAGGTTTTCCATAGTACTATCATACTTAGGTGATTGGAATCTTCCTGAGAAGTTGAGGTCCGTGGGGATGGGGATGACTATTGAAAATACAAGCACATTAGAAGGCCTTCTATGCATCACTTACTTTGGGATATATTAACTGCTATAACTTTTTTGCTATAACAAAACATTCTCTTCTCTTGTATATCAATACCACATATTCTATTGGAGACAGAAGTGTTATCTCATGAAAGCACACAATGGGATTTGCTCATTTTTCTTGGTTAGATCTTTGTTTAGATTAAATCATCTATCTCTTAAGAGAGTGCTTGGCCTATATTTCCTCACATTTACCAACAGTGGCAAGATAGACTCAAGAGACCTTTAGTCAGAAGATGGCTTCAACATGTAAGCAGGCACTAGCTGGCCTCAGTGGCTCAAATGCCAAGGGATTTGACCTAAGAAAACTTATATCATAGAGAAATCACCAGATTGGGCAAATAAAAATATTCTCTTGCCCTCAGATGCAGACTCATCAGGCAGCCAATGCATCAAGCAATACACCAGTCTCACAAAATATTCTTGGCACTGGCAGCTTTTGCAAGCTCTTCCAGCTTCCCCATTCACTGCATAAGTGCATCCTCTCTGCTCATCTACAAGATGATCCAGGAGGTGAAAGGTAACACTACAGTATCTGTCATTACAGACAAGTCAGTGAATGACATCACTCAGGAAAGAAAGCAGCTTCTAACATCTTCCATGCTGAACACCAAAAGGTGCCATCATTACCAAGGACTAATATTTCAGCCTAATGTCACCTTTGGCACACCCAAAGGTGACATTATTCTCTCTTATTCTTCCCTTCCCCTCCAGTGCCCTTCTTGTCCACCTACCACAGCCACACACCAACCATTACACCCTTATTTAAACCTGCCTCTTCTTTGGCCCCTTATTCACAGTTTCTTTAGCAGTAGTTTTCTTAATTCATATTTCTCATTGCTTAACTCCCTCCAAGATTTAGATCAGCCCAGATAAAGCATGTGTGCCCATAACTGCTCAAGCACCCGTGAACTCATTCAAAGGCAGACCGAACATAAGGAATTTCAAAGTGCAGAGGAGGGAGACACAAGATACCAGCTCCTAAAAACACTAAGCGCGTTGCGCTCTCCCTGCCTCATGTGCCGGCCTTGTGGACCAGAAAGGGCACCCACCGCGCTCATCGGCCTCTGCCCCTTACCTAGTTTTGCAGGCTGGTGCCCTTGCCACTCTCCTCTCACGCTCCTGCGCGCCTAGGCAAGGAGCTGCTTGCTCTGGCTGGCCCCAGAGCCGCAGCACCCACCGCAAAGTGCAGCCGTTGGGCACAAACGGTTGGGGCATGGGCAAAGTGTGGCCTTTGGGCAGTAAGGGCCAGTGGGCAGTTAACGGCCGGCGGGCAGTAATGGCCGGGGCGCAGCGGCCACTGGGGACTAAAGGCCGTTGGGCCCTAGCGGCGGATAGGCGCGCGGCGGCCGTTGGGCACTAGCGGCCGTTGGGCACTAGCGGCCGGGCAGGCGCGCAGCGCCATTGGGAACTAGTGGCCGTTGGGCACTAGGAGCCGTCGGGCACTAGCGGCGGGGCAGGCGGGCAGGCGCGGGGCGGAGCCGCGCCCCCCGCGGCAGCGCCGGCCGCGGC
>VWPW01002016.1:94780-136361 GCA_013389825.1 Crypturellus undulatus | reverse complement strand
TCGAGAGGACAGTGGAGGGGCGTCGGCGGGCCCCGCGGCTGCTGCCTTCCTGCGGCGGCGGGCGGAGGTGCCCCGCGTGTCAGGCGCTCTGCGCTTTGTCTGCAGCCGCTTCCAGCGGGGGCTGCGGCCGCGCTAGGGCCCGTCCCGCGGATGCGGGAGGCGGCGCTGCGCCGGGCGGGAGCAGCCGGCTCCGCGGTAAGCAGCGCCCCGCGCCTCTCCTTGGCGCATGCGGTTCCACGGGGCGGGGGCGGGAAAGCAGCGCCGTGCGGCGGCGGGAGCTGCCGCCCCCGGCAGCTGGGGATGGCGGCAGCGGCTCTGTGGTGCTCGTGTGGTCGGTGCTGGGGCTCCGTACAGCGCGGCCGCCCTCGTGCGTGCCCCCCGCGCCGTCCCCGCCACTTCCCCTGCTCCGCCACCCTGGAGGTGTCAGGTCCTTCCCCGCGCCTTGAGCATTGCTTGAGGCCTGCTGGAAGTCGCCGTCCGCGAGAGGAGGCGCGATCGGGGCGAGGCGGGACTCGGGGAAGCCTCGGGCAGGGTACGCACAGAGGGGCCATGAGCGCAGACCGCGCGGTGCCACTGACAGCCGCAGCCTTCTCCATCCCCAGGAGGTGGGGGCCGCGAGCCCGCGGCTGTCTTAAAGATCCTGCTCCCCCACATCCATAAAAACAGGTGATTCTGGTATGGTGGTGAGCTGAGTTCAAAACGGCCTTGGCATATTTCAGAGAAACCTCAAGGAATATTACAACAGTACTCCATTTTTAATAATTGTTCCTGTTGCTAGCCCTATACAAATGAAAGGATATCCTCAGGCCAGAAAGAGAATATAAAAAGAAGAAACAGAGCATCTGCACATCTTTCATATGCAATTTCTACTTCCTTTGTACCCTAAATGCCTCTCTCTAGGACCTAAGTTTCTGGACTGCACTGAGCAGTTAACTAATCTCATGGGTGCACTTTTCAGAAGGGCAACAAAAAGTGATCCTTTTGTTTTGGAATGGGTTTAATATGTACATGGTTCTGATATCTGTTGTGCCAACAAAGAAAAGTGGTGAGATTATGAGGTGGTCTCTGGTTCCCAGGGAATTCATTCTGTAAGCTCAGAATGGCTTTCCAAAAATTCTGTCTTCCACCAGAGCAGGTTTCGTCCTCACTGGAGGCTGAAGTGGTTGCATGTCTAAAGCTCTGGTCTGATATATTTGATAGATACCCTTAGCTCAACAGGTCCTAGAAAATGGAGCCATAACTTCAGGAGATATGCCTAAGAGACAGCCAGACAAGTATTAAAGGTGTTTTTATCTGGTAAACTGCATTTCTGTAGTTAGCTGTAAGATGGTAATGCTATGAATAAATAAGGTCATTGCTGACAAATGCTGAGTTTCTTAGATTCCAGGAAAGTGTAGGAAGCATTGCTTCCACATGCTATATAATTCTGCAGGTACAAATTTCATGGTTATGTTTTTATAAAGTATTTAAATGGCTGTAGTACAAGGTTTTTATATTGCAATATTATGTTTAAAAGTAGGATTCAGTGTCTTGCTCTGTCCTGCAAACATGTATTTCTGATGGGAATGTTTCATGTTGGGAGTATTGTGAAGGCATTTCTCATGTGGTTTTCTCTGTGTACAAGTATATGTAAGATCTGGCCTTAAGGCGTTTCCTGGAAGTTAATGACCAAGCTGAGAAAGTGTATAGCTCAAGGTGAGAGGTGTCACGAAATCTTCCAACCGCCAAAGGAGCGACAAGGTCACCTATGCATGAAGACACTGTGCAAATGCTTTATAAAATAAATGTTTGGTTGCTGTTTGCCTGGCATATGCACACAGAGTTGTTTTTTTTTTTTTTTCTGTTCTTATCTGACTCAAGAGATTTTATTTCTGTGTCAAAGGCTACATTTCCAGTTTGGCTTCTGACAAATTTATTAGTTTTCTGCTTGCTATAAAAGTGTCCATATAACTGTAACATTTAACAATCTAGCAATCTATAGATGGCCATGACAGAGAACATATTTGGTGTTGTTCTGATGTACACCTTCTGTATAAGGTGTTGTTCAGATATAGACGGGCACAGTCTTTCACTCCTGGCTGGCAGCTGGCAAATCTCAAAGTTACTAGTCACTGCACCTCACAGTTGAGATGTAGTTATCTGCTTCTAGGAATATTCCATGTTATGCCAATAGGTTTTATTTAGCATTAAAACTCCCAGGTGAAACTAAGTTGATAATTAAGCTACTAAATAGTGGGTCAGGACTGTTGTTTCATAGGTGAAAGTAAAAATTCAGCCTTTTAAATATGCAAAACCTGGGAATTTGCCAGGAATCATGCTTCGGTTCTTGCAGACCTCTGTGCTGCTCTTAGCTTCCCCATTGTTTCCCTTAGCAACACCATTTCTTTTCTCCACAGCAGAAATTAGTTTTATCAGCTATCTTGTGATTTTGCCAGTATTGCAGGTATCTTTTTTTTTCAGTATTTTAACAGAGTCATCAAGAATAAATCACATAATAATTTTTATATCTTTCTACTTTTAGTCTGATGTGCCATGGCACACTGTTGTTTTGTCGGGAGTTGTTCTGTATTTCCTTAAGGAAGGTAATGGTACTTTTCTCTGATGGAGCCAGGAAAGAAAGAATTGTCTCAGTTGTAAGTCAGTAGTTCATGAGAAGCATGTTTGAATATTCAATATTTCCAGTTTGTTTTTCATTACATTTTCTTAGGAGTGATTGATAGCCTTGTAGAAAGAATAAATCTGTTGGCAAGTGACCATTTACGCCCATAGCTCAAATGCACAGGGTTATGTTCTAGTGTCTCAGGCCTACTCTCACATTCCGGGGAAAGCAGTTAGGTTCTCTTTCACCTCATTTTCCTCTTCTTTATAGTGTTGGAGTTTTTCCTCTAAGCAGTAGTTCAGTTTTCTAATGAACTTAATGGCATCTGGAATTCTAAGCAGATCTCAGTAGCCTCCCATCTTAGTTGTTGCCGTTTAACAGCATCAATGGGTTGGACCAGTGTTCTGTTTGTTGAATATGCAGATGCTTGATGGTAAGGGGAAAACTGAGAGGATATGATCTTCAGGCAAGATGCTGCTGAACTAGAAGAACATTAAGTAGTGAGGTAAGCCATCAGTTACACATTATTCCTCAAGGTAGCAAGTGAGGTTTCTGTTTGTGGAAGAGGGATAATGTGACATATTTTACTACTTGTGCATGAAGATAATAGAACTCGTATATGGCTATGCTGAAAACTTTTTTTCCCTACCAGGGACATAAAACTTAGACAAGTAGCAGTGATGCTTCTGCATGGGTCATTTTGCACGTTGTAGTCGTTTATCAGATTCTTAGGAGACCCAGTAAAAATCTAGTTTTATTGGCATGGCTTATCAATGCAACCATATATGTACCTCTCCCATGAGGAAAACTGGCATTAGAAAACAGACAGTCAGTGGTATAGTCACCTGGATAAGTGCAGAATAACTAAAGATCTTCAGAGGATAGTTCTAACTGTAGGAGAATAGATCCTTCTAGGACCCGTATTTTCTTTATGTGAAAATAAAACTGAATAATGTGATGTAAGATAGGATACTGTGAGGTGTAACCATGCAGAGAGTGGTGCTACATTTGTTTTTCACAGATCTCCCCTGCACATGTTTTGGGTGCTTAGCACGCAAGGGGGGAAGCTGCTCCTGTCTATGTGCTCCTGACACAGCCTGCAAAGAGAGCTTGATGCTGTGCTGTGCAGTGGTTGAGCTGTCCCTTCACGCAGGTGCAAAGAGAGCCCTGACCAGCATCTGGGAGAGCCGATTCTGTAGCTCACCAGCTGCTGCCAGGAGCTGTAGGAGCCTGGGAGGAGATGCTGGCAACACAGTGCAATGGTGCCAAGGGCAGTGCTAGGTTATGAGCCAGCGCTGAGGCAGCATTTTCTGGAGCCAAGCTGCTCCTATGCTACAATACTATATCTCCATTGGAAGATGTGGGACTTTCAGCAAGTGGAGCTTTCTGGAGCTTCTCTCTATTGAAAGCTTCTTCTGTTGTTTTCGGTTGTTCACTTTTTTGCTCTGCACAGGATGATGATCTTGCCATGACATTCAGAGCTTTGCTGTATTTTCCGGAAGCAACTACCTAGTGTACTAGCTGAATCACTTGCTGTAATGGGTTGTTTCAACTGAAACTGTTCTTTCAAAAAAAACGTGTCGACAGATGAACATGTTGCTGCTTTGTAGGGAGAAGCAACAGAAGGCAGTTTGCTGTTTAGGTTATTTTTAGAATGTTTTGAACTCACGAGTGTGTATAAATGCTTATGTGCTGTACCAGTATATGGCCTGGGCATTTCAAAAGGTCTGAATGAGTTAGGTGCTTTTATTTGTAACTTGTATTTGACCCCATTCACTTGAACATCCAGCTTAGAGTACAGAAGGTGAGCAAGTGGCATGAAACAAGCCCTCTGTAATCCAGCACTCGCTGGATGTGCTTGGATGTTCCAAGTTTGTTGGAACTTATTGTGTTGTTGGCAGTGTTGAACCATGAACACCATCAGTGTTATGATTTTATAAGTCCTTTGGATTGTAGAAAGCATATTACAAGGGGGAAAGTGGAAACTAATGTATTAATATTTGTTTATGTTAAGCAGTTACCTGTTTACCTGTTTAAATGTAAAATGTAAAAAAAAAAAAAAAAAAAAAAAAACATTTAAGTTTTAAAATCCGCATCCTCTGAAGAAGGAAGCATCAAGTCAAATTTTAGTCCTGTTTTTTCTGCAACCAGCCAGTCCCTAAGGAGTGCTGTTACTCTGACGTGCTCCCTGTGGCCTTGCCCTCTCCAGAAGGTTTGAGCAGCGCCCATGCAGTCACTTGCGTGTCTCCCCTGCCACTGCCTGGCCCAGCTTGGCTTGCAGTCTGTGCTGGAGCACCATGGCCTCAGGTATTGGGGCTGCCTCAGCAACAGGCCTGCAGCACAGCTAAGAGGTGCTGCAGAGTGCGTCACAGAATCGCACGGAGATCAGTCCAAGCTTATTCTCTCCACACAAGGCATCGAGGCACTGCAAACCCACACTACATAACTTGATTAGTTTGGTACTGCACTTGAGCTAACAAGGCTCACCATGCCCTGGGTACCACCTTATTCTGTGGCAGGGCACACTTACCTAACTTGCAAGCTTAACTGGTGCAAGCTTAGTACTTCTGCTAACCTCCTTCACTGTGGCTTGACTTGTGCTCAGCAGCTTGTGGAGCTACAGAACATCTTCATCTGTTCACAGCTCCAAGACAATTTTCAGGAAGTCTGAGTTTCTGTTAAAATCAGGTGGCTCCTCTGTAATACACCTGGTGTTCAATTGGATGTTCTTCTTTATGGATGCTTCTTTTGGTTAAAGATCACTTATCTTTTTAATCTTCATATTCTTAGAAGCAGCCAGGATGAGAAATGCCTGCAAGGAAAAGGCTGCATGATGCCTCCTTGTGCCAGTTCAAAAGAGATTTTTGCCAGGGAATAGATACCACAGGGTACTTTTAACTAAGACCTCCTTGGGAATCCTGCCATGAAACACAGTACAAAATACTGGTGGCTTTGGTGTTTTCCGCCTACTGCACTAAACATAGTTCTATCAGCAAATGTCAAATCAGTCCTCTGGCCTTTAGAGAGATGTGCTGGGAAAACATCTGTGCAGAACCTTGCCTCAGTGCGGGATTTCTGCTCTGCACCCAAGTTTTAGGGTTTTTTTGCAGTTCATAGAGTGGCTTTGACATTCAGGATCAAATTTGTTTAGACTGAGAACACAGAAGTGAAAAACCATTAATAGCTTCATTTTCATATTTCCAGCATAATTTAAAAAATTATTTTTCTTTTCAGATTTTTTTCTTCTAATGACCACAGCATGTCTACCTATTCATTTTTACTTGTTCAGAGCTGTGCAGGGAGCAATTACTACCATTTGACTCATTGTACTTCATTACATTTACAGTGTTGTTGAAGTCAGCCAGTTGGGCAGGTGGAACAAATGGTGCTTGAAACATTTCCTGTACTTTATGTTACTGCTAATAGTAGTGTGCACTAAACTGGATTTTAGTTTTAATTACAGTTTTAGCAGAAAAAGAGATACGAGATTCACAGTGCTTATGAATATATTTGTCAAAACATGCTGAAAGAATCAGATACCTGATTAGTCTCTCTGAACTCTATTTTTTTCATTTAATTCTTGAAAGTTTTTTGGAGTAGCTGTAAAAAATCGTAAAAAATATGTTGAATTTTGTTCAAATCCAGTGTGATAATGTTAAATCAACTAGTCAACAAGTGTCCTGTTTTAAATTCCTGGTACACACTAGGTTCTAGACTACTAACAAACATATAAGTACTGTATGTTGAAGTGATGAATGGGAGGGCTCAGGATACAAACATATGTAGCATATGAATCTATTTCTCATCTGAGTGACTTCTTGTCCTGTTTCGTCCAGCACATGACCACCATCAGTATATCTGTACTGAAGTTTCCCTTGGATTAATAGACTCTGAGACAGTATCCTGCAAATATTGACCACTGGATTGATACTTCAGTTCATCTCATCTTTTACAGTCAGATGGAGAGTTTTGAAAAAAAGAGTCATTTCCTTGATTTGCAGACAGAGAGCAACATGGAGCAGCCATTTACTGTTAGCTCCCTGGTACGTATTGCAGGATGCTAATGGCTCAGCAGCCTCTTTCAAAAAAGCAACAATTTAAGAGAAGTGCTTAGCAGTGCTGTGTGTCACCTCTGGGGATTTCTGCCCAAATTCTGCCTGTTCCTCACACATTCTGCTTGATTATTCCTTTGTAGCCTAAATATTTTTTTTTCTGTAAATGTGGTTTAAGTAGTTTTAGCTTGTTTCAGTGATCAGGTTTTTAAGAATATGAAGTGAATATTTTGAATAGGAAGAGTAAATCTGTTCAACAAAGTAAGAGGAAGCAATTTGCAGTAAGCATTCATTAAGCCACTTAGAAGATAATACTTATAATAAGCAGCTATGCTTCTTATTCAATAGAATTAGTTCCAGCTTTTTAATCTTCAGCTGCTTCATTTAAATCTTAAAAATTAAATCTAAAGTGAACGGTTGACTTCATTAGGGAAATATATTTAGTTGAACTTTGTGAATTGAACTATACACAGCCAAGTAAGCACATCATATAATAGCAGTTTGAGTATACAGTCCATCCACCAAAATGTTTCAATATTTTAAAACATACCTTACAGAATGCTTGGGGGACTCTGAAGATGACACACTTTGTCTTGCTTTTGAAAGGTTAACTTAATTTTATCCATTTTTTTTTCTTCCTCCCCTTGGAATTTCTTGTAATTTGGGGAGAGGGATAGAATCACTTGTATTTGTTACACAGCTGAAGAAGTACAGTAGAATGATTTAAGTGTTGCTAGCAAGGAGGAGGAAGTTAGCTACTTCAAAAAGAAAGCTGAAGGTTTTCCTTGGGTTTCTTGGATGAGATGATTTGCTGAAGGTCTAATGAATACATATCTTGTTCTCTTTTCTAATCTCTCTTCTTTTTCAGAAAAAGCTAGTAGCTATTCCTGACCATACAGACATCTCTGTGACACCAGAGGAGAGAGTACGTGCCTTAAGCAAACTTGGCAGCAATATCACAATCAATGAAGATATCACTCCCCGTCGTTACTTTAGATCTGGAATTGAGATGGAACGAATGGCATCCATATATCTGGAGGAAGGAAACCTGGAAAATGCTTTTGTCTTTTACAATAAGTTCATAACGTAAGAAAGTTTGTTGTTACTACAGCTTTTGATTCTGAAAGATTCATGGTGAAAACAGGGCTCCCTGTAGTGAGTAGCTTTGTTCTTTTGATATCTTTAACCACAATCTTTGTTGTAATTTCATCCCCACTAGTAGTAGTCATATCTGTCTATTAACTGCCAGTCATGAATTAACGTAAAGTGCTGAGCTTTGTCTACTGTACTAGGCTGCACTATGAACACTGCTGGCTGCAGATTATTGTGTTTCAATCAGCATGTTTGTCAAATGTGCATGGTTTAAAAAGCTATATTACAGAACAAACTGTAACAGGTAAATGCCATGAGCTTCTGCAGATCTTTAAGACTGTGTGTCATCACACAGCACTTAGATAAAAGGAAATGGATTTTAATCTCTTTTTTACTTTCATCCTGATAAGGATTAAGTGTTTTTTTTTTTTGTATTTGGAGAAAAGGAAATGCAAAATCCACAACAAATGATCATTATATGAAAATCCAGACAACTTTCATTACAGCTCTCAAAATAGCTAAAATATATCCATGGCTGAGTTAAGTATTTGAACTAGCCTAATTTGTAGTAGAACTGAATGGTTTGTTTCACTACTGTTGAAAGNTTATGTGCTTTAATATATATATATATATGTGTGTGTGTGTGTGTGTGTGTGTGTATATATACATATATATAAAATAGAAAACTTCCCTTCCTTTCCCTTACATCCCTCATGATCTGAAATCTAAAACTGAATCTTGCTTATTCAACTTCATTTTAAATGCCTGTATTCCTAAAAAAGAATCTGGAGGTGAACATTGGACAAAATGCAGGAAGAATGGCAGGGCTGTGTATCCCAATGATTTTTGCAGCTGAGAATGCTTCCATAATTTAGATGGCTAGATGGGCTAATACTGCAGTTAGCTGTGCATGTTGGTCTGGTAAAAACAATAGTGTTAATGATAGTGCTGCTTGCTAGATGTACCTAAGGTGTGTCTTACATTTGCACATTTTGTTATTATTACAGCACTGGCTAGGCTGGAGAATAGTTTTGAGGCTGTTTTCAGCCTGAGTGCTGGTTGTTCCTTTTTTAACCCAACCCATAACCCAAATAGAAAAAAATCCAAAATATATTCAGACTTAGAAAATGACCTTCTGTCATAACACCATGCATACAATACCAGCCCATACAAGAACTTAAGTGATAGTTTAAACTAGTGAATATGTAGAACCTGCTTAAGTCATCTAGGATACAATGTTTAGCATTTTTAACATGAAACTTATTTCCCTGCCAGCATAAAAACTATAATGAATCTTCCTCAGACTGCTAAGGCAAACACGTGTGTTTAATTTTCTAGCTTGTTTGTAGAAAAGCTGCCCAGTCACCGAGACTACCACCAATGTGCAGTACCGGAAAAACAAGATATTTTTAAGGTAGAGTTACTGTTTCTTGGCCTTTAAGAAACTTTCCTAGCTTTCCTTTTCTGCCAGTGCAAGTAGAAGCCAAATGTAGCTAGCACAGTCTGAAGTTCTGATAACTTTCTCCATTTCTCATTCCTGTTTTATTTCACTATAGTTACTTGATCATTATTGGAAATTATAGTATTATTCTAAAGGATAAGAAAGCACTACCTCTGAATCAAGCACTATCTGTAGATTGTTGGAAACCCAAGTACTGTTTCCAACAGTTTCTAAAAATGTGTATTTTAAATATACTAACAGTACTTTTTTTTTTTTTTTTTGATTCTCGTCCCAGTTACATGAAACAGCTCATAGTCCAACTTCTGACTGCTGCAAACAGGGAGAAACAGATGTTTGGAATAACTGGTGTCTGTACATTTTTGCTTACCCTGCTAAATAATCAAAGTATATTTTTGCTTTCTCCGTTGCCAAATATGCATTTAGTTGTTTTATTCCATTTTTACCAAATTTTTTTTCTTCCACTTTAATACAAATGGTTTTACTATTATTGTGCTATAAGAGGATTTTCAAATACAGACTTATACTGAATTTAAAACATTCACCAACAGGCTCTTCTGCTTCATGCTGCCATATTTGCCTGGCTTTTTTCTACTGTAAAAGTTTAGTAATATTATCTGCAAGGCCAAAATATTTTCTGACAAACTTGATTTGAGTTTAAAACACAATCTAGGAAAACATCCCTGTTGAGAAATGGCATCTAACATATGCTCCCCTACAACAGAAGGCAGTAGGCTCAGGCACACGTTCACATTGTCACCTTAACCAATAGTCTGAGCTATTTTGCAATTGCCTTTGCATCAATAGCAAACACTGATGGTCAATTTTTGTTGGTTTAAGTTAAGAATCTGCCTTGATGGTTCCAAGAAGTTACCTGTGTGGATATCTCGGCAAATAGCTCTCCCCATAACTGACGAGGAATGAGCATATGCAGCTGTTATTTCTGTCCAGGGAGTCCTAGAGAAAAGTGTGGCAGTCCTACCTGAAATAATGGAAATTGGAGTTAGCTTTAGGTACAAAATAAAACTAAATTAGAAAAAAATAGTCATTACACATCTATTAAATAAAGCAGAGATAACAGATGGTTAAAAAAATGAACCATCTTTCCTTAAAAGAAGTCACATCTTTCACTGATGTAAATTAAAATAGCTTCATTTAAATCAATATAAGTTCACCCCAGCTGATGATTCGGTTTTTATTTATTTATTTCTTTACTGTGAAAAGAGTAGTAGTTTTTTACTATTATTGATTTTTTTTGAATTCTTTATTACAGCTGAATTTGTTTACCAAGTTGTTCTTTAGAAAAGTAATTTTTTTCTATCTCGGTTCCCTCCAAAGAAATTGAAGGAAGTTGCATTCCCAAGGACAGATGAATTGAAGAAGGATCTTTTAAAAAAATATAACTTAGAATATCAAGAATATATGCAAAACAAAGTAAGTTTTGTATGGATATTGAATCAATGTATGAATATTACAGGAAGGAATTACACTTCTGTCTTATCTCTTTGCCACTACTTTTTTTTTTTTTTTTTTGTAACACTTCATTTACATCAAAAGTAAATGAGTCAGATGTTATCACTACTGCTGTAAATATACCACCCCTCACAGATATATGAACTGAAAGCTTTGTGTTAGGAATTCCATACCTACAGTATTTCCTTCCATGTCAGACTGTTTCTGGGGATATTGCAGGGTTTGGCAGTTTAGCTCACAGGTTGAGAGGCTTTTAAAGTTTAATGATAGAATTTGGTGGTCTTACTAGTGTTTAGATTGCTTGCTGTCCTATTTTTTGTATTCTTTTCAGTATTGTTCTAAGAATCTACTTACTTTGCATATGTTTCAGAACAAATGTAAAGCTGAATTTCTGAGGAAATTGGAGCAGCAACGGCTAATAGAGGCAGAGAAGAAACGAATCGCACATATGCGGCAACAGCAGCTTGAATCTGAACAGTTCCAGTTCTTTGAGGATCAACTTAAGAAGCAAGAATTAGCTCGAGATCATAAAATTAAAGAGACCATGGTTATGTCTGAACAGATAGATGGAAGCATGCTGTCTTGTATTTCTGCACCTCAGAACAGTTCTTTATCTAACACATTGCTTGAGAAAAAAGAGACAAGTGGCACATCAGGGTGTACTGGACATTCACCTGCACTAAGTCAGGTCCTAAAGCCAGCAGCTGCTTTAAGTGCTGTTCAGAGTAAGTGCATAGATTTTTTTTTTTTTTTTAAATCTGCTTCTTTGCTGCTTATAGCAGTCCACATAATGCATACATATATGTAATTACTTATTCACTGTGAGGGAGTCCATTTTGAAGTAACAATTAACAGAAACAGGTTAATGTGCATAAAATAGTCCATATAGTTTGCTCATGTGAGGAGATTAATTGTATAGTTTCATGTTTCCATGTTTTTTACTATTCAAATTCACAGATCCATCTAATAGATGTTTCTGAAAATACAGCCTCACTCTTCTTATGGAGTCTGAATCAGACTTCCTATAGAAGCTTGAATCTTACCATGGAAGGGAGAAAAGAGAAAAGAGAAAGAGAATTTGCAGGAGCTCATTTTAAGAGCAATTTTGGAAAACCTTGGCCTAGAAAATGCTTCAAAGTCAAGTTAGCTAGAGTCGTTCGTGGGTTGGTGACCCACTCTGAAAAATTATTTTTAGCCTCAGAATGGAATAATTTTCTCCTATTTAATAATTGCATGTAACTGTTTACGTTTGAGAAATTCACTGTGCAGATTACAGTTTTTTCTCTTTTTTTTGTTTGTTTTGTTTTGCTTTGTGTGTGTTTGTGTGTTAGCTCAATTGGCTGAAGCACTCAGAGGTGTAATTTTACCCAGGGATCTCTGTCACAAATTTCTGCTGTTAGCAGAGACAAATACAGTAAGAGGAATAGAGACATGCGGAATTCTCTGTGGAAAACTGGTACAGTTAAACCTTCACATTTTTATGGGGAAGGCATTTTAAAGTGCACTAATTTTGCAGCAAAAGCAGATCTAAGCAATAACTGCTTAACCCAATCAACTTCGTAACATTCACTTCAGATATAGAACTGTGGCCTTCTGCATGCCTGCTAGAGTCATCAAATTCATAACAACAAAAAGAAGAAAATGCCCTTGTCAAGCTGTAGCATTGATTTACAAATGCTTCAAATACAGTCACCTGTTGTTACTAATACTGCCCAATGTATTTTCGCAATAAAACACTAATGTGTACATCCAAGTATTTTAAGTGAATATAGCTGGGGCTGGCATGTTTCAAATTCCTATCCTATCAGATTCAGATTTTTTTAGCTCACTTAGTTCATTTTAGTTTCACTCTGCATCATCATCTCAATGTTTGTTTTACAGACACACAATCAATTTACTATTACCCACGTAATAGTGCCAAAGCAGTCTGCAGGTCCAGACTACTGTGACATGGAGAATGTGGAAGAATTATTTGGTGTTCAGGATCAGTATGATCTCCTTACTTTGGGGTGGATCCATGTACGTATGCCACGTAGGTTCTGGCTTTTCTGTTTTGGCTCTGCATGCTGTCTGAAGCCAACCCTGGAAATAACGAACTAAAAGAATAACTTGTATGATCCAAGTGAATTTGCTCACAATACTAATCATTGGGATGTAACTGAGTCTTACTGTTTTTCACAGATTGTATTTCTTAATTGGTGAAGTTATGAGGCATCTAGTTGACACAAGGGGTCTAGTTTTACCAGTAAAACTTCTGTTTATGTCTATCTACGGGTACTTTTATTACTTTCTAATTACATTTACTTCATTTTATGGTCAAAATCTAATTTGGGGGTAGTATTGTTGTGTTGAAACTTAAATGCTAATTAAATGTTAGTTATGTGAACTGTGATTTCACTCTTGGGAACTCTGGCCAATCACGACATTTCCCTATGTCCTGTGCTGCTTCATTCCACTTGCTTTTGCCCCCATGATCAGAAAATTGTTTGTACATCTGATTGTGAATGTGCCTCCATGAACCTCATATCCCAGAATCTGGGATAATAGAAAGTTAAGAACTCAGTCTGGGGGAATTACTGATACTTTCAGTTGTTACAAATTATTGTTCCTTCTACAATGTATGTCAACTGTGATTTGCCGGAAGTATTTCATGATGTAGAGATTTCCCTTTCTTTTTGTAGACACATCCAACCCAAACTGCATTCTTATCCAGTGTCGATCTTCATACTCATTGTTCTTATCAGCTAATGTTACCAGAGGCCATTGCAATTGTTTGTTCACCAAAGCATAATGAGTGAGTTCTGATTTTTCTAAGTAATGTTTAGATATTTTTCTCTGCTTTTTATCTTAAAACTTGATCAAATCCAAACTGGGTTGAAGGATAGGAGTGGGTGTAGGGCGAGTTTGTTTTCTTTACGGGATTTAGACTTATATTTCAGTGAGAGTGTATGCACAGTATTGTTTTTGGCATCTCTCTCCTCCTGCCCTCTCAGGCCCAGGTTTAAATTTTTATGTGTTTTTATGCTCTGCTCAAGCCAGTAGTAACAACAAAGGGTGCTTTCCTGTAGGTCTAATTGGCCACGGCCTGCCAGATACCTATCTTTATTTTCTCTGTTGAAGGAAGTAGAAGGGTTTAAAGGTATTTGTCTAGGATGATATTCAAATTGCCAAAGAGGTGAGAAGGAATAAAGCTGACACTTAAGGTCCTATCTTTATACTTCATAAATACAAGGAGTAAGTATGTGCTTACAGCCTGGAGCTGCACAACACTTTGGAGGTGTATAGCCTTTGCTGTGTTTGGCATTTCAAACACATAGGGCCATTATTGAGTACTGTACATTTTTTTCAGCCTTTATTATTGGCCATCTGCTCTTAGAAATGACTTCCATGGATCCTATTCTAACTTCTTATATGAGTCATAAGAATTTGACCCAGCCTTATCTCCTGTCAATCAAACATTATTGAGTATTATCTTGTCCTTCTCATGAGCGAAGCAATTTGTATGTGAAACCCTGCACTTCTAGAACAAGGGCAGTGCTTAACAGCAGTTTCATTTTTTACTTCCAGCACTGGCATCTTCAGACTTACTAACACTGGTATGCTTGAAGTTTCTGCTTGTAAAAAGAAGGGATTTCATCCACATACAAAGGAGCCTAGGCTATTTAATGTAAGTATATAATCCAACATGTTTTTACTATTCAAGTTATTGCTCCTGGCTGTGCTTCAAACAGAAACTATACCTGCTTCAGACCTGGTTTCTTTATACTTTTTCCCCACCTTAGAATACTGCAATTCATTACCTTCTTACCTTTTCTTTCTAACTGATTACATTCCCCTTCTTTTTCATTACCTTTTCTTCACTGAAAGGTAGAGCTATCAGAAATCTATCTGAAAGTCAATACCTGCATGGAAGTAATTGTATGAGTGGCAGTTTCAATCAGTTATGACTTCTGCTTGCTCTCAACAGAAGCAAATGACACAGATTCAAACAGGAGTTGTTCATGAGCTATTCAGTTTTTAAACAAAGAAATTAGTTCATCTCCCCAGCTGTGGAGTTCCAACAGAATAGATCAGATACTGCAATGTGCAGCTATTAATTGATTAAACCCCATTTCCTTCATTATCTGTAATTTTCCCCCAGTTTTTCAGAAGCTTTCCTCAAGAACGACAATGTTCTTTGGTGTTTTCAGAGCCTAATATGCTATTTGTATGGCTGAACCGTAGTCACTCATAATTATATGAAATGTAATTGTTTCCTGAAAGACAGCGATCTTTTTACCTTTGAATAATTAAGATTTTTTTTTAAGTGGAGCTCAGTTCAAAGACAGACCAGCTCATAGCAACAGCTCAAAATCAAATAATTAAATGCATAGAAATAATATTTTTAAAAGACATTAGGAATTACTTCTTTGCGGTACAGTACCCAGAATGTCAGTATTAATCCTCAAAAAGGACTCATTTACAAACATTATGCAAACTACTGGTATCACAAATTTCTTTTTAAGTAAAATCTTCAAAACATATTGATTTTCCAAGAAGAACAGGAAGATCATAGCCTTATTTCCTGAAAGAAAAATATCAGGTGTGATAATACAAGAAACTTCATAAAAAACTGAGCAGCAGAACAATCCTAATTTTGCATCCGATTTACAATAAAAGTTCTTTTCCACACATCACAAACATTTACGACTAGTTAGTGCCATTAGACACAGCCAGACTAAATGATAGCTCAAAATTGCATTATTTGAGTAGAAACATCTGAAGGTACTGTAGAAAGCAAGAAGACTTCAAGCTTGGCTGCCATTGTCCAGCATACAACCTGTTCCCCCTTCACTTCTACAACATGCTGTGATTCACAAACAACAACTCAGAACTATATTGTGTTTTATAGGTTTTATAGATGTTTAATTCCAATACCCTCCTTAGAAATCTGTGTCTAATTGCATGTTGTAATCCTTGTCCTGCTTAGCAACCTACACCCATGAAGATACATTTGCCTATTAATAGGCATAGTGACAGGCAAAATTAAAGTTGTAAATATAGGCCTACTAATAAGTAGACCCATAATGTTAGAAGGAAACAATAACCCACATATGCTATTTTACTCAAACTGATTTTTGTGAGTAATGTGTTGACTTTTTCTACAGCCATGCACCCATGTGGTCGGGAAAGACATAAAGATAATTGTGCTGGATCTGAGGTGATACAGATGGACAATAGTGGCCACTACTAGGTGAGTGGCCAAAATAAAAAAACGGCTTCCAGTTTTCCTACGTTTTCAGAAATTACTTTTATATTTATACATTTTGGATTGAATGTTTGATATTTATTAGTCTTGACCATTTTGGAGTTACTTTGTTGCTCTGTCAAGATGAAGTTCAGTGACGACTCTGCAACTCTAAATGTATATCTCAGTAATACAACAACACAATAAAATGAACATCAAACAACTGTAATGCTATTGAAGTAATGCTTCTTTTGTCACTGTTGGCATTAATTGTCTTCTAAGAATTACAGATTTTTAACAGCCTTGGATTTTTTTCTGACTTGCAGCTATGTACTTGCAGTTCTAGCTGCTTCAGTGGATTTATATTACACATAGTAAAGCCAAATAAGTCAGCATGGGCGACTTGTTCTCCTCCTGCTTCCACACTTCCCCGTTTCCATCTTTGTATACTTCTGGTTTCTGCTATGTTATTAAACAGAAATCACTTAGAAAAACACAAGTCCTTTACCTGAGAGCTGATCCCCCATCATATCCTGGAATAATAGATGCATCAGACTCTTTTGGAGGAAGGTATCTTCTGCCGCAGCTCTCTTGCAGGAACTTCTACTTGAAAGCAAGTTCTGCTTCTAAAAGAGCTAGCTAGAGCTGGATTAGAAGATCTCTCTTGAGTTACAAGAAAGAAGCATGCACAGTAATGTTCCTTTTACAGAATCTAAATCACCTGTACTTGAAAGTAGGAAAGTAAGATTATTATGAAAAAGCTTGGAACATACACTAACCCTCAGAAGTTGGCTGAACAAGATCAGGAATCCAGGAGTTAGCAGACATGGTAAGAAAGAAGTGCTGTTCTAAAGACCTTACAGTCTGAAAGACAAGGAGGAACAGGTAAGTGGATATCAAAAATAAATAGCAACCTGTATCCCGAATTCTAACAAATATAGATTGCAGCAATTTTCTTAGAACTGACCTTTTTCCAAACATCACTCAGTGAATTTTTTATTTATATATACACTTTTAAGACAGTAATACTGGCTTCAGTTCCTATACATGTATTTCTAGTTTAGCATTAGTTTCAATGTGTTTAAGACAATAAAGGGAATCAGAAAAATTACAGAAAAGGGTGTTCTAAAATAATTTTATCATCTGCTTTGTTTACCTTATCGAAAAAACACAAGTCAAAAGAGAAAATATATTAAACCTGCTTAATTATGCTGTAGGCCTTGCCAGAAACCACACCATAAAAATAACAGGTCTGCCTTCACCCTGAGGGCATATATTAACAAAGACCTGGGTTCAGTCTAATGACAAAGCTTGGTCCTGCTCCCCAAGGAGCAGGTTTAGTTTCTTTAAAGAGGACGCACTGAATTGCTGTAGTATGTATCATACACCTCGGGGCCACACTCACACTAAGGAATTTTTCAGCATTAAAGCTGTCAATTAAGTAGTGATGTGGGTAGATAGTTATTTCTGGATAGATCAGGTGCAAAGCAGGGTGATGTGCTCATCTTTGTATAAGTCAGGTGCTCTGTGCCTTTGAAGCTGCGCAGAACTTTAAAAGACTCAAGACTGGGTGTTTTCAGACAATATTTAGTGAGGCTGGACACTGGCTAGACACCGATAGCCGAGCAATTTCATGTCCCTGAACAAAAGGTACCACTTTTCCTGTTGAGCCCAGCATAATGTAGTAACAAATTCATGCCACCAGATGGAGCATTAAACCAAATGTAATCGTGTCTCCACAAATGCATGTTTCTTTTGTAAAATAGGAGCAGCAATTTGTAGCATCTTTATATTTATTCAAAAAAATACATAGTATCCAATTAATCAGAGTCATTATGATGAAGGATTTATGGAAGGAAGTTATAAGAATGTATCTTCCTGAATACATTCACAGTAATACACTAAAGAAACATGTAAAGCAATTTAAAAGCATTTGCGGTGAACAATGGAGGGGCCTGCTTCATCGTACTCCTGTTTGCTGATCCACATCTGCTGGAACGTGGACAGGGAGGCGAGAATAGAACCTCCAATCCAGACTGAGTATTTACGTTCAGGAGGAGCAATAATCTGTTCAAGAAAGAAAGCAATCAAATACAACCTTGCACTGTGAATGAAATACATTTGTTACAAAAAATTCCTAAAGCAGTTATATTTGATGTCAATGAAAACACTCTATCTATATGCTAGTGCCATCCCTTAGACAGTTAGCCACTGCTGCAAGCAGTAAAGTTAGAGAAATTGAGAAATTAAGTCCCAGACTTAAACTTTCTGACTGATTCAGCCTACCCAGCAGGAGCTGTGCACTTGCATACTCATGAGCGGAAATTAGACAAGAGGAGATAATGAGTCTGACAACAAGAAATGACAGCCAAGAGATCCTAGAAAAATAAGTGGCCTATGGAATATCCTTGTTGGCAGAGCCAAGAAAATGCTTGCAAAGCAAGAAAGAGAAGACTGAGGCAGCAGAAAGGAGACCTGTTTGTCAGAAGTTCTTCATTTTCGGATCATATAGGCCAAGGACAAAACCAGCATTTCTTCTCTTTCATGCCCATATTTCAGCCTAATAGGGCTGAAGAAGCTTACTAAAGTCCCAGAGGAAAATTTGTGCTTCTGATTTTATGCTTAGTCTTTGTTAGGGCATTTTTCCAGAATTCAGCTTGAATAAGGGAAGGAGAAGAGAGAAGCCCATCTTTCACTAACAACAAAGTTACTTTGGATGATTGTTTGCAGTCTAAAGATATCTACAAAATGATTTAAGTGTTGTCATTTTTCTTTTTTTTTTTTTTTTTGTTGGATCAAATAGTCTACAAATATTGCATTGTACCTTGATCTTCATAGTGCTGGGAGCAAGAGCAGTTATTTCCTTCTGCATCCTGTCAGCAATGCCTGGGTACATGGTAGTGCCACCAGACAGCACATTGTTGGCATAAAGGTCCTTTCTGATGTCTATGTCGCACTTCATGATGCTGTTGTAAGTAGTTTCATGAATGCCGGCGGACTCCATGCCTGGGGAAGTTACAGCATAACCCTAAGGAAGCAGCTCTATACAAAGGCTTAAATTGTTAACATAAAACTACCATTATGAAGTGACCCTCTGGAAGATGCCAGTCTTAGTTGCTGTGGAAATCTGAAAAGCCATTCTGCAACTATGTTATTTACTTAGGAATTCCCTGGGGTACAGTCCTCCTCCTCTCCTTATTTATACATAATTCCTCCATAAAAAGGGGCAGTGGAACAGTAGAGTTTCTAGTAGGCTCTTGCAGACAACCTCAAGTGGCCTAAGACTTCCTTATATGGTTCTGAAATCATTTTATTTTTTTTTATATTGAGCCAGCTCAGAGACAGAACAGTCAAAATATGTTCTAATACATCCAAGCATGCAACTACTTTATCCATTTCTGAGCTCAAATTCTACCCACTGGCAGAATAGACACTGGATTCCTATGCGACCTCACTGCAAGCTTGCCTTCACCACAGCTGATTAGCATGGCATGAAGTTAGCTGCACTCTGCAAATTGAAGCACTGTGGATAAAGGACTCTGAGCAGTCTTGAAGGACTAGAAGTTGTGCTCCCCTGTCCCCAATAAGCACATTCAAACTACAGTCCTCACTGTTTAGAAAAGTGGCTCTGTAGCCATTCTTTGCAGAGTAGCCAACTACATAATGACGTGGGCCCGAAGCCAGAGCTGAGGAATAAACATTCACAGTTTATTTTGGGAAATCATTTTGCCTTACAGTTTGACATGAAGTTCCTCCCATCCTATTAAAAGTTCTGTTCTAAAATATCACTTTGTAGTGGGGATCCTAGTACATATTCATGTGTAAGCCAGCATTGGCAAGGACTCAAAAGGAACAAGGGTTGATATTTCTGGTTAGGATAATCATTCAACCTACCAATGAAAGATGGCTGGAAGAGGGTCTCTGGGCAGCGGAAGCGTTCATTTCCAATAGTAATCACCTGACCGTCAGGAAGCTCATAGCTCTTTTCCAGAGAGGAGGATGAGGCAGCCGTGGCCATCTCATTTTCAAAGTCTAGAGCCACATAGCAGAGCTTCTCCTTGATGTCACGGACAATTTCACGTTCCGCTGTTGAGAAAATTTAGTCTTTAGAATGGCATTTAGGGAGGACCTAAGCATTTTGATACAGGTTGTTCCCTTTCCTTCTCTAGCACCTTCCTCATTTTTTAAAGAAATTCTCTAACAGACTCGCAGGGCAAGTACTTCCCTGTTGGAATCCTTCATGTAACTTTCTAAGCAGCTGTAGAATGACCACTATTCCTTCTAAGGCCATTAGAAACATTACACATTAAAATAACTCTTCTCCTCGGTTTGCACTATGTTCTTACCAGTGGTCACAAAGGAATAGCCCCGTTCGGTCAGGATTTTCATGAGGTAGTCTGTCAGATCACGGCCAGCCAGGTCCAGACGCATGATGGCATGAGGCAAGGCATAGCCCTCATATATTGGCACGTTGTGGGTGACACCATCTCCCGAGTCAAGCACAATCCCTTTTAGCAAATAACACAAATTGTTCATTCTCAGCTGCACAGGAACACACTCAGCTGTTTAGAAGGCCTGTGCCACCTTCAGAAGCCTCTTACCTGTGGTACGTCCAGAAGCGTAGAGGGACAGAACAGCTTGAATAGCTACATACATGGCCGGTACATTGAAAGTCTCAAACATGATCTGAAATGCAGTTAAAATAGTTACCTTTACAATGGGGTTTGTAGTTTAGTTAAAGCAGTACATTGAAAGAAAGAGAAAAAACAAGATTTCTTTATGGTCAGTAATGTTGAGGAAAGAAAACAGATCTAAGTGTAAAAATATTTGTTCTTTAAGGCATCTCTCAGTATCTGGCCTGGAACTATGATTTATGAATAGAGACACATGAAAGTATTAAAGTCAACTTTGTAATAGGCCTGGGCTTTAAAAAGGTTGAAGATAATAGCTTGGACAGACCTCAGTTTTCTCATTCAAAAAGATTCTGCCCATTTGACAGATCGTCACTATGCACTATTCCTTCTTCCTTAACTCAGTGCTGAGGACAATTCAACAGTCAAGCTGGCACAACTAACTGTAATGATCAATTTCAGATCCTGTTAAATTCACAAAATTGGAATTATTGCACAGTAGGAGCTTACCTGGGTCATCTTCTCTCTATTGGCTTTGGGATTCAGTGGTGCTTCTGTCAGCAGAGTGGGATGTTCTTCAGGTGCAACACGGAGCTCATTATAGAAAGAGTGATGCCAGATCTGAGGACAAAGAAAGGAAACACCATCACCAACATCTCAAAATCACTTCCGGTCAGCTACTCTGCTCCAGCACTCTGACTACCTACTAGAGAGAAGTTACTGATGCAGTTGGTCTTATCGCCTCCATAGAGATTACTAAAGTGACTGGAAAGAGAAAATCACTTTCCTTGGGTTTTACTGCTAGTAATACACTATTTTTAAGAAGATTCTTAAAGATTCTATTCTTAGGTAGGAAAGATTTGATTGAAACAAGGCTATTTCACTTTAATTTGCCCTTCAACTATAATATGGCAATGTTGATACTGGTTCCTTTTGGATCTTTTTTCTCCATTTTGGCCTTCTGCTAATTTACATAAACTAAGGGAACTGTCTTATTTCAGATCAAAAAAGGAAATCCCAGGGAAGATAACATTAGGACCCAATTGTACAAATGCATTTTCCTTTCCATCTTTTTAATAGACCCCCCCAAGAAACAGTATCAATATTGATTGAAACTGCAATAGTTTAAGCATTCCTGAAAAGATGTTTATTTTAGAACATACAGAGATCCCTGCAGTACCAGGGATCCCCAATAGACAACGGGTTTCTTGAAGACAGTTCCTTCTTTTGGTTTATAGAGGATAGCCCAAGAATTCATAATAAGAAATGAAAGTGATATTTTTGTGGGACTAAAGTCAACAAGCATTTATCACCTCCCCATGGCCAACTCATGCTCTTATCAGCCATAAAATGTAAGGCTAAGTGGGCTGCAATGAGGAAGTTAACTCACCAATAAGAATAAGCCACAAGAGAGTTTCTAAATAACAAAATAGGTTTGTTAAGCTTGTCTTCAAGCTGGTGGTGATTACATATTGGTTTGTTGATTACGTCTCCAAAAGACTTTTTTGTTTTCCCCCAAAAAAGCCTGTGATGCTGTAAGAATTCATCCTGTGTGGCTCCATACTCTTCTGCAATGTGTTGTGCTGTCTGGCCACTCAGAACAGCTCTAGCTCCACAGCATATCACAAGAGTTTTATCAAATGCTATCTCTGAAATGGATTCATTTCATTCTTAGTATTACTAATCTTCTAAATATTTAAATGCACATCTGTAAGCAGTGTCTTTCATATTAAAATTACATATATGCTGCAGAGTTTTACAAGAACAGTGATGCCTTGTTCAATTCCATTTTCTCACTAGTAAATTGAAGATATTGCTATTTTTTGCTTTACAATAGTTAGCAAAGATGTGTAGAGAGGAAAAAGAAAACTAAAATACATTTTGATGTATTCCTAGTGATACTTCAACTTTAGATGCACATTAAGCTTTGCTAGTCTGGCTTCAGTTGCTAACAAGCTTCTGAGTAGACTGTACTTGATGACATGACACTTTGAACCTAATGTTGACAGATTACCCAGGAAATTGTAGATCAAGTAAGTCTATGAGTAATACACCTCATTTTTGCCATGCTGAAGTACCTTCTCCATGTCATCCCAGTTTGTGATGATGCCGTGCTCTATGGGGTACTTCAAGGTCAGGATTCCTCTCTTGCTTTGAGCCTCATCTCCTACATAGCTGTCTTTTTGACCCATGCCAACCATCACACCCTACAAAATGACACAAAAGAAGTTAGTCTCTCAAAGACAGGTGTTAACAGAGTAATTAGAACAAAGCATTTAGAACATTACCTGTCAGATACACCCAGTTGCCAATGATATTAGTTACAAAATACTTTATGAAAGCTAATCTTGCAGAATTACTCATTGTTCTTCAATTTGCAAAATTAAATTTTTAGTTACACCTTTGAAGTTGATATCTGTATTACTGTTTAGATAAGCAGGACAAGCACAATGTTGAATTGATCAATAAGGTTGTCTTAATGTTCATTATTATTTAGGGATGAACTATCTGCTGAAGTATCATGAAGCGGAGTTAAAGCGGGGAGCAAAGCTGGGCCATCTTGACCATTAGGTCAAGAGTGAGCAATATACACTTTACATTTCCCAAAGCTTGAATTTCAGTGTTTTTTTAAACTTGGGTATTTTTTGTTTTATTTTTCTTTTCTTTTGAATACTAAAATACTGCCTTTGGAGATACTAGCAATTTAAATCCATTGGTATACGCTTCCTTTTAGGTATTTTCATGGATCTGGAAGTGGTCTCTGGACCAGAAGTTAAAAAAAACTTGTTTTTAAAAACAAAAAAGACAATGTTTTTTTCCCGCATAGTGACTGTCTGGCTTATTTTTGAACAATTAAGACTGTTCACATGGTCTACAGAAAATGATATCTGATTGTCTTTTTAATTATGGTAATGCCCAAAGGCCTCAGTTAAATCTCCAGACCTATACTGAAAGGCATACATTTCTCCTGCCCAGAAGAACTTAAAATGTATTTCCTATGTATGTAAGTGCCAAACATATCAAAAACAGTTTACCAGTTTTCATTTCACCAGGTCCTTGGATGGCACAGAAGCAATTAGGTAGATCTTAAAACTCGGCAGCACCTTTCATTTTACATGGCCTAGCTGAACTGTTCTTGTTCATGCTAATGATGATCTGGCTCAAAACTCTGAATAACATCTCAGAATTTTTAAATTAATAAAACAAACTGTAAAGCATTATAGGCTCAACTGCAAACCTTTACGCTACAGAAACTCAGCCCTAGACATACAAATGACCCTGCTTATTTGTGATACAGCTAAATGAATCAAGTCAGGAAAGTTAACAGGAAGCCAACTGAAAATTTCTCCTTCCTGCCTTCTCTTCAAATCATCTCTCACCAAACTTTGTGTAGTCAGAATTTCCAAATAGTTGTCTGTAGGGTTTGTTTTTTAAAAAAACTATCTTTACTTGACAAATATTCCAGGTGACCTAAAACTGAGGGCAGGGAAAAAAAAGAAGTGACAATTTTCAGGATTCTGCTGTCAAGGGAAGGGACGTGGCTGGACTGTGGCATGTTAAACAAACTGCTCAGCACTGGGCTACCCCACGCACAGAAGAGGGTGGATCTGGACACATGGGCACAGGGCAGCAAGAACTTCTAGAAACCCAGAAGGAAATAATCAAACCAGTGCATTACCTGGTGCCTGGGGCGACCCACAATGGAAGGGAAAACTGCTCTTGGAGCGTCATCCCCAGCAAAGCCGGCTTTACAGAGACCTGATCCATTGTCACAAACAAGGGCGGTGCTGTCCTCTTCCTCGCACATCTTCTATGTCAGTGTCCTTAGGTCCTCCTGAGAGAAAACAGCAGGAAAAGAATAAAATAAAAGCACACACACCAGATCCACTCCTGAATACTGAGACTGCTGTATGAAAGGGACCAGCACTAGCAAGGAGATGCAAGGCCCTAGTTTGGTAAAAACAAGGCTGAGATGAAGAAAGAAACTTCCTTTTGAAAGTACAAGAGTTTTTCAGCATGTTGGCAGGAGAACTGTATGCACAAGAGCTAATTCAAGGGGACTCTAAGGGAGACTTCCAGTCCTGCTGCATGGAGAGACAGGCCAGTAGCAAATGTTATCTAAATAGCAAGCGTTTATCTAAATTTGGTCAAAAAATCCACTGCTGGGGCAGAGGAAATAAATAATGCTGGACTGACAGCTGCAAAAACAGAGATCCCTTTGCATCAGATTCAGCACAGTACTCCCCACTTTTCTATCACCCTGACAGCATTCAGGCCCATATGGAAAGCCTTTAAAGGCAAGAGCACTTCACCTGCACCACTCTTGGGTGTCCACAAGACAAGCCACATTAAATACCAGTCAGGCACCAGTGGTATTTTAATGATACAGATATGTGTCAAAATACACTTATATTTCCCATTTTAAAAGTGAGGCAATGTTCCTAATTAAAAAAAAAAAAAAAAAAAAAAAGCTTCTCCCAACCTTTCTCTACTCATTCAGAAAAAGATTCTGCCTTTACAATCGAGTCTGTATTTTAAAAATAGTCCATAGCACATGCTCCATCATAATTTCAAATCAGCTAATAAACTGCATTTGTAAAACAGCACTGGAATTCACATTGGCTCCCTGGAAATTGTTTTCCTCCTCAGGCAACAGACATTAGCAAGGAGAGTAAAAATGCTTTGAAGGGTTTGTACTGAAGTCAGTTACAGAAACAATCCCTGAATACCAAGACTGGAGAACTATTTGCCCATGGTTTACAGTGCGGCAGGGGAATCCCTTGGCTAGCTCTGAGCCTCGGCTCGCGTGCCGAGCGCTAACAGCTAGAGGAGACAGCTGCGATGCACAGATCCAGCTGACTCCACACACAGCCACTCAAACCATCCGCCACAGGAATGCTGGAAGGGTGGAATGAAGAGGGGTACAGGCTCAGCGCAAGCCCTGGCTGATGAGAAAGGGAACATGAAAATGCTGCTTAGCCCCTCCGGCAGATGGAAGGAAACACGGACAGTTCTCCCAAATCCTTCCTTTGAGGAGCGCCGTCACTCCACAGCCAGACAGCCCGGGACGTGTCCCCAGCACGGTGGCTGCAGCCTGCACGGACACAGCCCCTGGAGAAGACGCGGACCCAGAATCCTGACCTGATGCTCCAGGTATTTTACTGCTTGTACTAAGAATGGAAATTAGGATGCAGTTTTTCCATTTATTAAACTACGAGAAAACAGGTTCTTTACGTTCAAACATCTACTCAATGGAGTATAATTGTTATCTAACATGAATGAAGGGGCTGGTTTAGACGAACCATTTCCTAATTAGGAAACAGGCTTTTCAAGCGTCTGTTTTTGGAACAGAGTTCGAGGTCAGGGGGTTTGCTCAAACCAATGCAGCTAATGCAATGCCAAAAACCACTTGGGGGAGGGAAAGAGAGGGGGCAGGAAAGACTACATTTCTGAGCTTAGTGAACTCTAAATGAAAACCATATTTAGTAATAAGGCACAAAAAGTTGAAGAAATCAGAGCTGAATGGTTTCAGACGGGGTGCTCTCCTGCCAGCCAATGAGTTACAGCTCATCATTACCATAGCGTGCAACAGCAATATCCCACAGCAGCAAATACCACTTAGCACTGTGGAATAAGAGCATTTTTCTCTCCCAAATAATTAATACATTATTTAGCCACTTATATCTACTTATTTTCCATTTAAATATAGCCAGTCACCTCAGCAAACTCCACAGTAACCTGCTCAAAGAACTCCAGCGTCACAGGAAACACTGTGGGTAACCTGTCCGCTAAAGAAATACTTGTCATTTTCCAGGGCAGTGATTTCATACACACAGAGACAAGGACAAATACACAGGCATCCTTATTGTACCATACTGGACACTCCTATTTCACACATTTCCCAGCTCTTCTACAGTCACATTCCTCAAAACACTTTCTTAAAACATGCCACCTTCCACAGAGTTAACAGCACTAAAGCAAACTTGCTAAAAAGCCCTGCTTCACTGCAAAAAAAATTAGCCCATGCAGAATATCATTCTCTCCAAAACTACTATCCCAGAGTCACATGGGTTAATCTGAACACAGACACAACTGTAATTCCAGTGGTGGCATCACAGTCTTCACACTATTGCTTGAGTGTCAGTGGAACCAGCAATGCAATATGGATATTACACACAATTCAATATCAAACCATCTCTAATAAATGCATTGGCAGTGTACAGCACAACAGTGTATCCTCCTAAGCAGTTTCCATTTGACTGCATTTAATAAAGCCCTCCAGAAATGTGTCATTTGCTTTGGTTTAGCCCCACTTACCCTGGCAGTGCTTGGCTGGGGTAGCTGCTCGGGGAAGGTGCACTGTGTATCCAAATGCTCCAACATTATATAGCCCCTTCAGCTCCTCTCCTCCCACGAGCCTCCCAAACAAGGAGCAGAGACAGCCAGAGACAGAGCTGAAGTCTCTAACAAAACCATATAGGGACCTTATTACAAAAACCTCTAATCTGGGTGGCCACAGGCCCTGGGTTTCTTCCACTGCATTCCAGTGCAGAGCTCATGAAACAGGAGGAGACTTTTCAGCTGTGTAAGATAAACACTTGAAAACTTCAGGAGAGCTGCTAAAATGCACTGAGGCAGAAAGTGCCCCTGACAGCCACCCTCGGGCAGGAAAAGCACGTGCTCCAACAAGAAGGGGCCAGGCCTCCTGAGGAGAAACCAAGAGAGAGCAAAAACTGGAACAGCAAGCATTTATACTAGAGATGGTGTTTTTAAACAAAATGCTTGAATTTCACTAAAGATTGTGATAAAGACAAGGAAAAATTTTCTGTTAAGCTAAACCGCTGCTGAATTTGCTATGAATTCTCTTTAAAAGCTTGATATTTTGATTTGCATGCTAAATATTGCCCACAGACTTTGGACTAACAGAGTTGCGTAGGCATAAAGTGAAGTCTTGGCAGGTTGAGAAATGTTTTTTTTAAATATTGTTATAATCCCCTTTGGGTTGTTGTGGGTTAGACTCAATCTTCATGGGTTAGAATCAATCTTCTTTCTATGCCTGTTTCCAAATGCTACTAATTGTGAGCCAACTTCATCCTATGTAACTCCTCTGATGCCACAAATCTGGACAGCTCTAAACTGACAGCTCCAAGACATTCTGATAAAGTTGCAGAATTTTATAACCTTCAGCTAGCTTTGCAGCTGAACATATTCTTTGCAAGTGAAGCACGGGTTCTCACTGTACAAGTTATTTTCAGAGCAGGACTGGATTTTTACAGCTGTAGCCAGCTGTTCTGCAGACAGACACACTCTACTGGAAAAGCCTTTTCATGGTCAACAGCACATTATCGTTAGATTTGTGCTGAGACCAAAAATCCTCATTTCTAAACTGCATTACTAAACCATTTGAAATTGAAAATTGCTCTATGCACAGAAGCCGAGAAAGGTGCGTGGTAAGAATCCAAATGGGATCTTTGCTTCATGAATCTTGTTGCAATGGGGTCAGGGGTTGATTGTGTGGCTGCTGCCTAACTGAGTAGCCCTAATGCAGGAAAAGCTCCCTTTCACCCACAACAGGAGTTTTTCTGGTGTCTTGACTTGAGGCTTGGAGCACTAGCAGAGATACCAGAATTATGGATTGAAGTCTAAAAGGAATTTAACTTTTAAGGAAAGGAACTTTTGAGGAATGTATTCGCCTCTGAAGGTCGGAAACAGAAGCTAACAAGTGTTGGAACATGAGCCATGCAAAAGCAATTTATTATTTTACTTCCAGCGTCTGCGCAAAAGATAAGAGATATTTTAAAAGGAAAAAAAGAGTGGGGGGAGGGAGGGAGAGAAGGAGGTAAGCAACCTACAAGAGGATATTCACAGATCCTTCCCTATATACCTCCAGCTGACTCCTAAAGGACAGCCCAAACCAAACACTTTCTCTTCAAACCCCACTCAAAAGCAGACCTGCCAGTACCTTTACATACCTTGCATAGAACTGTATTAGATCAGGGCACATGGATCCAGGAGGAGGAAAATGTCACACAGCAGAACCCTTCACTTCAATACCATCTCTTTCTGATATAAGCATCAGTCTTCTATCCCCGTGTTTGGAAGAGGTGTTTAGAAGTGTCATCTACTACTTCTCCTGGGGAATTCCAAGACCAGGAACAGATGCAAAAGAATCCAAACTCCTAATCTTAACAAAAAGAGGTTCTGTCACCTAAAAGTGTTTACTGACAGTGATGCTCTTGTGGCTACAGTATATAAGGGATTGGAGAGACCAGTGAACACCCCTTCAGCAGGACTGACAAACACTTCATGTTGTGCCTTAGCAGAACTAAAGACAACTCTTTTCTGCAAATACCACAGAAAGTTTCATGCCTCTGTTAAGCTTCATCACAGCTGCTGTCATGTTAGCCTGGTGGGTGCCACAGTTAACGGTGGCAGTGATGGTAACTTGACCGCTAGGAGGACTGGTCACTTGGATGGGGACTTCACATCACTTTGAAATACCCTGCCTATAATGGACACAAGACCTTGCGTCTCAAGGTGCTTATGAAAAAGGAGACAGCTGACAGAGACTCATTCAGAGCAGGCAGATGTTAGTAAGGCAGGTGAAGGAAACACCAGTTGTCTGGAGGGACCTCCCAGACAGAGGATTTCTGCTAGAGACAGTGCTATTGGGATGCAGAGGAGCAGGAAGCGCTGCGAGAGGCTGCGCAGAGCACCCAGGGCTGCGCAGAGCACCCAGGGCTGCAGAGCCTGTGTCCCCAGCACACAGCAGCCCCCTGCGTGATGCCGCGGCAGGCCCTGCGCAGCAAGGAAGGAAGGAAGGAAGGCAGGCAAACAGGTGAACTATGCAAGGAAATTAGCTCACTCCAGCTTGAGGGACATTATAGGGTGTGGTATTATTAGAGACACATGGGGGAAAAAGAAGGATATTACTAGTTTATACCTTTTATCTCAGCTACATAGGTAATTGCTGTGGGGGAAGAAAGGGTTTACTTGGCATGAGATGGGAATGGAGCAGAACAAAACTTCCCAGAACCAAACCTAAATGCTGGGGATCAAATTTGCAAACTTGCCTCCATGGCCCCAGACAGGTACAAGCTCAGCCCAAACCTCTACTGTTTTTTTGGAAGCAAAAGAACACGATACCCACCACTCCTGAGCGTCATTTAGCTCCCCATCTGGAGGCCACTTCCATTACCACTTTTTGCTGCTGCTCTCCCAGTATTTATCCTGCTCATTTCTATTAAAACAGCCACAGTACATTTTGCGCTGGGTGTTTATACTCCAAGGTTTTAGTTCTTTCATTGTGTCTGTAGCCTAAAACTGGTGGCCTAGACTGGTTCCCCAGCTTCCCCACCAATATTTTCTGTTTGTCCATGCTAGACAGTTCTGCAGACCCCAATACAGAAGCATGCTTGTAGAGAAAGGAAACTATCTGGAATAAGTCATTTTTCTTTCAGGCCCTTTTCACTGCTGTCTTTAGAGTGATACCAGACAAGCTGCCACACACATCAGGAGCTTCCCCATTGCCTTCAAGTTCCTTTCAAGACACTGGCACAGCCAGTTTCCAGTTTCATACATGAAGTTTGTATTTTTTCCAGGAGTCAGTGCAGGTTATGCACAGAAGATGTGCTCAGCCTGCAGGAGCTGTGCAGCCACCACACCCAGGACATGGGCTGCAGCTGTCCCAGGAATGCAGGCTCAGAGGCCACGGAGCCAATGCCATACTTTTTTGGTAAAGGAGGGCAGAAGCTGAAGCCTTATCCCCACTGTTAGAGAAAAACGGGAATAAAGTAACCCTTTTACTCATAACATTACAAGCCATGACTTTATAAGGGAAAGCAACTTCTCAGATGTGTGTAGAGACCTTCCTGCTTGGATCTAATTGGCTGTTTAGGAATGAGGCTCTACTAAATATGTCACTGGCTCCTTTTTATTTGGGGATTCCTTTCATCTTCGTAGCATTAGCAGAATCTCTAAATGTTTTGGTTTGTTTGGCTGCAGGCCCTCTCCTCTATCTCATTGATAGGCTTTACACATTTTTTTTCCACAACTCAGAAAGGCAGGAAGGAATAAGCCTTAAGGAGTAGGAAAGTCCTTCTAATAACCTGATTCATTACAGCTGTCACATCGTATGCATCTGTGAAGCATCAGATCTACTATAAGCCGTCAGATACATTGACTAGCTTTCTCTGTGATCACCAAGCTCTTACACTGGCCTCTGTCTAAGAACCAAGACAAAATGGTCTCAAGTCTTTCAGTCTCAAGACTTTACAGTCAGATGTAGCAGTTCTTTTCAACTTGTAAAGTCCTGAACACAGTCTTGCCAGTGCAATTCAAGAGCTAAAGGATACCGAGCTCTTCTGACATGTCTCTTGGGTGGGGTAACAAAGCAAGTTGTTTCACAGTCTCCTTTCATCTACTTGACAAGATATCTTTCTACGATAATGTCAAGCAAAGCTACTCCTAGTTCAAAATCAAAGGAACACATGCAAAACTAAAAATGAGTTAATAGTTCCCTTCCCATCCTTTTCATATAAATAAACGGAATACAAGAATGAACCCTGCTGGGTCAGGCTGATCTCCAGCTAGCCTAGCCTGCTGTCTCTGAGATTTCCTGATAGCAGATGCTTAGGAGAGAAAACGGATGCCTACCATCATCATTTTCTTCTTATATCCTCTGAGCTTTCTTATGTGCAGTATAAGGATTTCCTGAGACAGGACGTTGTACCTATATCTTCATGTGTAATAGACTCTGTCAAATTTTTCTTCCATAAATGTATCTAATTTAAAACAGTTTTGGATATAGCTTGTTCTCCATGATTTTCTGTGAAAATAAGCTATACATTTCATCTACAAGACACCATCCATAGCTCAGACTCTAGCTGACAGAAACTTATTGTTATAAAGACATCAAATTTATCTCAAGGATGGGCCACAGGACCACAGTCTCCACACCCAGAACTGCAAATCCAGAGAAGCACTCAGGCTGCCAGCTCTGCCCCTCCATGGCTAAACTCTTAGAGCATCTCAAGGGCCAGCTTACAGTTTAGACAGAAATACCTGCTCTCAATGACAAGGCTTCGTGACAGTATTACATTATCATCTCTCTCTCTCTCTCCCTTTCATTGCACCCATAGCCTAAAACTGCATGTTTTGTCTTTGTTTTCCCAGAGATCTTGCCTCTCTGCCCACACTAGATCCTTCTGCAGTCTCCAGCATCAGCAATACACACTGATGCCTTTCCTTGGAGCTCAGAGGGAACAGATCAGAACTGCTCTGCAAACATGTACCTAAATTTGGCCAAATAATAAATGAGAACTTTCCACCATATTCTTATGAAAAGCAAGCACTGTACTTCTTAGGATCTAAGACCTAAAAGGTGTGTGCAATGAGGCAATGAGGCAAGCCAGAAGTCCCTCTTCTTCTCTTTTCCTCTCTACAACTTTTGAGCTCCCAGACCAGTGTTTCCCCTGACTGAGAGCACCAGGGATGAAGTTCCCACCGCAGGCTTGAAAATAGGAGATCGCGTAGAAACAAGTCCTGGTACTACCCCACCAAAGGAAGAGTTAAGGGTGCACGTTATGAGAAACCAGATGGTTCTCACCAGTGAAATATACTAGAAGCAGGTTTCTCAAGACTCTTACTCACACATTAAAACTGCGAACGCTTACTATGACTAGTTATTCTGACAACTTTACCCGCTAATGCCTATATTACCCATTAGGCTGTCCCTCCAGTGAACAATGAGTAAAAGCGCCTTTAAGGGGGATTTCTTTTCACTACCACATTTAATCTTTTTCTATAGGGTCCAACTTTCACTCCTCTCACTGCATGTGTGCTCTTGATGGAAAAAAAAAAAAAAAAAAAAAGACAGGGAGTCTCTCTCACCATAAATTTTAACACGCAGGTAGATATTTTCTTCTCCAGATGGCCAAGCCATGGTCTCCTGCCCCCTTCTTGGTGCCTGGTTTGGAGCACTCAGGACAGTTAGGTGTCGCTGCTGGGCAGGATGAGGAGACATCTTCTCACTGCAACTTCCCTGTCCTCTCTGAGTCATTCTGCAGAACTAACAAACAAAAAGCTCCTGAGACCACAGTTTTACGCTTTTTCTAAACTTACGTGAGAAGGACTACGTGACAATGAGGATTGAGTAGTACATGACAACAAACTAAAAAAAAATGCAAAAGAAAATCTACAACCTGTAAGATTAATGAAAACAATACATATTTTTAATATGTCTTACAATTCAAGAAAATACACTTTTGGAATCAGTACACTTTTATTTGGAAATACATGCTGTTATCTGAAATTATCAAAAATAAAGGAGCAAATGCAAACATATTTAACACACAAGTATTTTCTGCATTGGGGAAATGTCAGATGTCATTTCCAAGGACTATGAAATGGTTTCTACTGTATTGCAGGAGGATGCTAAAAGAGCAAGCAGTAAAATTAAGGGCAGCAGGTTTGAGGTTTGACTAGCCTGCATCCATGCAGGGATCCCATAGGAGCTGGTCAAAAGGTCTCCAGAACAATTAATATTTATTTTCTGTAGTTTTTAAAAGTGCTTAAAGGGGCATGGGAGGCAGGGAGCAGGGGGCGTTGTCAGAAAACAGGAAGCAAGATAGTTTAACAAAAAATTTTACACAGGTAACTTATTTTCCAACCTTTTCTGAACACTTAACTTCTAACAACTTAGTTGTGTCCTCCTACAGCATTTTGCTTTCTAAAACATAAAATAATTAAAAATTAAGCCAATACAGAACTGTCATAGGCTGAACAGCATGAGAACTGTCTGGCTGAAGTCTCTCACACAACAGCAACATAGAGAAATCACGGCTGAGTGGGTGGGATGCCCGTGTCATGCTTGGCTATGCTATTTAACACATTTATCGGGGATGTGAACAAAAAAGTAGCAATTACAGAAGCATCTCACAGGCGAAACAAAGTGCATGTTTCTTTTTATAACCTGCTACAACCTACACTACAAAGCCTGTTCTTCCTTTGCAACTATGAGTCATTATCAATATAAAAGGGAGCAGAATGCCGTTTTCAGCGAGAAGTCTTCAGAGAAACGTTTGTTCCTCTGATCTATGCAAAGGGATCCCTACCCTCGTGCAATTCATCGAGCCCCCCCTTTGCTGGGGGATGGCAGCAGGCGGAGACCCCCTTGCCCAGCTGCGGAAGGGCAGGACGCGGCCGGCACCGTCACTGCCGCTGTGCTGCAGCGTCTGCTTCCGTCACATAGCCCTTCTGGCACTCCAGCTGCTGCCTGGCTGGAAGCACCCCCTGCTCCCTACTGCAGTGGCAGAGCAAATGACTGACACAGGCAGGTCCTTTGTCTTCACTTTGCAGATGCATCTTAGTTATGTAAGTCAGGTTCTTATTCCTCTTTCTTACAGAAAGTTATGAGAACTATGGAAAGTTACAAGATACTACACTATTTCTTTTTAATATTTTGGTTTTCTAAGAGTTTGTCAACATTTTCCAGCCAAATGTTTTTCCCTTCTTTCAAAAAAATGGTGTTTATGTGCCCACCTTTAATTATTAGCTCAAATTGCCCATCAGACCAAAGAGCAATATTTTACCCTGTTCTCCTTTTATGACTGTAGGAAAGACTTAGACACACATTTCTGAAACCAACAGAATCATACTGCAGAGCCAGGGGAATCCCCAGTCTTCACAAAACTGGCGTCTGCGCCACTGGGATCCACTGCAAAGCTCAGACCCCACAGCCCGCAGCAGGGGATGGTTCAGGTCAGATCTGCCTGAACTACCTGAGCTGGAGCCTTCACTTACTGGGATTGTTTTGGGATCTGTTTCTTTGCAAAGCTAAGGTGACAGATACTGCTTTGTATTGCACATAAACATATGGTGTCCATACAGACACTGATACAGACGCAGCTCTTGCTACATGTAACTTCATCTACAGGACTAAGAGCTAACATCTGAGCTAACAAAGATTCTCAGGACTTCGGTAGCAACCCAAGCTCTAGTATCTACACACAGGTGGAAAATCATAAAGCTGGCTCATGTTCTGTTCCTCTTGAAAGTCACTAACAGCACCAAAATACAGGCTTTGTATAGGGCTTAGCATTATGGTTTCTATCACTTGTCACTCCTGTAGGTACTTCCCAGGTTTCTCTTTCAGTTCCTCACTAATTACTTCTTGAATATACTTAATTCTTTTCACTGCTGGGAAACGTTGCTGACCGAACATCTTGAAAATGGCTGGATAGTTTCCATATCAGGATACGAGAACTGTACACCTCTCTCATCTTCCTAATTGCAGCCTGTTAACTTAGTGCATTTTATTTAACTATCTCTGGGACTTCACTTACAAGGTCAAATGCTCAGACCTCTTCAACATAATATAAATCTTTATTCCACACTCTGATCAGTCTGCATTATACAGCATGAACCTGTTGTTTAATAAAATTAGCAGATCTTCCATAAAAAAAAATTCTCCTTGTTGAATGGCATGCAGATAAAGCAGTGTTGGTACCGTACCAGCACAATTAAAATCTCAGTGCTGCTTGAACTGCAAACAGCCTGGTCCTCTCTGAAATCTAAGTGGGGAGTTAAGGATAAGAGAACCATGCTTGGGAAAAGGACTAACGTTAGTTTTCTTTTTGTCAGCTTACATAACACAAGCTGCTGTCTCCCTCATGACAAAGTCTTCCCTCTTAGCTTGATTTTAATAATTTATAGTTTCTGCTGTGCAGACAGATCCCGTCTCCCAGGCAGGCCCTCCGAACACGAAACAACACATGGAGTTTCATACCAGGCTGTTCGGGACCTGTGAACACCCACCAGGAGAGAAGGGAATAACGTCCCCACCAGGGCCTTCCCCACACTGGGGCTGGGAAGGGCTGTGCAGCCTCCGTGCCCCTCGCTAGGCAGAGAGAGAAGCAGCTGGCAGCCAGCCCAGCCTCCCGGGGGAGGGGAGCCCCCAGGTACTGGTATAAAATATCTTTACATCCGCCTTGTGCACGTGCAGTGAAATCTTAGCTTCCCTCAAGTCAATTGTAAAATTACCATTAACCTCAAGGGTAAAGTTCTGGCTCAGTGAAGTGATTTAAATGAGAGCTGAGAATGTGGTGCAGGACCTCTACTTCACACAGGTAAGGCAATTTCAGTACACTAACCATTACAGCAAAGGCACCCAAGATCCCCTTCCTTGCTCACACTGAGCTGAGGAGCTGTTGTCCTCTCAACAGGCTACATGAATCTGCAGAGCTTCTGAGCTCCCCTGGGCAGGGGAGTACGGGAGAAGCGCGTGCGAAAGGTGCCAGACTCCCTCCTGCTACCTCAGGGCCCACGAAGTATCAGTGCTGTCAGTTCTTCTACGGCTCCCTGTGCTGCCTCCAGCTCCTGCAGGAGACCCGGGCCAAGCTGGCTGAGAAGCAGCTCCATGCAGTGCAGAGAGGAGGCCTTGGCTTCAGACAAGCATTTGAAAAATGACTCAGCTGAAAAATATCACCAGCATTTTATCCAGTAACTTAACAGACTGTTTCATCAGTGGCAAACATTACTGCGTCCCGTTTTGTTACGGCCACCCCTGGAGATGCAGTTTTCCAAACCCATCATTTAAAAGCTGATGAGAAGAAACGACATAAAACAATCAGCTGTTTTTTTTACAGAAATATAAATTAGTCTGTATTACATACTCCTCTCATTTGCTTTGTAGTCATAAAAGCTAGGCTATGTAGAGAAGATATGACTCACGTAGCTGCACGATCTACTCAGGCCTCACATCCGTTTGCGCAAACATGTGGTACAAGTGGGCGAGAGAAGGCAAGTAACAACAAGCACCAGCACCCTCAAGGAGACTTCCAAATCTTGCCCCTACCACAGCAGCCCTCTCTAGCAGAATGTTTTTTGATAGCTATGTGAAGCACAAGCCCTAGTTAAAGGCACACACCACTGCCCAGAGACGCACTCAGAGCGAGACCATCGCATCCTGTTGTCTCTCTCACAAGGAGCGTTTGATGTGTCAGAGGCTGCTGAATTGTGTCTGAGATGTCAGTAGGAGGGATAAAACTTTCCACGTCACTGTTCTTTCCTGCAAATGATTTCGAAGGTTAAGAGATATCAGCAAAACAAGAGAGTTTGGAATCTCAGGCACAAGACATTGCTTTACCTAGGTGCGCTAATCTCACTTGTTAGATGATGCCCTAAGCATAGGAGCAAGACAGAACAAAGCAAAGAGTGGAAGAACTAAATACCAAATGACATTATATTTAATGCAGTTTCATAAATTCTAACTAACTGCAGTAAGCTTTTTCTTTCAAAAAGCTTCCTTTAGATTCTCCTCTCGGCCCTACGTTTAGTAACATTTGTCCTTGTAAACTTTAAAAATACTTTGTGTGTTTACTTGAAAAATGGCAGTTTCCACGTAACTTTGTCTTCATGTGAAACAAAGCCATGTCTTGTCCCTCTTAGTGCTGTCTTCGGATTAAAGGTTCAAAACAAAACCAAAGACCTCATTTAAATAGCACTTACCCTTCAACTCCAGGCATTTCTCCACAGATCTTTCCTCCCTGATCCTCACAGCTAGATTCAGCCTTGGGTTTAACTCAACTGGTACAATGTGCAGACTAAACCAGCCAGGCTCTGTCCAGTGTCTAAGGAGCAACTTCTGGATCATCTCATCTCCCAAGCACATCATCTAAAGAGCTTTCGCAGTTCAGCTGTTGCACATTTCATAGTAGCATTTTCTTTATACCAAGTTTTGCATCCACAGAGCAGAATCTCAGTAGTATTAATACCATCCTTACAGAGTGACTAAGAGGAGCTAATTTGCAAAAAGAGGGAATGTACCATGGGCCTAAAGCTAAGCTGTTTGCTGCAAGTCCTGGGAGTCACAGTGCAAACGCGCTCCGCAAAACATTTCAAAGCGGTGCATTCACAACATCAAGTCACAAAGTCAGATCTTTAGGATTTTTAAGCTGGAGAGACATACAAAATGCTTGATGAAAAATGTAACATTCAGGATCTCAGCACTCATGGGTAGGGGACACACACACACTCATGACTGGGACAGGACAGTCTCATGGCTAAAACAGAGTCAAATGATCTGTCTTAGGGTTCTAAGATAGAAATACATCTACATTTATGGTAAGGTTACAGTGATTGGCTGTGAGAGCCACCAGGCATCCAGCCAATTTGCTTTTCCAGTCTAAGGAAATGCTCGGTCTGCTTGAAAAATGATTTTTTTTCCTGCTGTGAAGAATGCACTGACGTCATCCAACTGGGTCTTTTGAACAAACGCACGAACCCAGGGCTGTGCAAGGAGCTGCCTTGCAAAAGGAAGGACACGTATCTGCTTTAGCTTTGCTCTAGAAAAACAGGGACTATTCCCAAAGCTCCTTCCCTCACCTTCCGTAGAGGTGAACTCTTGCAGAGGACAAGTGATCAAGAGATTTGCTGCAAGTTTTAGTTTACGTTTTGTTGCATCAACCTAACGCACACGTTCCAGAAAAAGGGATACTCCTGAGATGTTCCAGTGCAGAGATCTTTTATTAAATTCACCTGCAAACCAGGATCTCACCTAGATTCTCTCTCTCTCTCTGTATTTTGACACGAGCATCTACAGTCCCCCAGCCCAATAATCACACTACTATTATTTTTGATAGGAATGTGCCAGAACTGATCTGATGCCAGAACTCAAATCTGATGTAGCACTACATGGAAAGCTTAGATACATACATACATACACACACACACACAAAATAAGTAAATAATTAGACAAATAATTAAATATATAAATCCCCACACAAAGACCAGTAGCAAACCTCTCAGATCATACACTGCTTTCTCACTTGCACGCTGTCATATCAGGTCCTTTTCCACCCCAGAGTTAGGTGTTTGGGCTGATACAACGTTTGCTAACATATCCTCCAACCAAGAAGAGGAAACTGATTATGTCAAATTGCCAGAAACTGCAACCGAACAGCCAGTAATACAGTGGCTACAGAGCACTGCTGGTCCACAGAGCGCAGATCACGGGGTACTGCTGGTGGCAGCAGGAAGGTCACCATCACAATGTCTCGGCGGAGAGATGGGATAGAAAAAAATTGCACTTGGTAAGGACTGATGCTACTTGGAATACTTAGCCATAGGATAATCCAAGGCTTCTGGTAAGAATCACAGAACCAAAAGATTTCTGAAGCAAGGAAAAATAAGCTGCAGGCAGAGCTGCAGAGTAATCTCTAGCGGAAAATTAAAGTTAGGGTATTCTGAACACATATGGGATGGGAGGAGGCAAAACAGAAAAGCAAAATACAACAAGGTGTAAACAGAAAGCGAAACAAAATTACTTTATTTGGGCCCAGATTATTAATCTTTGTGACCCTTTTTACCTTTCCTCATTAAAATTCAGATTAATTGCAAAATAAGAACCATATATCAGCATGTTTTAGTTTTACTATTTCAAAAACAATATATATTATCTCCTCTTTTCTTCCCTTTTTAACCAATTCTATTTGTTCAAATGAATTCCTCCCCCAAGGTGTATTTTAAGGCAAACTTATCATCTGCTGAAAGAGAGGGGAAAAGTGAACGTACACAAGACAAGAAAACTGAGCTAACTAACATGAAGACCATTGTAGCAAGGAGTTCATATTTCTTATTTCTTCTTACTTTACTTTTACTTACAGCTAATACCTTCTACAATTATTATATTAAGGTACCAAAGTTAACACCTAAACCTTTTGTGGAACAATAATATTTCTTCTAACTCATTTCTAATATGTCTTATCAGTCAGAGGACCATTTAAGTTTGATAGAAATTCTTAGTTTAAAAGAATTAGATTTAAATATATATATATATATAAAACAAATTTGTAACAGTATTTAACAAAATGAAAAAATGTAGTAGAAAACATGCAAAATTTTATGCCTTTTTTCCCTATTACTTTTCTTCTGGAATATAAACATGGATTCAACATTTTGAATTCAGACCGTATGATGTACAGGCCCCAGGGACCTTCAATGCAGTCACCTTTTTGATCAGGCCTTATTTCACCTTGTCCAGGCTCTCTTACCTCGAGAGACCGATTAAGGTAATCTCCTCAGAGACTGAATCATCTCTTGATGGAATCAGTTTCCTTAAGTGCAAGTTGGCTTCTTGCGAGACAAGAAACCAAAAGATTTTATGCCAATTAAGGTATGAATATGAATTCCAACTCAGAGCCAGAAAGCTGCAGTCACATGACTCAAAAACTATTTCCTTGGCATTTTTGCAACTACCTTTAACAAAATTTGCACATGTGGACATGGAATTAAAAAAAAAAAAAAAAAAGAAAAAGAAAAAATCCACCGTAACCAAAAGAGGGCAGTTAGCAACTTCACTTCAGTAAAAGCTGAATACCTAAGAGACTCAAAGGCAGCTGCTACGCATTAACTGTACCTGGAGTTTGATCCTCTCCACTGTCCCATCCCTCTTCGCATGACAGGCAAGATGCAAGGACATCTGCTGGTAAGAAAAATAATGCAACATCCTGTACTGCCGCCTTAGAGAGAAACTGAGTAAAGAAAATAGTTACACCTGTCACTTTCAGCAGCCCAAAAAAACTGCTGTGATGCGAAGAACAGTGCTAAAGTGAAAGCACTGGCTTTACAGGACCATTCGGTACAATAATCAGACAACAGCTAATAACGGCCCGGCTCCAAAGACACTGCTGCCCCTTGGGTTTCCTTACCCAAGAGACCAAACCGCTCCCGTCACTGCCTACATCAAGTCTGAACACAAGTCCCATGCAGACCCTACTGCTGTGACAAGTATCTGATGGCTTCTCAAAGGCATCTCCAAACTCCCCTCCCAGAAGAAAAGCGCTCCACCATGCAACACGCTGCCACACACCTCCTGTGAAGGAGAAGAGCACAAGCCACACGCACCCATAGACACAGCTACGCTACAACGGGAGGAGACCTGCTGCGGAGGGACGATTAACAGCCAGGTGTTATCGACTGCTAAGCAAGGCCCGCTGAGGGCCCTGTCACGCTGCAGTTTGTTTCTGCAGCAAACCACAACCCCCTAGGTGATGAATTTGGAAAAACTCTGCTCAGGTTTCTGCTATCAAGGTGAGCATCAAGACAACACTGCTTGCAGCCTCTCCTCCACCATTACTCATAGGCAAATTTCTGCTAAAAATAACAGCCCAGAACGTGGATTTGGGTTTGCCCAGTAGAAATGATGGTGCATGCACAGGCAGTGCATCCAGCACTGGTGCTTCTTGCCCATGACAAGCAACACTGCCACGAGGCTGCTGTTACAGGGCACTCCAAACACAGCATCACTAAAAATCCGCCAGTAGAACACTTTGTTTTAGTGGGAAGTGACTAACAAGTCTGAAATATTTAAAAGAGCAGCCATTGTTTGTCATTATGAACCCAGCTTACCTGCAAGTGGGGTAGCTACCAGCCATGAAAACAGAAAGTCTGAGAGAGTGAGTCACAAACCACTGAGAAACATGGTTTAAAATGAAAACGCCAGCTCTCCTGTGGCCACAGCCCTGGCAACGCAACAGCACTGTGTTGAGGCCCCAAAGACCACCACGCACCTGGATCTCTGACACCCTCACATCACCCCCCCGGCCGCGAGGGCCAGGCTGCCCCTACTGCAAACGGGGCAAGCCTGGCCATGGCCTGGACACGCTGGGAAACACGAGGCACGGGCTGAGGGGCTGCAAGGGCAGCAGCCCCACGGGCAGGACACTCAGCCTGCTCCCAGCGAGGGCTCCTCCGCGGAGGATCCAGGCCACGTGGGATGAGGGTCCCGGGCAGGTGGGAGTCCCCGCTCCGCCGCGGGTGGTGGCGGTGCCTCTGGGAGCAGCCGCGGGGCGCCCACAGCCCTGTCCCAGCCCCTTCTCTTCGCGTCCGGCCCCGCGGCCTTTCCCAGAGCCCCAACACGCCCCGCGGCGGCGGGGCCCCGTTCCCCATGGCCGGGCTGCCGCCTGCTGCGGGGCTCGACGCCAGGCCGGGCCGGGCCGCGCCGTGTTTACCAACATGGGAGGAGCCGGGCGCGGAGCGGGCCGGGCC
>VWPW01002016.1:77584-94709 GCA_013389825.1 Crypturellus undulatus | reverse complement strand
AGCCGCAGCGCCGCCCTCACTCGGCGGGCGGGCGGGACGGCGCTGCAGCGCGGCATGGCCGGGGGGCTCCTGCGCCGGCTCCTCGTAAGTCTCTGCCCTTGCCGGGGCCGCGGGAGAGCGGGGCGGGCTGCGGGGAGGTGGCCCCGGAGCCGGGGGTCCCGGAGCGGCTTCGCTTTGCGCCGGGCCGCTGCCACACTGCTGTTGTAGCCGGGAACGGGAGGCGACCAAAACTTCTATTTCCTTTTCTTTCCGGGAAATCAGGTAATTCATTAGCGCGACTTTCTTGCCCGAGGTAGCGCTTTCTTGTCTGTCGAAGCGCTACGAGGCGCCTGCTTTACTGCATGTCATTTCCACGGGGGCAGGCGGAGGGCCGCGGGTGACAGGCGCAGGTGGCCCGTGGCGCGGGGTGGCCCGTGGCGCGGGGTGGCCGGCGGCACAGAAGCCCGGGCACAGCGTGGGCAAGGTCCGCGCTCATGCAAGCCGCCCTGCGCAGCAAGTTTCACAGTGAGGAGACCTGTTACACCAACGTGATAGGAAATACCGGTGGTTGAGGAGCTCTTACCCCTGACAAGCAGTTACCCAGGAAAGAAACTGAAATAACGCAGGTTTGTGACACGGACTGCAGCATTTACTGGCCGTGGGGCAGGGCCCGCTTTTCTTGCATTAGTCATGCCCTATGGAGAGGATGAGTCTCCACAGTTTATGAGTTTGTGTCACGTGTAAAGTTCACTGTCACTAGTAAAGTCACCTTCCCTACCATTCACTTGGAGGTGCTGCTGCAAACAAGGACGGTACGGGAGCATCTTGCTGGCTGCAGCATCGCGGCCTCGCTGATGCCAACACGTTGGCCCCAACGGTGTTGGTGGCAGCTCGCACCTCGGCGGGCACTGGGCTGGCGGGAGCAGGCGCGTGGCCGCGAGCCCGCTGCCCTCCTGGACGCGGCTGTAACCTGCTCCCCAGCCTGGCACGGAGACCCCGCTGCCGCTCATGTTCAAAATCCCTCCCCACGGTGGCCCCAGTTGATACGGTTTGTTTTGAATTCTAGCAGGCGAAAATCTGCTGTTAGGATAAAAGCTCTTCAAAGTCTGATCTCACTTATTATGCAGCACATAGGACAGTTTTACATAAAGAGATTTATAAGGCTACATCCCTGCCCCTACACAAAGCATCAAACATATTTAAGTACAAATGAGGGTTTTCAACTGCTGGTAGAACTATATAATGTCTGTTCCTATATGCGGAGAAAAGTCAACAGCACACCAGTGGCTGAAATGTCACTCTAACTAACTGTATCAGATCCATCTAGAAGATAAATTCAGATAAACAAAATCTCCCCTCCTTACACTGTTCCCAGAGTATAGAAATCATTCCTAGTCTTATTTTTATTGATCTTTTAATTCCAGCTCCCCTTAGAAAGCACTTCCCTATACTTTCTGTTAAATTCTGGGTGTTTATTAGTATATTGCTCCACCATTTTTAAGTCAGTGAACTGGAGCAGCAATTGATTTATTAATTGGATTAAACCAGAAGGTGTAAGTAGTTTGTTGAGTATTAATACTTCAGTAGTGTTAATACCTCAGCAGTGCAAACGTGTATGTGTGCCACTACAGCAGGCACAGTTGCAGGGATATAATGCAAAATAGCCTATGTAATTAGAAAATTCTACCTTTACACGTAAAAATAAGCCACAGAACCACATACTGTTTAGAGACACCCTGTAGAATAACAGGCCATCTTCAGGGAAGAAGAAATGTTGCATAAATATTTCGTAATTATCCAATATGATTTTGTACACAGTAGGCAACATAAGACAACACTTTTGAAAGCAGGACATCTTACATCACTGTGCTGAGCCGTCCTTTTCATTTCCTGCAGTACTAACACATGCATTTAAGTAGATACAAACAAATAGCAACGAAGTCATTGCATGACCCAAGTGTCAAGTGAAAACTATCATAAGGTCCCCAATTCTGGAAATCGTTGTCTGTTGCTCACATTTTTGTAGATAATTAACTGCTTTTATCTTTGAGGCAACTCACTGAACAATGAGAAACTGTCAAAAAGCAAACTCTGCTGTGTTACACAAATTTCTACCCTCTCCAGCTTTTCTTTTTCATTCTTAGGCACAACATAGCCGAAGCAAGGTGGGAGGTGTTAATACTTCTGCATATCTCCTAAACACAGTACTATTTTAGGTGCGCATTAGTACAGTGCTTCTGAAAAAAAAACAAAACAAAATAACCAACCATTATTTCCCTACCTTCTCCCCCCACACACAACATATTGCACTGCGGTTTGTAATTTGCATGTGAGACAACCCAGATGAGATATTGGAATGGTTTGAGTTTGGGCAACAACTATTTTAATATGCTGGACTGTAACTAAGGTTCCTTATACTTACAGGCCCTCACTAGATGTATTTACTTGAAATCTCAGAAGCCTAGCATGCTTTAATTGCGCGGAAATATGATGTCCTGTGCTTAAAAAGCTGAGCCTAATTCTTTGTCCTGCATATCACAACACATTTTAGAAGATGAGGAAATACTATTTTTAGTGGTTATTTTGGTGCAAATATCAACTTCTACCTTCTACTTGTTGCAAGTATGAACTTCCACCTTTACAGGAAGAAAAGGAGATGGGGGGATAGGAAAGTGATACTGGAGAAATTACTATAGTAACAGAACTGGAGTAAAATCCTCTTAACAGTGTAAAATTACTACTCTTTGAAAATGCCATCCCGAAAGGGGTAACACAACTGTGTATTAAAATGAAAATAATGTTAGCAATCATTTTTCAAACAAATACCAGATGCAGATCAAAATTAGACCATAAATGAACCTTTTCCCTAGCTCCCACTAGGTAACAAAGCAAGAAAATTCCCCCCCTCTTTTTTTAAACACCAAAAACCCCTGATGACCTCATACTTGTTGCCCTATGTAACAAATGTGGAGTGAGAGGGAAAATAAACAGCAGCGTGCTCTGAAAGCATCAGTATTAAGCGTTTGAAATTAGTACAAAAGGCTTACTAAAAAATAAAATTATTATAAAGTGACAAGAGAAGCAGAGACTTATTTTGCATTTAGTGGGTGAAAAACTGTAAAGCTTTAAAAAGGCCTGCATGCAAATAGCACTTGTACACACTTTGAAAACCTAAATGAGATCTTCACTTGAAGGAAATTTTCCTAATATAAGGAATGCTCAAACAGGGGAAGAATCTGAGGCCGGAGAATCCACGAATCACTGAAGTTTTCAAAGAAACTAGAGCTCCTCTCAGTCTGCTATAGGAACACAGATGAAAGCAGGTTTTCAGAGATGCAGGTGCTAATGCCTGTTGCTGAATGCGCTGTGGAAGATGCTGTAGGAATGAAGGGTAGAGGGAGCAGACAGAAACACCTCTGAAATGCCTGTGCAATGAAAAAGGAGCCAAAGCAGAAAATCTGCCCCCATGTGATTGGTTTTGTGGATTCTGCTAAGGTTAGCTCTTGCTGATTGATTTTACTTCTATTGACTGCTCAGTTTGATCTTAATCTTTAGTTCAGATATGGCACAGTTTTTCAGATGAGGATAAGAAAGCTAAGAGAGCCCCTGTGAGTCATTTCAGACTGGAAAACATACGGCCTCTTCTGAACGTACACATTAAAAAAAAAGCACCTATTGACTCTGCCTTTGTGAAAGTCCCTAATGTTCTTCCTTTCTGTTATTAGCAATTGCTGCTTAGTGAGAACACGGAGAGGAATTACGGTGTGCTCAGGTAACTCAGTGCCTGATGATGTGTTGCTTTCAAGAGGGGGCAAATCCAGAAGGTTTAAAACACACATTTTGAAAAATTAGGGTGTTGCTTTGAAAACTAAGCTCTCCAAAGGTTCCTGATTTGTAATGCAGTACACAGTCCCTGCGAGCAGAGCTATGTAGGTGTTTGGTGCTACTCAAAAGACAAATTCTGAGAAGCAGTCCACACTTCTGGTAAGTGCATCCGGAAATTCATCTCTGTGAGTGACGATGAAAAGCTGCCGTCAAAAAAAATTAAATTCTGTCCTTCCCAAGCCTGCCATTATAGAAATGTAAGAGGCATGGCCGTTTTTTGTGTGAAGGAAGACTGCCGCGCATGCAGTATGGTTGCAGTAGTTCAGTACACTGAAGCAGGATTACTTATGTTGGTCATCTAGAAAGCTGTTTCCCTCTTTTGTTTTGTCCTGTTTCCTACAAGCTCCTCTGTGCATTTTCTGCCTTGCGCTTCCTCGATGCTGCTCAGCGCCTGCGCCGTGCCCAGGTCCTATTTATAGGTGCACTTGGGGTTTTGGAGCTGTGCTTATCTACCCGCTCCCTTTCTTCACACTGTTCATTATTAGCAATTATTACCAGGTTCTTTACCCCCAAAACGACAGCTGCCAAGTAGGCTTTATCAACCTACGGCAGGAGAGATGGGTTCGTGGGGCGGCCCATGGCTGAGCGCAGTGGGAGGTACCAGGCTCTGTAGTTAGGGTGCGTGAGGAGGAGACTTGGGCCTCAGACCGCCCCATTTCCAGATCTTTCTGCCACTGCTGCTTCGCTGCTGCCGCCTCCACAGTGCCAAGGCAAAGTAGAAGGGCCCTCATGGAGGGAGCAGATGAAGAGGTGCTAGAGCCTCCGCCGTCAGTGTGGGACGGCAGGGCTGCGGCAGCGTTGGGACAGGGCACCGTGCCGGTAAATGCCTGCTGCTTCGTGAAGTCTTTTACATGGGACTCTCTTCTTTTGACTGGGACAGTAATTCCCGTCAAAAGAAAAAAATCATGTTAATTTGAAGTAGTGATTTGACACCTGCTGTTAGAGTCTACATTAGCCTAATCTTCAACAGTGTCATGGGCAGGCCCGTGGCAGCGGGTATGCAGGTAGTCTGAGGTAGAGAAAGCAGGTGAAGAAGCAATGTGAGTTCCTTTGGCTTGTATATGAGGTCATCTGTTAAAACCTAGATGTATGGACCTGTTCTCAAATATTAATTTCCAAATAATCAATACCTACAACAGAGTTAATTCTAAAAAATACTCTCATTAGCCATTAATTATTCTGTCACAGTGAACAATTTCAGTAAGAAAGTGAATAGGACATCTTTAACAGTGGAATAATTTTGCTCATGTAGCTCTGTGCTAGTAGTAAAATGCCCTTAAAATCTGTGACAATTTCTTCTATAATTTGCTTTTCTTATCTTGTAGGTGGTTGGCTTAATTATTGAATCACAGTGCAAAAATGATACTGAAGCTTCCATACACACAGCATATAATAAAATTATTGTAAGCAGGATCATCGCTAGGAGGGATATTAAATGTAGTGCAGATGAATACAACTCAGGTGGTGAGTGTTGCAAGAAATGTCAACGTGGTAAGTATCATAAGACTGTACTGAAAAGCGATTAAGAGTGGAATCCACAATATGCACAATTACTTTTTGGTGGGATAACTAAGTGGTGTGCTTTGTTTCTTGGATACAGTGCTGCTTTCTAGGTGTACCCTTCTCCAGTACAGGACCTCACACACTTCAGAAATACTTCAGTCCAACAATATCTTTTCATAGATTTCATAGATGGTTCATATATAACATGCTTGTAACAAAGGAGCAGGCAGTTTCATACACAACTTTGAAAGAGGTTAGGAATGTGCAAACCTCTTCCAAAGCTGCATATGTAACAGTCAGCCTACAAGATTCTCCATATATACATGGGTTTTCATGTTTTTTGTATTAAGTTTTGTTTAATGTTCTAAGTTGTCCTTCATTCCTAAATTGAAGGAGGGAGTGATGTGAGATTTTATGTATGCTACATTGCTGAAAAGCACATATTTATGCATAAAAATATAAATTTTGACAGTATTTGTAAATGAAAAGGTATTACATAATAAATAGAAAGCTTGACATAGGTCTTAGAACTGATGGCTTCTGACCAAAGATATTACATATCTTAGTCTTGTTTCTCTTTTTCTGCAGGCTTTGTTAAAAATACTACGTGTCCAACAGACATTAGAAAACACTGTGTTCAATGCAAACCTGGACAGGAGTATGTCGACCATGCCAATGATTTGGATGAGTGTATGAGATGCGATTCTTGTGACAGTGTGCTTGGTATGTTTATAGCAAAAGCAACTCAAGCAATGAACTCTTGTTTGCTATAGGATTAGATTGAAAAGTCTTGGAAAACTCTGAGTAAAGGGTAATAGGCAGATTAAAATGTCTAAGGAATGGGATGAAAAGGAATTTATGACAATTTATTGGAATTTATCCAGTTTGCTTTTGGAGCACAAAGGAGGAAGAACAGATAAATTGGTGCTTTATTTCCCCTTACTCCTACCTTCGCTCAGCTGGGGAGCATTTAGAGGGTAACCTTGCACCTCTTCTATACATTCCTCTACTGTACCTCTCCTTACCTCCCCCCAGACAGGTAACCCACACGTACTGGGATGTTCTGCTGTTCCTAGTAGGCCTTACAGCACTTAATGTTTCTGCACAGGCCTCTACCTTGAGTTGTGATATAGTCCTGTTAAATTATCTTATAAACACTGTAGTATTTTATGGGTTATAATAAAAAGCAACTTGCAGATAATGCTTTGAAATGGCATATATTGGCACATGTATAGGCAAGCTGAAAAGCCATACCTCATTCAGTAAGCCAGCTGTAATACAGTTGAGAAAAACTAATTTCCTTCTGCACCATTTCATCAGGCCTGAGGATGTTCATATCTCCTAAATTTGCAGTGAACTCACTTCCCAAAAGCCTCCATTTGCCTTTACCTTCTTATCTTCCCACCTAGTACGTCATTTGGTCTAAAAAAAAAGATAAGAAGTTTACCTTTTTTTTTCTCTTAGTAGCTAGTTTTCAAAGCTATGCTAAAGATATGAATGAGGAATATGAAACAGCTTTATTTTCCAAAAGACATTCAGTGTTGAGCACAGGCTTTACTCCTTGTAAAGCAGGTCCTACACCATCTGGTTAGAGGCAAAAGAGGAACTTTTTCTTCTGTTTTTAAAAGAAGAGAGGTATTGGGAGACGAAGAAAAGAAATGACTCCCTGTAACTACTTTTGTAGTCTTTTATGTAATTTCATCTACATTACCTAAAATTACTGTGTCTCATCATGATGTTAGTCATACATTCAAGATGCTACATGGGGTATAGGACTAAAACATGAGATGATAAGAACGCCCTACTTGGTCAGACTAGTGGTCTGCCTACCGCAATACTCTGCATTTGTTAGTGGAGGTAAGAAATGCCATTCATAGAGACAGGGATGTTAGAAGGTACACCCTATCTAGTCCTTCTGGAATCCACTTATGAGCCTGTTGTGCATGGGGCTGAGAGCCACTAAGTTGCAAGAATTCACTACCCATTACATAAACACTCATGAAACTACTGTGCTACTGGTTCTACCAAGTGGCCTCTAGCTGCAGCGTAACTAGTTAGATAATAGTTCTACATTTATCATGTCCAAAATCCAGTTTACTGAAGAGGCAGCCCTTATCTCCAGTGTGGTTGTACTCTAACAATTGTAGGAATACTGATTTTTAATGTTTTCCCCTTCCTGTAACACCATGTACATCAGCTTTTATTAGCTACTATAATAAGCATTTTTAGATTGCTGGTAAAGATGAGTACAGCAGAAAAAATGTAGTATTTTGTATACTACCATAAAGCAAAGTATTAGGTAGACTGGACAGGAAGAAAAGGGTGATGGAATGACTATTTAATGTATCCCATGGACAATAATGGGGTTGAAGAGAAGTCAGATAATTGATAATATTAGTCACGAGGGAAATTACCACTGGACTTCATGAAAATCAGCTTTCAGATCACTCCTGCTTAATATTTTCATGAATGACTTCAGCACTTGTTTTACTGTAATGCTTCATCAAATTATGAGAGAGAATGTGGTTTTCTGTTACAGCAGGAGACTGAATGTAGTAACTCAAATTCCTTTCTGGTCTTATCTCGCAGTGAAAATAGTTTTTATATTAGAAAGATCTACTTAGAGTAATTTTTTATGAAGAAAGATTTTTTTCATAGAATGGAGATTGCTTTGTATTCCTGGAAGATAAGAGAAAATTCATTGACTTATTTTGATATTTAAGCATTTATAGCTAACAGGTTTGTGTTAGCTATAAAGAGTAGAACTCCTCACCCTTGGAAGCCCCCAGGAAGAGATAAAACAGATAATCTATCTGGGAAACAAAGGAATTTGACTCTGCCATAAAGCAAGGTGATAGGTTCCATGATCATCTCAGGTCCCTTCTGGCTTTATGTGTCTGAATAGGAAAAAGCAGCTGACAATATCTTACTAGCTGTATCCAGCATGTCTTGTTATATGAGCAGTTTTCCGAGCTTTTGGCCAGCAGAGGTCTCATTGCCCTCTTCCTCCTTCCAGTAGTCTCCCAGCAAGGTTCCTTGTGAAGGCTCTGTTCTTGTGGAAATTAAGCCCCGCTAGTGCCAGCAGTGGCAGAGCTAAAAGCACTAGAGTAACACAATGTGCAAGCAGAGGACTGACCCACTGTAAGACCTGCATTTTCAAACTAACAAACTTTAAGAACTCATTTTAGGTTTAAAGACTGCAAAGGAATGTACCCCAACACAGAACACCAAATGCACTTGTGCAGAGAACTTCTTTTGCAATTCTTCTGGGTCATGCACACACTGTGAGCCATGTTCCACGTAAGTTTATGCCTCCATTGATTCAGGTTAAGTATCCAATTTGCAATAACCTTTCTCCAACCAATTGCAAGATGGATTCTGTGATAATATCTACCCTTCGGGAAAAGATGCTAGTTTTCCTTTGTTTAATTCTGTTAACTTAATTTGCATGCAGACTTTCCAAAGGCACGCAAAAAAACTTGTACAAATGCACCAATTCTGCACATACCTTAAAATATCCTAATGAAGTGGATAAGCTGTAATATAGCTTGATATATTAAATACCTGAGAAAAAAGAATATTTTAATTTGCTCTGGAGAGAGTTTCTAAGCAGATAAACAAATCTTTTAATAATATTTGTTTGTGTTTCTGCAGGTGTGACAGTGGCCTTGTTGAAAAACAATGTACTCCAACCTCAGACACTGTATGCAAACTAAAAGGTACTGTTTTAAAACCTAGCATGGCACAGAGTGATCCAGCATGATTCCTGGCAGCTAGGGGCATCAAATATACCAGGCCCTGCACTGACCTGTGGAGAATGATTGCTTTTTGCCTTGATCAGTGTGGAAATTTGGGAGCCACCATTCCTTTTTATGAGGTGTGATTCAGGAGATAAGTCTTTAAAAAAGAAATAGCCACTGCGCTTAGGAAAAAAACACAAAGATTCCTATAATCTGACACAATTTTGTTTGAATTTTATGTTGTGTTGCAGTACTGCATATCTTGACTTAACTTTCATGCACTGTTTCCAATGTTCCAATAGAAGGAGGAAGCGGAACGTACATTGCAGTGGCCGTATGTGTACCACTAGCTGTAGTAGCTGTTATAGCTGGAGTACTGTGTAAGTTCCTTGTTCCTATCATTCTCTGAATAGGATATGCTTTCTCAGGTGTAATTTTATTATTACTGGAATGTAGAGGAGAAATACACTTTGTGCTGGATTTTAAAATTGATCTGTGTTTCATTGTTTCAGATACTAGAAAACGTAGGCGTTTTACTAGCAAGCTGTCCCTAGGTCCATCAGTCTCCGAATCAGGAGTTCCTTCTGTAAGTATTTGTTGCTTAGGTCAGTTAAAGCTCAGTTTGGTGCCTGAACTCTTGTCCCACTGAAATTACACTGGGAGTTCCCAAGTACTAGGATACTTGTCTTCTGTTACATGAATGCAGTAGATTTCACCAAGGGGATTCCCTTTGGAGAAGTAAGAGGGAAAAAGAGTAACTATCTCAAATGATTTCCTCATATTACCTGACAATTTGTTGATATGTTTCTTGAGTTACACAACCAAGACCAAAACATTATAAATTATCCTGCCTATACTGACCAGGATACCTGACCCCATGCATACTTTTGGGCCAAAGCCCAAGATGGGTCTGTCCAATCTGATTCCCTGATTAGGAAAGAGGGAAATTCATGGGGAAAGCTAAAATAAAATTGGATATGCGGATGTCGTGAAATCTATTATACAAGGTCGGTATCTTACAAAACTATTTTCAATCAATCTGTCCCTTGCTTCTCTTTTCAGGAGATGGTACCTATCATGCCTGCAGGTAAGAAGCAAAAAATTTCTCATAATGCAGTACAAGATAAAAATACACAGGGAAGTATTACACTATTTTAATGTAGACTGCCATTTCCTAGAGAAGAATGGTTATTAAAGAAATGCCAGCTCTTACTGTGCTTATGAAGGCATTTAGTGGTTTCATGCTAATGAATCTTTTAACTCAGGAGGAATGTCCTATTCTCTGTTCTGTAGGAAACGATTACTAGCTGACAAGAGGCAAACTTCTATTCTGTATTTACTACAAACACTAGGAGGTAGCAAGCTCTGTTTTTATGATTTTGGTTAGTTTTAACAGTGGAGTAGTTCCACACACCAGCAATGGGATAGCAGAAACACAACCCTGATGTTCAAGGCTAAACCCGTAGTACTAACAAAGAAAAAGAGAATGTGAACTCTAAGGCTCTTATCACAATATGATACCTGTCTAGTTACAGGACCTTTATCAACACGGTGTTGGGCAAAATAGATACATCAGACTTTGATCATAAATAGGAAAAAAGAGGTTACAGAGAGAACAGAGGTTCTGTTTGAAATGACAGCAGTATTGATATAGCTCTGCATATTTGTCTTAATTAGCATTTGTTAACAACAGGTAAAAGCAGAGCTATTGCTAATACAGAATCTAAGTTGTAAAAATTGCACATGAAACATACTGAGTCATGAATACATGAAACTTCATCTGTACTGAATAGGAAAAGATTCAGCCTTCCACATAGGTGATTAAAAGCACTAAGATATTGGTGCTGAGAGTTTTCATTTTCTGTTATGCTTCCAGATATTGACCTGAGCATCTATATTCCTGATATTGTTGGAGAGATGACACTCCCAGAGGTCAAGGCATTTGTTCGTGATCGTAAAGTACCAGAACCTGTCATAGATGAAATTGTTCGGGATAATAATGAAACATCTGAACAGAAGATTAAACTGTTTCAAGAGTGGCATCAAAGACATGGGATTAATGGAGCCTATGAAACCCTGATCATAAGCCTTAGAAAATGTAAAATGCGCTCTGCAGCTGATAAAATAGAGAGAAAACTGAAGGCAGCTGTTCCCAGAAGTCAGGAAGTTGGACAGTCTTATAATGCTAACACTGAGCAAAGCACAACCTGCACTCAAGAAAGTGGAAACTCTCATCTTCATAATGCTGAGCTAGGCAAAACTTGTTCTGACAGTTTGGAAAAGACATAGCATCATTTGAAAATTATTTCTAATCAACTCAATACTTTTGTAATAATATATACATGAAGTTTTTAAAATTGTCACATTTTTGGCAGCTTAGTAGGATCCAATGAGGTTATAATGTGAGCAAGTCCTGATTTTTCAAGAGGCATTTCTCTTAAAAAAAAAAAATATATATATATATATATATATATTTATTTAGGTTGCTAAGAACTGAGAGTGCTGGTTTTAAGAGTCTATGAAATGTACCAGGAAAAAAATCTGAACAAAAATATATTTTTATGTACTATCCCCTCATTATTTCTGAATATAAGTATTAATCTGTTATTAAATTCCAGTCTTCTGTAAGCAGGACTTCTCACTTGGATAAAAATACGTTTGAGTGTGTGTAGGTGTGTAATGTTTTGTGCACGCATGTACAAGCTTTGCATGTGCATACATATATATGTATATTTATATATGCACAAGCTTTTCTGTGCAGAAGCCCCAGGGTTAAGTAAAAGTCCCTTTGTTTCCTGCAATAATAGCAAGACTTTTCTAATGTTAAAACTCTTCAGAAAAGCAGGTGCTGGGATTGTGCAGAACCATGGTCAAATTGCACAAGTTGTGGAGTCTCCAAACTTGAGTGCAACACTAGCTTTCCAAGTGCAAGAAATAATAATAAGGAAAATGCAATAATAAAATCAAAATAGTGAATGACTCTTCTTTTCCTTCCTACAATGCACCTACAGATAGCATTTTTAGGTTTTTAGTTATGTCAGTAAATCACAACATAGGAATCTCAAAATTTCTCCCTCTTTTGTCACAGAGCTCAGAGGGCTCCTAAAGGCAAATAAGCAGTAGCTCTGCACCCTGCCTGCTCTGTTAAAATTGAGGAACTACATAAGACTATTCCAAGAGAGGAAGAGTTTTCCACACATTAAATAGTTCTTGCCCTAGGCCAAACTCTTTTGCACCCCTGTCTTTTGCAGTTCAGAGGCAGAATTAGATACATGCCTACTATGATGCTTCACATCATTTGTCTGCTGGTTTAACATTCTAACTTACAGAACATCTTGCAGAGGAAGCAAACCTTACAAAGAGAAGGCAACCTATCTGTAAAGCCTTCAGTAAAGCCTTCCTACCCTTCCTGTCTCACAGCGAAGCCTTCTCTGCTTAAAGCACTAATTTACATGCACATTTCAATCACAAAGAAACCTTTCTATCTTCTAATTTCATTTTTCAGGTCACACAGGAAGTCAGATGACTCTCCTCTTTGGCTGTGTTATCTGTTCCCTCAAGGGAATCTCCAGTTAGTGGCAAGGATCAGCCTAGGGTGCTCACACCCTGTGCCGTTGCTGAGGAGACCTGCCTGAGGCCGTGTCCTGTTCACACACGCATCTATAAGCTCCTGGTTGAGCGAGGCCTGTCCAGCATGTTGGGTCCTGACTGCCGCCACCTGCTCCTGCTGGCATGGAAGGGGCAGGGCAGATGTGCCAGCAGGAAGGCAGGTGCCAGGAATCCACCCGGGGCAACACTGGCCCCCCAGGCCTGCACTGGAGAGTGCTACCCCGGCAGTGAAATGCCTGTAAGGGTTGGGTGCAGCCTCTGAAGGGCGTTAGAAATGCAGCCCTGGTTCTCTTAGTTGCATTCAGGAAAAACTGAAATAGAGAAGCTTCAAAAACTCTCAGCCCTTCAAAGACTTGCTCAGCTTCCAAGGGCCTCAGAGCCCATTTTGCTGCCAAGCCAAGGCCTTAGATTGTACAAGGTCTGCTCAGTTCTCAAATGCTACACAGAAGTTAAGTGCTTGCAAATATGTCCCAAACCAATCTGAAACTTCTTGTCTCAAACCTCTTTGCATTAAGAGATTCACACGTCTAATATGTCAGCATGTCACTACTGTATTGCCACTAAAATCCCCAAGATGCTCCTCATTAAGAGGAGCATCTCCAGCAGGTCGAGGGAGGTGATCTTACCCCTCTACTCAGCCCTGGTAAGGCCACATCTGGAGTACTGTGTCCAGTTCTGGGCCCCACAGTACAAGAGGGATGTGGAGCTGCTGGAGAGAGTCCAGCGCAGGGCAACTAGGATGATCAGGGGCCTGGAACATCTGCCCTATGAGGAGAGGCTGAGGGAGCTGGGCTTGTTCAGCCTGGAGAAGAGAAGGCTGAGAGGGGACCTGATCTGTGTCTATAAGTGCCTCAAGGGAGGCAATGAGGAAGATGGGGCTGGCCTCTTTTCACTGGTGGTCACTGACAGAACCAGAGGAAATGGCCACAAATTGAAGCATAAAAAGTTCCACGGGAGCTTAAGGAAGAACTTCTTGACGGAGAGGGTAACAGAGCACTGGCACAGGCTGCCCAGAGAGATTGTGGAGTCTCCCTCTCTGGAGATCTTCAAGACCCGCTTGGATGCAGCCCTGTACCACGCGCTCTAGGTGGCCCTGCGTGTGCAGGGGGGTTGGACTAGTTGACCTCTAGAGGTCTCTTCCAACCTTAGGCATTCTATGATTCTATGAGTGATAATTCTCAAAGGAAAACTTTCAAGCACTTCTAGCTGGATGGTTTAACATCCATGCAGCAGACTTGTGCAACCTGTGCACTGTCTAAGCATGGAGCCTGACAAAGGGCTGCCATTCTGTACATGGGTTGTTGTGCCTATGCTACCTGTACAGACCTTGTCCAGGCTGCGCCACTGTATTGCTCATTGCCAGGTTTTCCACAAGGCTCCACTCATACACTGGAGAATAAAATACCTGCCTGGGAGTTTCACCTCAGAAAAATAGCATAACACTGGTGCAGGTTGTGCCACACTTATCTGTTAGGTTGCAGTTACACAGAAGCATATTCAAAACAGAAAGAAAGCAAGCGGGCTCCCTGCCCTCACAAGCCTTGGTAGACAGGCTGCTGTACCATGTCCCACGCAGGAAGGCATGATCTGAACATCAGCTTTCCTGGGCTCCCACCTTTACCTCTCAGGCATTTGGCATCTGACCACCAGAAACTAGGGCTGTCCACCTCTCAGGGCTTCTCTTATACTAGCTGATCTGAATGAGACAGTTCATAGAAAGGAGGCACCAAATCTCTTAAATTTGTGATAATTAAATAGAATATGAATCTTTTTTTTTCCATCACACTGGGATTTCCCAAGTTCAGTATGATGAGGATGGTTTAAAAAAAACCCTGAGCAATGAGTCATAATCCCCTTAGGAGACATCTGCAAGGCTGAACCTAGACTGCGGTGAAACGTAGTGGTTAGCATATATCTTACGTTTTACTTCGCTAGAACAGTATGCAATTGGATCGATTACATTGCACAGTTATTTTTTCAAAGCAGTGCATATTCCTCTTTGTATCTACCATGCAGTGAGCTGTGCAACGTAGTGCCATCTCAGCAAGCTTAAACTAGTTGCACTGGAGACCAAAAGCAATTTAGTTCTGATGACCAATGTTAACACATCTTGCTTTTCATCACTTCCCATTTCTGGCATCTTTAGCACACTAAGTGCTTCACAGGAAAGTAATGCCAAGCCCTATTAGCACTGTTTCAACTTTTGTTTCACTTCCCAGAAGGAAAGACTGCACTGAGTCTCATGCGTGTAAGCATGAGATACTGCCAGTACCTTAGTCACTCCTTAAAACCTAATTCTGGTATCTTTATTTTATGCTCTGCTCATGGCACACTTGCAACAACTAGTCCTTTTCTCTCCAAAGGCAAGACTGTGACAAACAGGCAACCCTGAAAAATGACTCTTCAATAGTTTAGGTGGATGTAGCGGAGCAGCAAAGAGAAATTACATTGAGAAACGAAACCTTCCTGCTTTACAGAAACCAAGCAACAGAAAAGCAAGTGGAAACTGAAACAGAAACTTCAATGAAACAGGAATGACTTGACACATTTTGAAAAGCAGAATGGGGAAGCTCCCTCTTCAGGAGAAAAGAAACTTGCAATACACTTGCCTTTGCTATAATTATATATTTTAAAAAGTATTTTAAAATATTTTTTAAAGTATTTTAAAATATTTTTAAGTAAGTATTGTTTAAAAAGAACAACGGAAGAGCAAGAACATAGAACTACCAGACTAGAAGGATAATCTAAGTTCTTTCCCCTGCAATTGAAAGTGATCACATGAAAGATGGTCTCAGAATTCAGAAATTCCACATAGCATTTTGCTGCATATATCCCTTATCCTCACTGTAAGTTCCTGTCAGCCTGCAAGTAAATGGAAGATCTGCAAGAGAGGTGAAACTAGATCACTATTGCAGTGTGGCACCTGAAGAAAGCCTGAGATGTTAAAGACAGTTCCAGTATATGCTACTCCTACAATAATTATTTTTAAAGTTAATCTCCTATTCATACTGACAACTGCCAGTTCTTGAAAAGACATCACTGAAAAATGAACTGCCAAGTACAAACAGTTCAAAAATTTGCTTTACAGATAGCATGACAAGGATGGAATAAATGTGAAAGAGCCATAGATTTATTTCCTGTTCAGAAAAGAGGGAAGGAACACAACACAAATTCATGAAATATACGGGTTTTCTCAATACCTTTTGAGCTGGACATATTTCTTGTTTCAAGAGAGTGATATAACCCCAAATTTTGCTCTTGCAGTTTGTCAATACTTTGGTTTTGTACTTGAAAGAGAAGCTTACATTCTTCCTATCCCACTGCTAGCAAGAAGGAAAATACCCACCACGTGTCCAGCCTCTAGTATGAAGTTGTGGTTGAGAATTATGAGGGATGTGGGAACAATCACAAAACTTAATGTGCAGTCAGTATTTTCTGGATAGCTTTTCAGTGGTTTTACTTCATGTTCCTCGCAAAATTGGAAGCAAGGCTTTTAAGGCAGACAGAGTGCTAGAAGGTCCTTTCCCATAGCTTTAAATTGGGGGGTTTAACTCCCCCAATATACCAACAACTGTCATATAGTGCTATTTTCATAGTAGGCAATTGAGCTGGGAAATCAGCAAAAAAATGTCTGTGAACCCAAGCATTTTGAAAAGAGGTTTCTGAACCCTGAACAAGGGAGGTGACAGTGACAGCAAGATGGAGTAGGCGAGAGCCTAAGGGACAGCCCTCAGCTCCTGCGCGGCACCAGAACGGCACCGTCCCTCCCGCCTCTGCTGCTTTCCCTGATCTTTCTCCTGTTGCACAGCTCTCAGCAGGGGAGGGTAGACATATTCACACACACATAGCTGGGATAGATTGAAGCTCTGGGGCACATCTCATGCTGTCCCCAGGGATTCATAGGCATCCGCAGCCCTGCTGCTGCTGCTTGTGCCCTGCTGCTTCCGATGCACTGGGTGGGGACCACAGGAGGCTTGCGGGGACAAACTGCTTTGATGTGAGCTGATCTCAAAGGGTCTGGAAGCTCGAGGTCTGTCTCTGAAACACAAGAACACCACCTATCCTGGGCCTTTCCGAGGAGAGACCCCTTTATACCAGGCAGCGCCCTCTCATTTGTACAAGAATGGACAGCTGTCACCAGATAACTCAGAGTTTACAAGCGTCTTCACCAAATCTCTTTAAAAGAAGCTTTTAAAAAGAGCAAGCTGAAGTCACATTAAAAAGGCCGTTTTTCCTGGTTTCTTTTCGTTTGCTGTGCAGAGGGGAGGGCTGCAGCTCCGGAGAGCCTCGCTGCTCGCAGAAACCACACGTCAGCCTCTGCCGGCCGCTGCTCCCCGCCACTGCTCGGCAGAGGGCAGCCTGTGTCCGCGCCGCCGCCGCCGGCCCCGCGCGCGGCCCCGGAGCGCTCT
>VWPW01002016.1:6183-77569 GCA_013389825.1 Crypturellus undulatus | reverse complement strand
CGGGCGGCCTCGGCCTGCTCGCCCCGCCGCCTCCGCCGCGGCACAGCCTGGCGCGCCCGCTGCCGGGAGCGCTCGTGTCCCGCAGGAGCGCCGTGTTACAGCCGAGCTCGAACAGCAGCAGAGGCAGACGCCTCGCCTGCTGCGAGGGCACAAAGCTTTGCCGGGTAGCGGGGATCTGCTGGCAACCAGCCAGCCCCACTCCTGCCTCACGGCTTGCCCTGCAGCCCAGGGGCACCCGCGGGTGCACCAGCGACCCTCTCCTCTCGTCAGGCAGACGAATCCGACTCCAGTTTTACGTATGATTCCTACGGCTGTATTCCACTAGATTTGCCATAATAGCCTTCCAAAAACAGGACCTAAAATGACATCTGTAACGTTATAAAATTATGAGTAACAGCTTTCATAATGCTCATCTGATCTGAGGATGAACACAGGCTGATCCCCTTCAACTAGCCCTAGGATTAAGCATCTCAAGAAGTCCCACGCTGCAGTGCCAAGCTCTGCAGCCACCCAGCCAGGGATTTGGCATCACTGGTTTTCAGTTTAACGGGACATGGAAAAGTTTCTGTCATAACAAAATACTCAGGCTGCAAACTGAACTCTCCAAAATCTGGAATTGGCATCATTACTGAAGAATGTGCTACATTACCTGTGCCAGGACCCATATGCATTGCAATAAAGTCTTAATAAATGTTCACATATAAGATAAAACAGTTGTGACTTAGACATTCGCTTGATCACTATTTTTATGGCTGCCAAGACACCAAACAGAAATAAGCATTAGCAGTGGCTGAAAAAGTCTAGGAAAGGCAGAACAGCTGTTCTGACATTGGGCCCTCCTAGGGGCAATCTTCGTCCTACTAGAGTAAAGTAAAAAAGCAACTGCAGAAGATGGGGGAGGAGAAGGGGTGGGCGGTAACAATTTGGAGACTTTTGGTAGAAACTGGCTTATGAATAATACCCTTAATTGCTACATGCTAGTGTAAACACTCTTCTCCTGTCTCCTTTCTCTTCCAGGCTTTTAAAAGGGCCTATCATTCTAAATAACTACACATTAAATGTAACACTGGCTTCTGTTTTAACTCTAGCAATGTTGGGAATAACAACCTCAGGGAGCTTGTTGCCAAGATTTTTTTTTTTTAACTATTACAAAGTCCATAGCTGTTACTTCAATCAGAAAACTGGCACAATCACTAGTGCTTGAAAACATACAATCTCCTAACATGAGAAATCAGCATTTACAAAGTACTTCACGTATTATGTTTTTTGTTGGCTCTATTTATGTATCCTAAGCAAGAAGCAACTCAGCAACTAGCTGCACAAAGTACATGGCTCACTTACTGAGGAGTCTTAACTGGAAGAGACCACTTTATTTAGATCTCCTTAGAACATGCAAAAGCCTTTCCCTGACATCACGTGGGTTAGCAGGAGGAACTTGGAAAGAACACTCTATAAAGATGCTTGTAATGTTACTCTGTATAATTTAAATTGTAAAATATTACAGGGGCAGGTACTCTTAAGCACATTTTTAAGACGCACTTAAGTATTTTCTTAAATAATTTGTTGAACACTTAAACTAATGGATGCTGCCAAGTCTTCCTGTGCAGTGGCTCTGCTACAAGGCAGAAACTGTAACTGGGGCTCAATGCCTAGGGACTGCAGGACAGTATTACCTGTACTTGACGGCCATAGGGAATACACACTGTAGGGGCAGAATGAGGAGATGCATAGAAATTTTGTGGGGTTCTTATCTTCTCACTGTTGTCTACTTTTACAATTGCAATGGTCTGTTAACCCACTGTCAAGTGCAAGTTCCTGTGCTCTCCTTTTATTTATAAATGAAAACAGACAGAAGTAAATTGTACCAGACACAGGACAAAGGCTCAGTTCTCTGTAAGGTCTAGAGTTGAAAAGTCTTTCAGAAACCAACTATCTCCTCCCTCCCCCCTAGAAAGCATCCCTAAATATAATATTCTAAAAACATACAGACTCTACAGGAATTGCAATTTTCAACATTCCCTAGCTCCTCCAAGTCCAAATCAACTACTAATACAATGTACAAAAGCATTTCCAAAAAGAAACACTGTTTTTGTATCTTTTTTTCCTTCAGACATGGACTTACTCCAAAGAAGATAGTCATATATTCATTTGTTTAATAAATAGAGGAAATGGTTCTTCCAAATGTGATTATGATTCCAATTTTTACTCAAATTAAATCAATATATTCTGTTTGGACAGCAAACAAGCCCAGAAAATTTCAACAGAGAAATGAAAGTTTTGCAAGCTGTCTAGTTCAAAAGAATTCACATTCAAGTGAAATGCTGCTGTGCTTGGATTCAAGTTTGCAGTTGGGATAGAAAGGGCAAGCTAGCTATCACTAGAAAGCAAAGTAACTACTTCTTTTCTAGGCAGCATTCCACCTGAATATCTAAGCGTTCATTGTACTCACTAGACTGGATTAGAAACTACTTCCATTTAATAAATCTGGGCAGATTTATTGACAACCTTTGTATACATAAGGCTAAAGTTGGAATCCATGACAGAGCCAAAAAGTAAAATGAGACTTTTCAAATCTAAAAATGCTAAAACAGCCTTCCTGGGTCTAAGCATTAGCTTAACATAAAAAAGGATGATTCCTATCTCTGCGGTCTTGCCACATTATCAAATCCAGAACTGCAAGTCAGATATTTTTCCTCTTTCTGCCACTAACCCCATATAATTGGCCCGGTAGCATTGAACACTCACATGAAATGTGGCAGCACTTGGCTGGAATCCCCTTCTCTGGTTTGGAGTGCAAAGTTCCACACAAGTCTTCCACATCCCTGAAGCATGTCTTAACTCTGGGCTATTTAAGGACATCTCTTTCATGATTACTTTTGTCAAAGCTGTTCCATTATGTGTAATTAAATATTTGCTGGTATGTAAGTTTGAAATTGATTCTCTCCATTACAGAGAATGCCTAAACTACTGTTTTGTTGTTGTTGTTTGTTTGAATGTAAATTACCTAGTAAAGCAGCCAAAGAATTGTTCAGCTTGTGAAATCGCTACAATATGTGGGGTCAACAGTGGAGAACTTGCTGGTATTTACCGCTGATATTAAGTACCTAAAATCTTCTCTGTAACTATCTTTAGTTAATTGGGATAAGGCTATACGGATTTGCAAGACCAAATAACTCGCAGGGAAGACAGTGTTACACAAATAAGTTTTACACTTCGTCAAACTACATTGTCCTTTTGTTTTGTTTAGGTGGTTTTTGCTCCTTTTCATAATAAAGCATCTAGGGCTTTCTTCTTTGAAAATACAGTACTGTTTATGGGAAATAAGAAAATAAAGTCTTCTAACTAAAGGTGAAATCCAAGAATTTTCCTGCTGAACAAAGAACTTTAAGGATAGTTCCTATTTAGGAGGAAAGAGCTGAAATTCCACTATTTTAAAATAGACCCATACAATCCTGCTTTAAAAGCTACTCACCAGTTTCCGAGAATCCCAAAGCAGAAAAGGACTTTGAAAGGTCATTTATCCGGTCCAGATGGAGACTACAAAACTGACACTGATATTTCAGAGTTCTTATTTTAAAAATTTTGACAGCAAGTATTCAATTAGACAAACCTTTGCATCTTGTCATACCCACTATGACTATGAAGAGCAGGTTCTTCCCTGCATGATATTGTTATCATGCTTCACACATCATCAATTCCCTGCTTTAAGCTACAAAGCACCAATTTGGTCAGCTGTTCAAAGGGCACAATTTCAGCAGTTTTTTTTCCCCCTATCCTTCTGAATGTTCAAATTATCATGGTTAAACATGTTAACTCAATTACACTTAAATTATTTTATCTATCTTCAAAACATGTTAATTAATCCACAAAATAGGGATATACTTTTAGATGCAGATACTTATGGTTACTTTCCGTGTACTTTTGGGTCCAGAATTAAACAAGGAAGAGCTTATGACTCTCTCATATGTATGTTTAGGAGTATAGATACCTTTAAAAGTTTAGCCTAGGACTCTTCAAAAAATGATATGCTCAGAAAATTTCAAGTTATTAATTAGGATTAGAATCTAATGCTGCTAAATCTTCCAGACACAGAGAACATGACTTATGTTGTATCAGTTAGGTGAAGATGAGCAAGAATTCTCATATGTTTTCAGTATTAGGGTATTCACAAATAATTCAGGAAAAAAAACATGCATGGCTGTATAAATTGCCTACTTATTCCAATAACTTGTAATAATTACTTCCATACTCTATTTTAACTCTATACTGTACTAGCAAAAATGTTGATCTATTCTTAATGGCGGATCTCACTGCCTGAGACATTTTAGATTCTGGAGTTAATCATGTTTTGTGCATCTTTTTGAAACATAGGGATTTTTTCACATTTCCATCTCATCTTCAATAGTTATAATTTTGAGCAAGTTATATATCTTACTACCTTAGGAAAGGAAGCATAATTTATGTAATTGGTTCTTTAGTTTCACAAACAGTTGGCAGAAAAATAATATAATGACTGAAATTAATTTCCTTGCCCCATCTTTTGTAAGAATCAAGTATTTTACACATGACCAAGTTCACTGTCAGAACTTGACCTTAGCCTATTCTGGCACATTTTCATTTATCTCTAAATATTCTGTAGGGAGCCTCGCAGGGAGTTGGACTCTGTACAAAATTGTTGGGTATTAAAATTCCTTGGATTTCATCTCTAGTGAAAATTCTGCCTTCATCAAGATGGGGTCTTTATTCAGCTAGTTTAGACATATGATCTAAAAGAGCTTGTTCATTTATTTCCTTTCCTGCTAAAGATCTCCTGAGAAATTCTCTCTTTTCTGCCTTGTCCTTGTAAAAAGGTCAGCAATACTCAGTTTATTCTTTTAAATTCAAGTCTTTATCTGTTCCTATATCAGGTTCTGAATACATTTCTTAATTCAGAATTATTAAATCTCTGGAAAAGTTAGGAATTATGCTTTCAACGTTACAAGAATATACGTTACTATTTTGTGCTAACCAGAGTCCTTTGACCTCAGCCATGACAGCTTTGCTTCTTTACCCATTTTCTTGGTATTTAGTTGCAAAATGCAGCCAGATCATTACCAGAATTACTCTGACTGTGACTTGTCTAAAACCAGTTATTTCCGGGAATAAGCCTTTAAAAATAATTTTAACTTAATTCTTTTGATTTTTGTGATTTCAGTGCTTGCTGAATCATTTTAATGAATTTTTTCATCACTGTAATCAACAACTCCTCCACTTTTGGGGCATAGCAGGCAGCCAAGAAGATGTCAAGCTCCTCCTGTAGACATGACACCTGGTTTGCCCGTCCCCGTAGGGTAGTGCTTGAGCAGCCCACGCTCCACACCCCGCTGCACGTCCTTGTTCTGCTGGCAACAGAGCCGGCCTCAGAAGTCAGTGCCACCTTCCTCTGCTCTCAGCTATTCATTCCATTCCTCTGCCCATTCTCTAAGCAAGCCTGGATACGTGGAAGTCTTACAGAGGTGGCACAGTGAGCAAACGAAGAACAAAGCAGGTTGGGTAAGCCAAGGTATGAGGAACTGGCAACAATATGAAAGTTGTGATTGTGTGGATAATAAATGAGGAAAAAATGTTTAAAATCTTAGATTTAAAATTATTCTTTTCTCTTGAAGATCAGTAACGTATGGTCAACTTCTTAGGAAGCAGATTCTTTCCCTAAATAAACAAATTCAGGCAGCATCTTTCAAAGCATATTTCAAAATACATACTCAATACTATTAGTAGAAACCCTTTTAAAATACCTTATCATTAAAATACTTCATCATTAAAATAAATTCTTAATCTAAATGATGTAACTGGATACCAATAATACGAAACATCTTAATCTAAACAAGATAAGAAAGTACTTCTATCGCTAACTCAAAGGACATCATTTTGTAAATTAACAAGCAAAAAGATCTACTGCATGTTTGAGCCCAAATAGACCTGAGCAAAGACGTACTCATTCCTTATAACTGTTCCTTTTCCCTTTTGAAATTTTTCACACATCTTCCATATTAACATGATTAATCCAAACTTTGACATAAACTGTCTGCAATTTTTCTCAAGGTTTTTCATATGTTGTGATGTATATTACACCTTAAATTGTTTTGAATTCTATCTTGTATTATCTAATACACTGGAGCCTATTACATACGACCATCATTTTACTCAATATATCCCTTCTGGAATAGCAAAGCCCAACCAGATCCAACTAAGTAGCTTAAATGTGAGGATGACATAAAGTAAATCACACGTGTATAGAAATACAGAGACGTTAGTACAGCAGTAATACTTACAGAAACACAACAAAAAAATCCTGGACATTTTCTAAGTGGGTAATCAGAGCCATTTGCCACTGTACAATAAACCAGATGAACAAAACAATGAAGAAGCTAATGAGAAGGACGCATCATGTTCTTTAAATCTCACATGTCCCTGCAGCCTGCATATCTGGTATTACTGGTGGAATTCCTGTCACATCAGGTGTTTGACAAGATTGGTGTCTTACAGAGATTAAAAGCCCTACTGCCTTATAGATGTTGTCGTTTCCTTCTGAGAGAACTGATCTTATTGCTTTGGAGGGGGTTGTATTACACAGAACAGGAATGGACTGCAAAGCTCCAAAGTCTTTTTTTTTTTTTTTTTTTTTTCAGATGAAAGATTTCATAATCTTAATGACAGGAGCACCTACAGAGTCATAGGTAAGGAAAGGGAAAGTGTAAATCAGCAGACTCCTCCCTGTCTTATAAACGTCTCAGCAGGGGCCCCACTGTCTGGAATGTCTCCCATTTTATCTGTAGAGAAATTAGGTGCTAGCCCTGGGGTGGATATCTAGCTGCTAGATGCAGCTAATGCTGGATATGTAGCTATGGCCAAACGGAGTGCATCTTCCTTGTTCACAACAGGCACTAGATGAAGCCTAAAGAGACTGGTCCCTTGGAAATTAATAGATGTAATTTTCTTCACGATTACCTGGCTGGCATAACTCCTACATATCAGTAGAATTAGTTTCCACCACTAGTGTAAGTGAGGCTGGAATCCTAATAAGACTGTCTGCTGACCGCAGAGCACCACGTCATATCTTCAAGAGAGCTGACAGCACATAATGGTCACCAGCCGCGTTATGCAATGGCTGCAGGAACTTTCAGTTCCATCTGTGTGCAAGAATAAAAATGCAGAACTGAAGAAGAATCTGGTCTTGACGTGTGTAGAAAAAGTCAAGAAAAGGGCTATGGGTTATTACCTCATAGTAAATCATAGGGACATAATTTCCTACTGCCTAATATGGAAAGGAAAGGAAGAAAAAAAAAATGTAGTACATAAAAGCTTGATACTTAATGAGAGGTTCGACCTCTCATTCCAGGACATAAATTTTAAAATAAATGTATATTTGAGTTTGCTTTTAACTGGACAAATTACAATACTCCAAGTTGTCAAAAATAGTTAAACCCATGCTAAGTTTATATAATTAACTGAATGAATATTTTACTCTCTTTCAGAAAGCTAGACTCTGTTTAAACAGCTGTAGCCATTGCACTTAAAGTGGAAGATAAAAGTTTTCCCATGATAAACAATCTGATAGTAACTTCATGTTATTTAGGGGTCAGCAATTCAATTTGACACTAAGGTCCATAAAGTCATATGACAGACTTGGGCCTTCTTCCTAAAGTGCAGTTAACCAAGTCCTCATTTTTCTTGCCATTCCCTCTTGGAGCAGAGGGGGTGATCATCCTCTCCACCATCACATAGCAGAGCAGTGCCCAACTAGGTCCAGCGGCCCCCAAATCCTGGGATGTGCTGATGTGACTGCTCAGGCTCTGCGCAGTGCAGCCATCCAGAGCAGTATGCACAGCCCAGGGAGGACGGCAGCAACGAGCAGGCTGCCAGTGCCAGAATAATTGGGACCTCCTGTTTCAGGAGTAATGCGAGAGCACACAGTGAATGAGTCAAAGTCTGGATGAATTGTTCTGGCAGCAGAAATAGCTGGAACTTCGCCACCAGGAGCCCCTCAGCCTTTCTTATCTGAGATGTGCACATCTTCCCCTCTTGGAAAGCACCATGCATACCTCAGGGTGACAGGCAAGGAGATAGCTCCTAGCTTGTGCACATAACTGCTGAGATTCACCCGGGGCAAACAGGAAGAAGGATGCTGCCCAGTCTTGAGGGCTGCTGCTTTTTACCAGTGGTTCATGCTTGCCAGGAATCCTGTTCTGCACAGAAACATTCCACTGATCCTTCAGGACGTTCCCTAGAAAGAAGAGGATTTTTTCTCAGCTTCTCTTTGAGATTTCTTTGCTTTCTCTTCTCCATCACAGAATATGCTTCTACCAAGCCCACATCTTCTCTCTCCTAATTAGCAGTAGGGTTCAGGACTCCTGCCTTCTAGGATATGCTGCATTTAGCACTTGGATTCCCTGTGCTGTGCTCAGCCTTACTAGGGAAAATATCCCGAGCTCCAAGCACCTTCACAGAGCATTTCTCTATGTTTCTTTGCCTCTGACACGCTAAGATGCCTCTTAGCTTTCTCTCCCTGAGGGACAGAGCAGTGACACTCTGCCTAGCAAATTCATGATGGGAGTCACCAATGTGTTTCCCAAAAAACATTCCACAAAAGGAGCTTATTCGCAGCACAGTTGTCTGTAGGGATTTTGTTGGAGAAAAAAAAAAAAAAAAAATCTAGGCAGCTTCTAGTGTCTTAATTATTTTGTTTCCTGTCTTCTCATTAAGGCAGTCTTAAAAGGCCCGAACTCTGTCGTTTCATCAGTGGAAACAACAACACTAGCTCCAGCCAGGTGAAAGAAGCACCTGAGATGTGTCTGCGGTGGCGCTGACGTGGATGCAGTCACTGAAACAAAGTGACAGACAAAGTACTCTGGAATGAGAGATGGGGACAAAACATGTTGAGTAAACAGCAAAAGAAGTTTGTTGGCGAAGCACCCAGCAAAGTGAGCTAAGTTAGCTAAAGGGCCAATTTCAACATGGGATCAATGGGACTAGCCATCAGGGATTTGAAAGAAAGAAGAAGAAACAGCTAGGTCACTGTAAAAGAGACCATCAGCTATAGAACCTGTCTGGGACCATTTGAGAAGATTGCCTTGCAGTTCTGACAAAAATCTCTGGATTGCTCTGTGTTCTAGTTATGCCTCCAAGAAGCAAAATTTTCATTCATTAAACAGCAACATCAGACATTTTAGCTTTGTTTCCATCATGACATCAAGACAGGAGAAGACACAGATCTCAGGTGAAGCTTCTCCACTTCTCATCTGTCCCAATATAGCAGAACATTTCCCTCTGCCTTGAAAAGATGCAAGACAATGTTATCCCTCTTTGCCTTAAAAAGCAAAGATCTGGGCACCCTAACCAGAACTAGCTTAGTCCATCTTCCCACTCCACCACTTCTCATGTCCTCTCCTGAAAAAGAATATTTTTTTTTTTTAAAAGTCTCTGTTCTCCACAGTACTGGTAGTACAAGCATTTCGGTCTCCCAGATATTCCACCTGATGTACTTGAAAAGGAAAGAGAAGTAAGATTTTGCTAATGAAATCAATTTGCTAAAAATCTCATGTGCTGTCTTTTCTCTGAATTCGGCATGACAAACCAGCCACAGTTCCAGGAGTGTTTACTTGGAACTGACCAGATTTCATCTTGATGATTGCTTGTGATATATTCACTTTGTTTTTGTCTGCTTTTTGCACTTCTTTTATATTTTTTGTATTTCTTTTATATTTTTCATCTTAAGAAAAAGCTTTACCACTCTAGTACACAGATCTCTGCCTGACCACTACAAAACCATGCACAGGCTAAGTCTCCTTGCCTCCCCACTCTGAGCTGCCTAAAGCCAGGTGTAAATATGAATATTAGGCATAGCATCATGGTGCCACCCCAGCTTTACAGAAAGTTTTTTGTTTGTTTTTTAACTGACTTTACACAAGGCTGTTCAAAAATCAGGGGCCGGGGGTGTTACTTGGTCCCACGCGGCACCAAGCAGCTCTTCTCCCTGCGCCGGCCGCACACGGTTCCTGCTCTGCTCCACAGGGACCGCTCTGTGGGAGGACACCAGGAGCGAGCCTGGCCCTGGGACATCCATGGGACTCCAGCCTGGTGCCTTTGCGGGGCGGCTGCCAACAGAGTCACAGAGCACAGAGACCGCCACCGCTGAGTGCCTCTAGGTTGGCATGTGCTTCAGGCTACAGCTGTCCTGCCACACAAAACGGGAATACCAAGAGCTGCCCGAGGAGTCTGAGCTAGTCCTTGAAACAGAAAATCAACTTGTGGCTGTGGTGGCTATGGCGCAGTGGACCTACATCTGTACACGTACGGGGTGGAAGAACAAAAACATTTAGACATTACTGGAAAGAAAAATCATGCTTACTGATTACAAAATGTGTCCAATCTTCCTCCCATTTATACTTTACAATCAGCTCACGGTGACCTTCCCAGCAACTGAGATCAGAGATAAGCCCAAAACCAACTGAAAGTTTTCAAAATGCGAAAGAATCTAAATTCCCAGTTGGCCAAATGAGAGATGCTCTATAAAATTCAGTACACTCACACTGACACACAGGTGAAAATTTCCTGCCCACATTGTTTAATCCTATTGTCTGACACTTAATTAAAACATAATAACTCAAATGTAATCTTTTTGTCCAGCCACTGCTGAGACTATTCTAGTTCCTTATTCCATGTGGAATGAGTCAAAGTCAGTGATCCTTGGAAAAGCTGCAGTGAACAATCATTGGGTCGTCACATTTTAGAAATCTTTTCATATCTCAGAGCCTCTTGAGAAAAAAATTTGGTGGTGCATTACTGTCACGATTTTTATTTTTTCATTAATGTATCAATTAATCTTACACATTTTTTTTCATCGCTTATAAAACCAATATGGAGTTAAAAAAAATCCCTGAGTAAAAAGTAAAATAGAAAACAATCCTTGCTACAAAGTTAGTATCATCTGAAATTTTCCCTCTGCTTACTGTTAATAGGGAAACTATTAGAACATTTGGTCAAAGGTCAGGAAACAGCAGGGGCTACTTGAGGAACTTTGCCATAGTGAATTACTAGATTTAAATTGTATTATTATTGGAAAACATGTTTTCTATCTCAAATAAAATCACCTTATCAGAAAGTCTAATGAAAATCAAAACGATTCTAAACCCTGGAACAGATAGGGAAGTCTGGTGTTGTATACACAGAATTCAATGGGGATTATTTCCTGGAAATAGAAGCAGGTCATCTCTACTCTGATAAATCATTAGCAAAAAATAAAACTGTTTTGCTGTAGAATCATTGTTCTAATATAATACCGTAATTTTTACTCATTTTCACAAATCAGAAACCTGTAGAAGAGATTTTTTCATCTTCCCTCCCTTGCCCAAAGGCTAAAAGATTATCAGTTTTGCGCAAGTGAGGGTTCCCTCAGCACTAGCACCTTACAGCCTATATAACCATAGGACAGGGAAGTCCATGTGCACAGCACACAATACAGTAAAATGCCTGCATTTTGTTCTGAAATATAAATCTGAACCATAACTTACATAAAATCCTAGCTCTACTGACTCATATCCAGGTTTCCTCCAGGGCTGAGAAGAACATGCACAGGGCTTACACAGCTCAGCCTGCAATTTTCTATTGCATAACTGAGAGGCACCAGCCCGAACTTTACTTTTAGACCTCCCTGAAGCTATTGTGCAGCCAGCATCACTTAAGAGTCTACAAAAAGTAGCACAGGTAACAATATCAGTAGTTGGCCTTGACTGCATTCTGTGTTCAAACTTTGTCTCAGCAAGTTGATCTGGACAAAACATGCAAATTCAGAACACTTTGTTTTCGTTTTGTTTTTTCTTTTTGCAAAGATTCCCTGAATGCTGCCTACCTTCATTGGCAATTGCATTCATAGTGTTAAGTACAGGGAAATTCAGCTTCCTATTTCCCAAATGAGAATCCATTGAGCATTAGCTATTGTTCTGACCGCAAACAGTGAAATTTTTTCTCAATTTCCATTTAGCTTTTCCAAAGGGAATACACCTGTGGCCTTGACAGGTGCTCTACATGCTATTCCTCGTCCACAGAGATTTTCATGGATTACCTGTGCATAGAAATGAACATTTATAAGACAGGCAAGTACTCAGCTTACAGCAGAGAAGCAAACAGACACTAAGAAATACTGCTCCCCAAAACTCTCTAGAGGAAGAAATATCAGTTAATCAGTCTTATCAGTTAACCAGTGGTTAATCAGTCTTTCACTTTACTAATCTCACACATGCACACACAATAAATAACACATAGGATAGAAACTGTTTTTAAAGAAGAGGCAGCAGAGCCCATCCTGACCCAGCATCGTCCCCAGGGCTAAGTAGGAATTACATAAAAGGAATAAGACTTCTTCCACCCTGCCCAAATTAAATCCAGACACACAACAGCAATAGGCTGTTTAATCTCAAAGGAAAACATCAACGGATTAAAGAGAAAACAGACATTTACAGTGACCATGCTTACATTGCTCAAAAAAAAAAAAAAAAAAAAAGGATAAATCCTGTGACTGCTTTCCCAAGCCAAGGCTTGTGGTCATGGAGAAATTCTGTGGAGTGACCTTTAGCTTCTTCAATCCCTGGGAGGAGACTCAGGGAAAAGCCAACAGATTCTTCTTCAGGACACTCCAACGCTCCCTCCTCTCTATAGCACCAAGGATTCGAGGTACAAGGAGTGCTTCAGGCAAAATGCCTCTGCTTTTCCCGGGCTTTTGTAACAGGAACTTCTTAGCTCTTGCCACAGTTAACGAGCCCGTGAACACTGCTTCTACACTTCAGTGGGGAGAGCTATCCAAAGCAGGATTTGCAAGGTCTACAGAATTCCCCCGCATCACTTCCTCCACTCCACTCTATCTTCTTTTCCTCCCATTATATGGCAATAAAATTGCAGATCTGTGACTTTTAACACAAAAATTTGCATGTCATTTGGTTACTTTACATACTCTGACCAATTTCAAATGAATCCAACAATTAGACAGCAGTCTTAAAGAGAGCAGCTTTTCCAAGTTGCACAAAAGACAGACAGACAAGGACAGACAAGGAGAAGGGAAATTTTCTAGCAAAGAAAGGGCTGAAGTGTGAGCAGCACATGGTTACATATTGGAAAATCCAGGCACAAGACACGACTGCAGGAGTCCAGGGTGCCATTTGCTCTGCTGCTGGCAGAGCTCTTGGAACAATGCTTTCAGGAGCATTTAGTCCTTCTGTTATTTATTGGAGGAAGGCAGGAATGTCATTGGAACAGCAAACCAAAATAAAGCATTAATTGCACTGTATGCTCCCAGCTGAGGAAACTTGCTATCCTTCAGTTTGCTATCCCAGCATGTGATTTACTTGAAATCAGCCAAAATGTAAAGAGGGAAAAGGAGGTGACTGGTTAACAGTCGTCTGACTGTATTACTCACTAAGATAATTCTTTTTAAACATGGATTACCATAATATAACAAGAGTAATTGGTAAAGGAGGAAGCTAGTCCTGGAACTGTTTACACATGAACCAACTTTCATAAACACAGACCTTTCTCAGAATCAAAATATAATTAAGATCATAAATTGGTCAGCGCTGTGCAACTTTCTCATGTGTTTGAAAGGCTATTCAGGATTTCAGTGTTTTAATTATTACAGCATTAGGAAACAAGCCACATTATATATAAAAAAGTTTGATAGCACTCTGTAGAAAACACCTTTCCATTTCTCAAGCTCTTGACTTCCTCTACATTTTCTGACACAGCATATGTCAGTAACTAATCAAACATATAATAATTTCTTTTGTGTCTGCAAGGAAGTATATATGAAGGGGAAGAAAAAAAGGTATTTTTATGATTTAGTAAAAGCAGAGAAGCAGAGCAGTTATCCTCCACTGCCTCATGGTTATTTCAACATCTGTGGAAAGATTCCTGTTAGTTTTGTAACACAAGGCTCTGGTAGGAATAGCACCACAGAGCGGTCCTGCTCAGGCTTGTTAGCTACCAACTCCTGCTCCTGGCACGCTGCCCCCTAAACCTGCGCCAGATCATATCAAGGAACTGATCTGACTTTAAAAACAGAAATGAAGGAAATCTTTTTTTGTCTTTTTTTTTTTTTTTCTCTCCTCGGAGTTGTTTTTCACAGCAATTCATTTTCCTGATCCACCTCACAAGACAGCTGGGCAAACATTTGCACCGGTGCTCGTGGAAGAGCAGGAACAAGTCGCAGGAGCCTGCTGCGCAGCACGTGCAGACTCTGGAGTTGCAGGGGGAATGTCGTAGCAGGTAGTGCCCTTTAACACTTCATGCTGTACAGTCACAGGCTCTGGTTTGAACATACACAGAAACCAGCTGCATGCCTTCTATTCCCTTTGATTGAGAATGGTATGGGTTGATGAAATAAACTGGAGATCTTTTCTAGAAACATCCAGACAGATCCAAAAAATGTTGCTGTCAGCTTATTCTTTCCCTCTCCTGATCCCTTATGTCTCTGCTCTTCTTTAAATATAGCTCTATATTGATGTCCTATAATTTCCATTTCTTTTTTTCCCCCATTTCTAATTATTTACAAGAAGATTTTGACTTCAGATTTCTTCTTAGTTGTAACTGCATGATGTCTTTGCACCAGGCCCTTTCGAGCCCTTGGTTTTGCATCCAACAGGTAGCTGGATGCAGAACTACATGATATTGATGCCAAGCCAGAACCTCTCCCTCTGTAGTCTCGAGGTTTACCCTTCTCTTGGCTCTCAGCCCACACTGAGTTCCACACTGGAACCAAGCAAAGTCAACAGAGTGGTTAGCCCTGGAGGAAGGTAGCTTTGGGTAGCTATGTGGCCTTCACTATGGATGCGGCATCATGGCTTGGACGCTTGCCAAAGTGTGCTGGAAAGAGAGAACAGCCCAAGGCAGAGCTCAGGATACAAGACAGCAGGGGATTCCAGGGCCCTTAACCATATCTCCAGCGGGACTGTAGGCCTTGTTGAGGTGCTACAGAGCTCACAGGAGACCTCCTAGTGCTTTCCTGCCCTTCATGATGTGTGCTATTTACTGGCTTCCATTGCCAGTTGGATTATTTATTTTAGGAACAGATGCAGAGGTAAGATGAGCACAACTCCAGCAATAGCTTATTGAGCAGTACATTATGACAAGTATATACCAAGATTCTTCATTATCCCTCTGTGCAACCCTTTCTCTGTCCAAATGGCCTGAACTCATCTGTCCTTGGCTTGGTTAAGTTCTGGCATGGATGAGTATAATATTATGTAGCCTGCAAAAAGATACTTGTGGAACCTTCTTTCTCTATCACGTCTCATTCCCCTACTCCTCAGAGCTCCTCAATAAGCCCATCCTGCTCACACAAGATGTCTAGACCAAGGACCAGAGTACCGCTAAAGAGATACTGAAAACAAGCATGGTTCAAAAAAGCAGCATACCCTTTTCCCTAGACATTCTGTACAGCATGAACCCTGATCAGGATGATTCAGTAAGCATCCACCACTTCAGAAGCTGGCTCAAGCAAAGAACTGCAGCTCTTCTAGCGAATTATTAGAGGGAGCAGCTGACGGGAGGGGGAGATGATAGTTTTTATTTTCTCAGGGGTACTAAAACAACCTCAGTAGCTAATCTATGGTCACAGAACACAAGCACAAAGAAGAAATCGGAAGCCAACCTCTTCTACGGTGATGTGTGTGAATCTTTCTGTGGTTGCCATGAATCAGAACCATATGATGACAAGTGCACTGAGATCGTCCTCAGAAGCAAGAAACAAGAGAAAGAAGGGGGCAGGTGATGTTGAAGCCTCCATAAGATGCAGTGCAGTGGTAATAAGACCCCTGGAACAGCCACTTCTTCAAAACCTGGACGGCTGTCCCATGGACCCAAACCCTCCAGCACATGCTCTGCCACATCAGGACCCCACTATCTGGTGGACCGAATTATACTAAATTCTATTTAATTTAATTTAACTTAGCACTGTGGTTCTGCTCCATCCCTACACTTCATGCAGCCTAATGCTGAAGGAAACCACTGCCAAGCAACATATTTCACTCTGCTGGCAGAGGCTTGGCCAGACCATGACCCACGCCACACCTGCTGCTGTTGCATTCCTTGGTAGTTCTCAGGTAGGAAGCTGAAGCAGAACATTACTTGTGCAATGCTAAGATGCAAACAGCGACTAGTTCTAACATGGACACTTAGAAAAGCTGCTTCCTGAGATGATAACTGATCTGAGAAACAGAAGGCCAAACCGCCTACAAAACTACCCCAAAATCCCCACAAAGGAAGAGACTGTACACAAGGAAAACTGTGATACAATAAACCCATAATCTCTGCCAACACAAAACCATCAGGGCAGTTGTGTTGCTTGCTGTGCCAAGGGAAATCAGATCAGCCATAACCACACCTTAGGATGTATCAACATTTTTTTCAAGTAGGTGATCCCATAGTGCATAGATGATTGTTCGTCAGGCATGTCCTCACTGGCACCTGGACATGGCAAGCAGTTCCTTCCTGCCACGCCATTTTTCAGCCCTCTTTCCTCAAGCTTGACAAACCAATCAATCCTTCTGCAAGTGTCCCATGCCCTTCAGGGTGGGAGCTGCAAATCAGGTTCTGAGTATTTTATGCTGATTCAGTCTGCATTAACAGACAAACATTTCAGATGGACATTCTGACTGTGGCCCATGGACTGGCCAGTGATACTGCCATAGGCATCAGTCTAGTCTTCTGTGCAACAAGTGCGACACCTCTGTCCTTCACACATACCTCTCAAAGCCACAGAGCCTCATAAACAGGATGCTGCCCCAAAAATTTCCTTTAAAACATGCTGTAGCAAATTCTGAAGGTATTTCTTTGCATAACTGCACACTGTATTTTACACAGATGACTGGAAAACACCCCGATGCTCTCAGGACTCACCGAGACACTCTTCAAACAGAATAGTTAACATAATAAAGAGGAAGGGCCCATTTTCTCTTTTTTCCCCTGCCAGCCACAACCTTAAAGTTTCTTCATCTCTTTCTTGTGACTTTCCCCCTGCTCCACTTGGTCTGACTCTTGACTCCTCAGCATTCAAGTGGTCCCTTCCTCCCTGCTGCTGAGACAGGGGCCCAGCGGCTCTCAGTTCCTTCGCCTTTGATGAGTCAGAAAGGACCGAGCATGCTCAGTGAGAAGAGACCTTCATAAACTGCTGCTCTTCTATTTTAAGATGCCAGTGCTGAGTAAACCATAGAGTTTCAAAGTGACCCAACTTGGGAATTTTTTTGGTTGTTAAAACAGCAACATGTTCATTACAGACGGAAAGCCTCTGCCAATTTTAAAGCCACAGTTTAATACGAAGACAGACCATCTAAAGGAAGATATCAGAGTATTTTTTAGCATTGCAAACAACTTCATTCTCAACCTCTAATTTAAATCTATCCCTGTCATTTATCTATTAAAGGACTAAATTCTTTTTTATCTAAGTTTTCTTAGATAATTTATTCTTAGTTTTATCTTCCTAATCCTAAAATATACTGCACAATTGACATTAAAGTATTTGGAGCAGACTCTGCACTATGCCTTTCAGGCAGAACTTGCTCAGGATTTTTAACTTTTGAAGGTTTACACTGAAAGTGAATCTTTCCATTTTGTGGTGTTGCAAAATTCAGCATGAGATCATGTGTTCCATCTAAAGCAGTGTGTAAAGCGTACACAATCTTAGATGTCTTTTCTGACCAGGCTCTTAAAGGCCTGTCATGTGTTTGCATGGAGTGTGTGTATTCTGTGTGCATGTTCTTGATGATACAGTTGCTTTGGTGGTGTGTGGTCTGCAGAAGAACTGCTGAAGCTTGGTCTCAGTATAATTTGTGAAAGTTTCATGTCATGCAGCAACTATGACAATAAACAGTCAACTGCACAGTCATTTCTGACACCAAAATGTAGATCCCCTACTATCATTTCTAAAAAGAAATCTGAAGAAACTTCCAGCCTTCAGCAGAGTCAGTTTACGGTATTTAAATAAGAGGAAGGTCAGACAGACTACACTTGACATTGCTGGGAACAGAGGCTTTTGAGGGAGGAAAAAAAAAAAAAAGCCACTTTTAAAAAAGCAGCTAAAAGGATTCCCATTTGTCTACTATCATGTTAATAAAATAATCTTTCAGAAACACTCAAAGGAGAACAAGGCATTTCCCATATTTTAGAGAATGTTATCTAACTCACTGTTCATATTTAAAAGTCAAATAAACACTATATAAGAGAAGGAAGACAGTATGTATCTATACATACATACTATTTTTAAACATACATGTTTAAATATATGTTACAGCAATTAAGCAAGAGACAATAAATGAAAAGAAACAGCACAAGTGACCTAGAAAAAACAGCCATTAGAGATGGCTAACCTAAAATCAGAGGAGAACACTGTTTTAGCTTTTCCATGTTTTATCAAATCTGTTTCCCTATATCACATCACCACTCAGATAATGTAGCTGGGCTTTCTTCCAGACCAGTTGCACTTTCCTTATCTGAAAGGAAACTAATACTTCCCTGGTTTATTAGCAGTTCTATTTATACCATAATTAACATGTGTTTTCCTTTAACAAGGAGGGCAAAAAGATAGAATGAGCACTTCACAAGGAATAAAAGTGAAACTGTCCAGGTAGTAAAGCTCTACGGGAAGGAAGTTCAAGCAGGAGGTTGACTGTTACTGGAGCAGAAAGCTGCTCCTCTCAGTGTGCATTAGATCTGTGCCTTTGCACCTCAACCAGCCCAGATAGTTTGGTCATTCCCAGGATTATACAGAACCTGGGCCAATATGTTAACACTGTTCGTAGGCAGAACCACTAGTGCTTATGGATCCAAATGGATGTCTCTCAACCTGCTCCTTTTAACAGTGAAGCCCCAAACCCCGCCCTGAAAATTCGCTTTCAACATTTCATGATCCTTATCCTCAATGTGTTTTCCTAATGTCTAGTAAAATCTTTCTTATTACAGTTGAAACACATTTCTTATCCTATCTGCCAGAGATATAGAGTAACAAAAGTTATTTCCCTTATCTTTGGGACAGCCTCTTAGATATTCATTGAATCACAGAATGCCTAAGGTTGGAAGGGACCTCTAGAGGTCATCTAGTCCAACCCCCCTGCACACGCAGGGCCACCTAGAGCACGTGGCACAGGGCTGCATCCAAGCGGGTCTTGAAGATCTCCAGAGAAGGAGACTCCACAACCTCTCTGGGCAGCCTGTTCCAATGCTGTCACCCTCACTGACAGGAAATTTTTCCTTAAGTTCCTGTGGAACTTTTTATGCTTCAGTTTGTGGCCATTTCCTCTTGTTCTGTCAGTGACCACCACTGAAAAGAGGCCAGCACCATACTCCTCACTGCCTCCCTTGAGGTACTTATAGACACAGATCAGGTCCCCTCTCAGCCTTCTCTTCTCCAGGCTGAACAAGCCCAGCTCCCTCAGCCTCTCCTCATAAGGCAGATGTTCCAGGCCCCTGATCATCCTTGTTGCCCTGCGCTGGACTCTCTCCAGCAGCTCCACATCCCTCTTGTACTGTGGGGCCCAGAACTGGACACAGTGCTCCAGATGTGGCCTCACCAGGGCTGAGTAGAGGGGCAATATTTGAATATTTGAAGAGCAGTATCTCTCACCTTAGTCTAACATATCTTTTTCATCCTTCTTCATAGGTCTTGTATTTCAGATCCCTGTCACTGTTATGGCTCTTGTCTGCTTTATCTCCAGTTATTCCACATGCCTCTTAAAAGCCTTCAGTCCCAAACTAGACACAGTGTTACAGCTGCAGTTTTGGCAAGGGTTAGTGGAGAGTTACTTCGTATATCTTGCAAGCATTTATGTAACTCAGGATTTGTCATTTCACAGCAGCAGCACTGGTGACTCATTTTCATGTTTTTACCCATTTTTTCTGTTACTTAACCACTTGCTCTCCAAAAAGACCTATGAATGACTGTTTTTTATATATGATTTAATTGACATCATATTTTTATCATTGTCAGATATTTTGATCATTTCTTCCATTTGTCAAGATCATTTTGAGTTCTACTGTCCTTCAACTTACTGAAAATATAATTGAACACAAGACATTTCCTTGAAGAACAACTTCAAAGTTCTTCAACTTTTCCCATCCTACAGTAGTTTAATTTGTGTCTTTCCCTAATTTGCTTATGGGAAAAGCATCAAAAGCCTCAGTAATTTCAAAACATTTGAAACCTACTCATTCCTCCATACTTACAAGGTCAGTTACACAAAGTCTGAAAAAGGAAATAATACTAACCTGCTTAAAAATAGTTTCCTAGCTTATTTTGACTCAAAGGTAAGAGTCTTCAGCTCTTTTTTCTACTTTCCTTCTCACTAGGATAGAAGAGAAAAAAAAACCCACAAGATGAAAGACCAGTATTTATCTCAGGTCAGAAGTATTTTCCAGACCAAGTCTGAGCACTCTGATATCTCAGAAGAAGATATCAGAAATTTAAGAATCAGAAATAGGTTAAGAATCAGAAATAGAACTAAACATAATATTATGATCAGCTATTTGCAGCAATGTAGCAGCTGTAGGAAGTTGGTAGATGTCACAGGTAAGAAGTAAATGGCAATTCCTCAGAAGAAAATAGGAGAAAGCCACATCAAAAGCATATGAAACTGATTAGTGCAATTATGAAAACACATTTCTAAATTGAACTCTAGAGGTGAGTTCAGTAATTGGAAGAAAAACTTTTCCATTCTGTTTACCTATATTTGGGGGGAAAAAATATCATATTTCCAAATCTGGTTTTATTACAAATAGCCTGAGGATCAGTGGATATTCAGAAAGAAAGGAACCAAATGTGTGTTTCTAAAGTGAGATAATAATTATGTAATTCATAATTCACTGTTCTGAAACCAGTGCATGATTTTAATGGGATGAAAAAGATCCATCTCCACTGTTACATGTAAAAGTGCTTCAAGTCCTTACTGCTCTAAGTTCAGTCCTTTTCATACAGACAACCTTCCTATAGCTTTCTACTATTACGACAATGAAATATTTCCATTTATATCCATCAGATATCATTAAATCATTGAAAGAAGTTAATTGGTTAAAATATAACAGTATGCTGCATTATAATTGCAGAACCACTTCGGTTGGAGGGGACCTCGAGGTCATCTACTCCAACTCCTGCTGAAAACAAAGCCAGCTTCAAAGTTGTTCAGAGCCCTGACCCGACAAATTCTGAAAATCTTCAATCCATTTTATTATTGCAATAGGGATCCACTATGGAAAGTCCTTCTTGAGGAATACTGTCACAATTTGTTGTGTTTACTGTGCATACTGCATGTGGCACAAGCCTCGCTCCTCTCACACAAGAGGCAAACAAATCCAATTACTGCAGCATCAGCACTCTATTTATTACATATTTAGTTGTTTGTTCCAACGGGTCCTCCTAAAAGAAGTACTGCCATATATATCAAAGAAGGTCTGGTTAAATATTAAGTCTGGAAGTGGCATGAAAAAGGAGTTCAAGGAGTTGTGTTTCCACACACATCTTGGTGCTTATACAATCACCTATAAAAACCTTCCAAGCAGTATCACAACTACAGATTCCATACATTTTTATGGTATTATATAGAGAAGTAAGAAACCATTTTAAGACTAACACAGAACAAGGCATCCAGGATTTGGCATCAGCAAGCCATTCATAAAGCTTCTCAGTTTAAATAAAGAAAAAGGAAAAATTTTCTGCCAAATATCTGTTCCGCACAGAGCTATGCAAAACACACCCAGGGGGCAAGGATATATTCTGGAACACCTGACAGTTGGAATGGAAAGCATGAATGTTTCTGCAGGCTGACAAAAGCACATGTAGGAGTATAAAATAATTACATGTCACCTAGTGAAAGTCCACAGGCCAACTCCAGTTTCAATCATCTGACGTCAGCTAGTAGAAACACGTCTAATACAGGCAGGTCTTCCAGTAACATTCATCCACCGCTGCAGGCAAATGTGCATAGGCAATTAATCTCATTATCAACATTTCCATTCTCCCGTTCATCTTCAAGAAACGGGAATCCTTTGTAAATTGAAAGCAATTATCCCATGTTCTTGCCCGTGCAGTTAGAGCATGGAGGGAACCAGCACACTCAGAGCTCTTGGATTTCATTTATTTAAATTGTCTTCTCTCTTGATCCCTATGCAGAAGGGAAAACCTGACAGGGGAGGAAATCTAGAGTGTTGATGCAAATGTATCTTGAAAAATATTATGAATTGAAACACCCTTCAGCTAGTCCTACTACCATTTCCAGCCAACCTATTTTATCTACTTCAGATTTACAGCAAAAAGAAATCTTTCAAAACCATAAAGAAAGTTGCAGAATTAGTTTACACATTCAAAAATTATCATTTTAGTTTAGGCTTCTTTAAATAACAATCTTGGTCTTAACTGGCTTTAATATATATTATGCCTGTTTCATTACAATGCCATTTTACATATTTAAAACTAAACAGCTCAAAAATAAAACAAATGGTCTGCCACAAAGTAAATAATCCAACTGACGTGTTTCTGGGGGAAAAATAAACATGGCTCCAATCCCCTTTTGCAGTCAAGCTACTTTTTTCCTTTATATTCTAACCCAATTTTTTCTCAGCACTGAATATCCCTGCCATTGCTGAAGCCAAAAGCATATGTATGCCGTGCAATGAGGCATCCAATTAAGCTTACCAAAATCCAACTTTCCCCAAAGAGCAAAATGAAATGCTGATGCTGCTTCCAATAAACTCTGTCCGTTTTCTGCTCTCACTGTTCCCAGGGGCCCAGTTAGATGAAGGCAGACTAGCTGCTCAACAGCATTCCCTACCTTGTGCCAGTGCTTAGTGGCTGGCAAAACATCCCTTCTTTCCACATCTGTAGCATCACCCTCACCAATGCTGCAATCGTGTTATTCTTGAATTTATGCTTGCAGAGAGCCAGACTCCACGAGGCTCTGAGCCTTGTGGCTCCCCGCCATACTACAAGGCATGGGCAAGACTTTGGGAGGATCGCCTGCTTGCAATTTAAAAAAGATTCCCCTCTTTCCTGAAACTGAAAGGCAGAAGGGTAGCCTTCTGGTGTGCAGTTTTCATTTCCATCAAACACAAAGGTGAGGGACACTTTCCCTTCCTGAAACAGCAACACTGACATTTTCTCTAACATGCAAGCTTTACCACAAAATGATAGGTAAATTCTTCACCCGCACTCCAAGAGTAGCCAGATTTTGGTGCTCACTTTTTCTGTGAACGCTGCAGACAGTGCTATCCAGACACACAAGGACTACCAAGGTCACATCCATGCTTACACTGAGGGCTGACTTTACAGCAACTCAATTTTCCCCCAAAGAATTACTATAATTACATTGGGTGCTCTTGTTCAGCCCCCATGCATCTCATCTAGCCTTACAAGCAATATTACGAGATTGACACCAGACAAGCAAGAGGATCTACAGTCATTTCTAAAAATGCCCCAACACTGCCTGCCATAGAGATGCATGAACACAAGTTTAGTGAAAACGGCCTGAAGAAACAACACGGGTATGAAGTAACAGCCACAAGATCACCCAGAATTTCTGGCTGCTCTGGCCCTGGCCAGCTCTGGTGGAACGCAGACACAGGCACAGCAATAAATCCTCCGCTGCTAAGCTGACGGGAGACGTCCCCAGGGGACGTGTAAACAACGCAGAAATCCTGTTCGGCTGAATCAAACCACTCTGAAAGGAAGGGTAGAGGAGGATTTAAAGGAAATTCAGAAAAAAAGCTATACAGTATTAGTGTATTGGATAAAACTTTAAGGATTATATGCATTGCAGGTGTAGGAGTTGGGAGGAGGGAAATAGAGACATAGGGATCAATTCTAGATACAAAAGATAATACCTTAGCTCCTGAGAGTAGATGTAAAAAGCATGGACACTGAATATTGAGGAAATACTAGATTTCTAACTTCAAGTAAGGAAACATTTAATTAAAAGTCTTATTAGAATACACACTTAGGCCAACTACAAAAGATAACTCTCTTGTGTAGCTTGCAAAGTCCCCGAGCTCTCCCCAAAACAGAAACCTTAAATAATTCATATACCTGAATTCTGAAAGGGACAACTTAATGACTCACCATATATTTTGAAATTTCAAACAGAATGGCATGTCCCCAGAGGAAATATCTGAAAGATCAAGGACTTTTTACCTTGTTTGGTTCTGGAGAGCATAGCCTTTCAAGCCTAGCTTCTTGAGCTCCTTGAGTAAGTAGAAAAAAGTCTTCTTAGTGGAATACTAACTTTCCTAAAAAGTATTGGCTTAATTATACTTGGTGAAGGTGAATATACTTGGCGTATTACAATGTGCAAACAACACAGAGAATCTTTCAGAGGTAAGCATACACCAGAAAAAACTTCTTTGTTACTTTCTTCATTATCAGAATTTCCTAATCTTAAAAAAAAAAATAAATAAAAAAATAAAAGTATTGGATTTTGTACAATGAAAATTGAAACCAAATTAATTTCATCTTCTGATACTGAAGATTTACTTGCCAAATTATTCTGGCTCAGCATGGATGTGGTAACATGTAGTTAGCGATGGAATAAATAGCTGGGAGCATGCTGGGAGTCTTTGAAGACTGCAAATGAAGCAAATGTTGTAGACAGATTTCTCTGACTTTCTCTGACTGTTCAAGTGAAATCTATCTCAGTACTGATGTTCAGCTGTCCTAAATGTTGTCTATACTAGGCTGACCCTTCTGCAAGTATTTTCTCCATGATTATAGCCCTAATAATTTGCATCATGGATTTTCAATACAACGCAGGGAATACTTGGCAATTCTGAATTGAATCCAAGAGCCACTTTCTGTTGACTCCCTGCATACGGCTCTTCTGGAATCAAGAAGTACAGTACACTGGGCTTCAGCCTTTGACATCTTTTATGGCCTTTCACACACCCATAAAACACAAAAAATTCCAAATGCAAAATGATACCAATGCAAAACAGGTACTGTCTTAAAATACTTCCCTGACTCTTCTTCCTCACTTCTGACTTCTTGCATAGAGAGAGATAGGGAGAGACAGAGAGACTAATTGCTCAAAAGAGCTCTTTAAAAAATGAAACTGGTCATCTCTACCGTACATAGTGGAAATGCAAACATCCAAATAAGTAGGAGAAAATTGGGATGTCCATTATTGTAATGAATTGGAGACTACGGGTTAGTGAGGTGTATAACAAAAGAACAACATTTCTGAAAAAATAGTTTTGAAATACACAGTTTAGTTCATATGTGGAATTAGATACAACTTCTCCATGTACTTTCTGTGCTTCGGTAAAAACTTCATTGTAAAAGTATGAACTTATATGGTAATTTTATAAGTTAAAAGTTTAGTCACAACACAGGTCATTTCTTCATGCAGCACTTGCTCTAAAACACAAAATTCTTCTACAATTAAAACACACTTTAAAGTTAAATAGAGGCATCCAATCTGTCAGTAAACATTGCCTTTCTAGGCAAATTTGGTAGTTTAGCTTTTTATATATTTATATAACATTCTGTTCACTTAATGTTATTGTTGTTACTGTCTTGCCTCAAACTATTAATAGCAAAAATCACTCCTTACTTAAAAATAATGCTATTGGTCTTGAATATACTCATGATTCTTGCCATGACAATATCACTCTCAACCACAGGAAATGAACTTCCAACATGGGTTTGCAAAGACTACAAGAAAATTAATACAAGGCTTTATATCACCAAACATTGTAGACAGTTTCTAATCAAATAACATAACAGGCTGGCATTACATGTCAGAGAAAGTGTCATGCTGCATCTATGCTTTGTCAAGAAGACAACAAATAGGAGTACAGATGCTAACACTTTTAAACTATGAAACAGAAACTATAGACCTTGTGCATAATGTTCTTCATGTCAGCGTCCCTGGAATTTCCTTAAGAAACAGAATAGGGAAATAAAACTCTGACAAAATACACTTTTGTAGTCTGATTTAGAATGCCCTTTGGAAGACACATAAAGGCACGAGCTATGTCATCTGCAGCTGTAAGACTCTTAAATGGAATCTGGTTAAGGCCACAGCTTTTGACCACCCTGAATTGGGCAAAAAGGGACAGACTAGCAATTTTATTCTTAAATTTGTGATGCTATTAATTTCCCATCCCCTTGAGACTCACCCTTGCCCATTCTGAGGGCTGCTGATACCACGTGCAGAATCCTTATGTCCACCAGGTGATTTTCTTTAAGAGTAGAGGAGATTCTACAGGAAACAAAAACAGATGAGTAATATTTTAATTAACATTAAGCATAGGAAAAGAAAAGTCTTCAGGAAGTTAGTGCTAATAAAAGTAGGTACTTAAAGAAGGGATACATTCATCACTAGGACATCCGCTATAGTATAGCTAGGGAACAATCCAGGATGATTTTCTAATAAGCTATTTTCTGCAAAGACAATTATTTTGAATCAAGTTGTTCCTCCAGAAGTAAGGGGGAAAGAACAAAGACACACATTGCTCCCCTTAATACACTTTTTCCTTTCAATCGAGCATACTAAAAAGCATTGTTCTCCCTTCATTTCATAAAAACACTCAACTTAAATAGCTTTTTGAATAGTTCCACATTAGAACAGATCATTTTGAGGAATTAAGGAGCTTAGAACATCTGTTATATTTCCCTCAAAGCAAACAGTAAAAATCCCAAAAAGTAAAGACATGAACCAATCTGTATGATAAGGCCCAATGCCCCATGTTCTATCTGCAGCCTAACATATCTCTCCATCTAGCTCATGTCGGATACTTCAACCTGTTCATGAAAACAAGAAATATGACTTTGTCATTGCACTGCATGTTTTTATCCTCCCAGAAGCTGTGCAAGTAATTCCATGCTCCAACCTACCCAATTTCCATTGCACTTCTGCTCCAAACCTAAGACGAGGGCCTAGGTCCTCACTGTTTGGTCCATTACTGTTATTTCCAACCCACAAAAGAGTCATCTTCTTAATGCCAGCTGAAAGGCAGCTAAGAGCCCACAGCAAAACAGGCTCCCAGCTGCAGAAACGCTTCTCTGTTACCTCAGCAGGAATTCACACCGGGGAGCTTAAAGCCCCCTTAGTTTCAACTAACATGCTTGCTCCTACGTGGGAAAAGAGAAGAGCATTTAAATAGCTCAGTGACAGTACTGGATATTAGCTACAACAGTTTACAGTGTTCCCTGGCCACATTGTTTTGGAAGGAGATTAAAACATTCCCCAAAGCCCTGCCTGGTTGAAGAGAGGTAGCCCAGCTGGCCACTGAACTCAGTGAAAGCCTTTCTTTCTATGGGCACCACTTCTAATCCTGTCTTTACAGGCCGTAGAGGATTCTTCACCACTTTTTTTCTAACACTTGTCCCTCATAATAGCAAAAAAGACTGGAAGAGGAGAAGTTACACTGGTATTGACTGGCCAGGGTGTCCAGTTAATGTCTCTAGGGACACATAAATAGTGATGGAAGGTCCAGCTTTCAAGGGTGCAATTAGGGAGCTAAGAGAGGGGATAGGAATGGGGCTAGCCCATATGACATCAATGTTCATTTTAGTCAAATGACATAAACACAGGACGCTTTTGTTCATGGAGAGATGGAGAAATGCTATTCTGAACTTGCATTACAGTAATTTCACTTCCTTATCAAGGTCCACATTGCTGATTACATTTTCCCATTACATTCTCTGAGCCAAGCTTTTGTACTGCACTTTAAAGAAAATGATTGAATGCAAGAACACACATGTTAATGATATGACAGGCAGTTTCTTATGTTAAAAGTCCTCATTTCTGAAAGCTTTTTTTTCCCCTCTTTAGGGGAGTTTGAACTACTTTTTGTTCTTTCCCCTGTCAGACTCAGAGCAGCAAAACTAATTTTATAAAATCTCTTCCAAAAGTACTGATGCTTTTTCATCTCAACAAGTTAGCCATGAGTAAATTAGTTCTCAATAATTTCATAATCTTTTAACCAGACTGTGGAATCTTTCCTATACCTGATCTAGAAACCTCTTAAAGATACCTTTGGTTGTTATGTTTCTGAAAATTAATACATTGGCTTATCTGCAATTTCAGACCTAGAAACAAAGCCTCCAAGTAACATTTCTGTGACGAGTGAAACCAATAATCAAATTAACAAAAACATGAATAGTTTCAACCAAAGGCAACAATGAGCAACAACACTCTTCAGAAGGTAAAAACAAGTTAAGAATTCCAAAATTAAACAAAAGGTTAAGCAAATGGCTGGTTTTCAGGTTTTATTTTATTTTGACATTCAAGTTAATACCATGTTTATTTCTATGACTGTAGGAAAAAGTTGAAGACTAATTCCTATTTAAATATTTTGGGCTTTGAGAAGCCTATTATGTGAGGCATTGTATTTTATTAGGCATTTTGTTATTGCTGAAAAAAAAAACAAATTTAAATGTGTTATTTTCCAACAGCAGTGGTTAGTCTACCAAAAGACAGTGCTTCCCACTACAAGCTTGGCTGTGCACACACTTATGACGGTTAATTTGACTTTGAAGTCTGCTTGACTTCCTTCCTCTCTTCCTTGCTAAAATTAGTGGTTCATGTCTGAATCCGTCATCTCCAACCTTCCCTGTACCCAAAAGTAAAAGCAAATTTTGTTCTAAACCTTGGATATTAGTTCTCCTCTTTCAGTTTTGAGACCAAAATTTTCACTCTGTTAGAACTTGGGGGTGGATTAGTTAGTCGAAGCCAAACTGTACAAGAAGCTTCCAATATAATGTGAAGCAATCTCAGTACTTTATTCTGGTGCTTCTATTTCCAGTCACAGTTTAAATCATATGAACAATTTTGCATGAGAACATAAAAGAATCTGGGGAAGTATTTGCAAAGCCTGATGAAGTCAATCTCACAAAGTTGCCACCAGCTTCCTCTAAAAGAGGCTAATTCAGAGCAGGAGACTTGTAGGTGTCCCAAAGTATCCCCTGGAGAAAACTTTTCCCCATTGGTTTTAGAAGGAACAATAGAGATTGACCTCCTGGCGGAAAAAAATTAGTGACTCACCCTTAACCAAAACTTCTGTGAAAACAACGGACAAAAAGACCTTTTTGAGTATCCAAAAGTCCTGTCAGAAGCATATCTGACAAGAAGTCCATGTTGTATTTGAAACACTTGGATACAGAAAGTTTTATCCGTTGCTTCCAAACAAATTGACAAATCCTACGTACATGTACATTTGCAAATGCAAAGTTCAATTAATGACGTAAGAAATAAATCCCACTAATCTGGATGCAAAAGAGTTATCCAACACTGCACAAATAAATGATTGCACAAATACAACTTGAAGCCATACTTTGGTTTTACAGGCAAAAACTCCAAAAATGTAGTTTGATGCAAAGATTTCCTAAGGAAAAGTTTCTTGTTCCCTAAGGAATTGTATATTTACTGTGTAAACTGTCTTCAAAAGCATCAAATTTAATTTGCTCAAAGCAGAAAAGTGTCACATAAAGGTAATTACATGGAAGTCTACAACTGACGGAAACAAAAAGAACAGAAATAAATAAATAAAAAAAAATGCTCAGCTCATCTTCCATCTCCCAGCTGCAGGACTGGAAGCAGGAGACACTTGTTTGGTATGAGTGTCATAAAAGTTCGATGTTACTGGGTATCTCTAGAGCTACAAAGGAGCTTTTCTTTCTTCCTCATGTGTTAGGGCCACAGAACTTGCATTTGCTCTCTCTACCTACTTTACTTGCTCCAGTCATTCCCTCTGAGCATACTCCAACCTGTTCCACATATCCACTGGACACACATCACTTTCCATTTGTGTGGATCATCATGCATCACTTTCTTGGATTTTTCCCTTTGACTCAACCTCCCTTCATACTCCTGTAGGAACAAAGCCCATGCACATCCCTAACTTCCTTTTGCCTTTCACCTCTAAATTCATGGAGCATATTCTTTGCAGTCACTGACAGAATCACAGAATGGTTGAGGTTGGAAGGGACAGAAGCAGCTTCTTCCCTTCTCATTCTACCTCTTTCCAATTTCAACTGAAGTGACTCCCAGGCTATATACAACCCAAGAGCCAATCCATAATTCCTATCCTTCTTCAGTATCAGCTCTTTTCCAAGCTCTGTCCACAATCCCTCTCACTTCTTCCTTTATACCTATCACTAGTAAATAATAATATTCACAAAATAAACTATCCTCTCTAGTCTGAGAGCACAGATCTATCACTCAAACCAGATCCTTTTGCCAAACTACAGTTGTCTCTTGCATCTTAAGCATCTTCTAAATGTCAAGATGTTGTCTCAAGCCCAGCAAATCTAAATAGGGCTCATCATAATTTCCTTCAAAACATCTCCAATCCTCTTCCTCACTCACTATGGATAAGCTGCATCACTTCAAGACTGTTTCTGATGCTGACCTACCTATTAGCCTATCGAGGCTATGCCTACGTTTTGCCCACTCTGCAGCACCACTGGGTTTTATCTCTCCTTAACCATTTACCCTTCTAAGATACACTCCTTCAGGCAGTTATCACATCTTTCTCCTTAGCAAGCACAGAACCAAGAAGCTGTTTAAAATCCAGTTCTTTGCTGGACTTTGTCAGTGCTCTCTGCACTTTTCTTTTGTTGGAGTACTTCAGACTAACTGCTGAGCTTCACCTTTAGAACCTTGTATAGTACGTGACGTTTGTATTTGCCATCCTCCACACGATGGCAAGAAGAGGTATTTCAGCTCTGATTGGTCAGTGATGCTTGTTGCCTGTTTACTACTAATAATCTTTTCCATATATCTGCTTAAAAACCCTCTTTTGTTATGATACTTAAGGACCTTAAAAACAATTTGGCATACAGAGATCACAGTCTCTTTTGGTAAACATTACTGTCCTGCTGTCTATGTGTGCATACAAATCTTCGCAGACACTTTTTTTTTTAATATTCAAACTCTAACCTTGCCAAATTAGGGATTATCTTTTTGTCTGTGCTAATAGGCTACAGCAAAACATCCTCCTCTGTAATTACGATTTTTAAGCACTGCAACACTACTGGTTGCAGTAGTGCAGTAACAGTTGCAGTAACAACAAATAAAATGCAACCCAGATTTGTGAGCTGGAAAAGAACGAAGTCAACTGAATAAATTATTTACAAGAGATTGTTCTACCAGATGAAACTGAGCTAAGGAATAATTAATCTCTTTGCATTAAGGCAAAGTTTTGTTGTTTTTTTTAAAAAATTTTTTTTATTAGCCAGTTTAAGTTTCTCAGCCTTCCATGGCTAAGAAGTTGGATGCAATGTAGAAATAAGACTCAGAATGAGAGCATATGCAGAACTCCTCCAGCATAGTATAATTCCTCTAGGAGTCATTCTGCCAGAATATGATAAATCCGTTTTGTAATTCTTCTAGTTTCAAATACGAGACTACTGATGATAGAACTGAGAGAGCAGCAGATTTGTGTGGAACATAAGTAATTCTAGCACTGGAAAGGACGATATTCTGCAAAATAAGGAGCATTCAGGAGCATTATTTTATTTGCAGAGTGTAATATCCATCATTTTATACATATCTGAAATCTCATACAAGGACAAGGAGAAAAGTATTTTAAATGAAAACAGTATTTGGGCAATTGAGTTAGTTTTGTTTACATTTTTTTAGCTGCAAAGTTACTGTGAGATTGCGGTTGCAGCAACTACATCACTGCAAATCTGTTTTGGAAATTTTAAAATTATTTCTCAAAGATGAGAGAAATGATGAAGGGCTTAGTTCATATACTAAGGGGAAATTTTCTAAAAAGCAACATGGGAAATCAGTGTGTATGACAGACATAACTTTAGTATTACGAAGCTGCAATGGTATGTCTTCATGTATTAGCACAATAGTGAAGGAAAAGAACATAATAAAGTACAAAAAAACATATTTGACAAAAATAACTATTTGTTGTATCATGAATTAGGATTTTATAATAGCTAAATGTTGCAGCAAACTTGGAGCAAGGGAAGCTTGTTTTTTTCCCCCTGCAGCTTTTGGGAATGAAAAGTTAATTTGCAGAAGGATTCCTAGAGCAGAACGAGTGTACTCTTAAAAGAAAAAAAATGCTTCCTTAAATAAATATTTTTTCAAAAGCTAGAATCATCAGAATCATCTAGAATGCATCAGGTTTAAAAAAAAAAAATGGAAAATGGTGAAAAGCAGAGGGAGGTCATTTACATTTTTACATTCATATCTAATTAAAGGAGAAAAATGAAACAAGGGAAGTCTCTGGAAATGGTGAGATCCCTTGCCGGTGGAGGAGCACAGCAGTCACTTTTGTCTGAGGCTGCCCCTGTGTGCAACATGTTGCTTGCAATGTCTTCCTCTTTCTTACAAGAGGCAACACTACAGATCCTAGAAGGCAGATTAGTGTTTCTATGAGATTAGGGTTTTTATGAGATCCACAAGCACCATTTCCACCAGGTATTCTTCCAACTTCCCTCATGCTTTTTCTATTTCCCAAGCTGCTCTTTTCAGGCCTAATTAGCCACTATTGGCTTCCCTGCAGTCTTTCTTCAGGTTTCTCTCTCTGCTTGCACTAACTCAAAACTCAGTACCCTGCTGTCCTCTAACAGGACTTGACCTCCTGGTTCCACTTGGCTATAAATGGGTATCGAAATGTCCCCCCTTTTTCATACCAAATATGAACACAAGCATTCTTTAGTTATCCTTATAAGAAAGGGCAAATATTAGGGAAAAAATGTAGGGTAAAGTTTAGAGGAAAACACAACAACAACAACAACAACAAAGAAAAAAAAACTAACTTGTTACTGTGTTTCATCAAGGCATTCACAGCCATGCCAGGCAGATCTATGATTTCAGTTTTATTTCGGGGAAGTTTCCAACCTTCAGTGACCCATGAGCAATGATATCAAATAAATGCCAATGCCGGTCACTTCATACTTCCCTTTTCCCGACAATCTGGCATATTTTTGTGGTTGTAAACACTGGAGAAAATACAGACTGTGGACCAACAATTGTTATTAGGTTCTTCTTTGACACTGAATTTTCATATAGTATGTGATAAGATGTAAAACACATTCATCTAGCTAAAAGTATGCACTTAGTTTTCAAGCAGTTGTAAACTGTTGAGTCAAATTCAAAGTTGACTCTTGCAATTTATTTTACCTGTCCGCGAAAGACACAGCGTATCACCCAGAAAGTAGTTATTGACATTTTCAACATTTCAGGTGCCCAGTACATCCCGTTCACAGGTCTCATCACTCTGTTGGCTTCAGCAAGAGGAAAGGCAGGGAAGGCCCTGCTTCCTCCCTGAGTTATGACCACTCTAGCCAACATGCAGTAACCCTCTGAACACCTGGCTAATCTGGCTAATCTTCTCCAGTAAATGCATAGGGATGCTGCCCTGAAAAAGCAGGCAGAGAGTGAGCTGGAGTGAACCAGGACAGAGCAACAACAGAATAGTTTTGACTTGTCCATCAACGTTAAGGCCCTGCACTGAACCATCATGCGTTAGTCATTAGGAATAACTGCTCGTTTGCATCCCCTTATTTGACTTCTCTTATTAACGGTCCACCGCATGCCAAAACCAACTGACGAGGGCCAGGAAGACATTAAGATATGCAAAATACTACTGATTTCTCTGAGGTAATTTCTACTCCCGTTTCTACCATTTGCATGACAATTCAGGACAATGTAAGTTAAAATTGATATATACATATGTCAAGAGTAAAGCTCAGATCATTGCAGGTGATTCAACCTGGATGCTAAAGAACTGCCTTGAGCACAAGCTCCCTGAGCTCCTGTGCTTTCCAAGGGCTGTTTATGTTACTACGCACACAGCGGCAAAGGTCTTTGAGCTGCCTGCCTAAGACAACAGAGTTCACTCACACACGGTAGAAAAGGTCACAGATCTTAAGAGATCACTGTCCTCACAGCAGATTTAGTTCTGGCTCTGCTCTCCGTTAAACCAAGAACATACTAAAAGTAAAACCCGGAGAAAAGGCTGAGATCAATTAAAAAACTTATGCAGGACAAGGAAACACAGAACATTTTAATTACTGAGGCAGCTCATTTCCTACGCAATGCTTTGCGGGTTGCTCTGATTCTAAAGTGCAAGCACAAATAGAACAGAATTGTGCTTACTAAAAATCAGACAGCAGGTCAAGAAATTCCACTCGTGAAATAACTGTTTCTTGCTATTTCATACTGCACTCTCTACCTGAAAGGTAGAGGAGAGGAGTTTTAGAAGAGAATTTATTTCCACTGGGAAATTCTTGTTAAAAACTCCTACTGCTTGTGTATCAAAAACCATAGCAGGAAATGTAACATAAAAGAAGCACAGTCAGTAAGTATTCTAGTTATTGCAAAACCAAAAGAGAAGCAGCAGGTTGAATGTAGTTTTATGTACTATACCTCCCCAAGTTTTTCCACATCAGGTTTCATCAGTTTTTGTCATATTTTCCCTTAAAATAAACATTCTTCTTTCACTGTAAAAGAAGCTATACTGCTATCAGGGGATACCAACTAGGCAGAGGAAATAGCGCTTTCTCTATAGCCAAGCTCATACCAAAACCAAACTAAAAAAAAAAAAAATATTACAATGGTAGTTTGTAAATGTTCCCATGTAGTTTATAATAAAAATAGGTAAAGCAAAGTTTCTTTGTTCTTTGTGATTGCTAAGCTAATAAAGATTAGACTCTTTACTTGGGAATTGGCCAATCGCTGTAACAGCACCCAACTTTGTCAGAATTGTTTGTATCTCAGCATTACATATGCCTAAATTTATACTTTGAATCTTAACATTTTAATTTTAACCTCTATCATTGTGAGCTGTTCTCATTTATATTTTAATATTGTAGCTTTGTATTTCTGTGAATTGCTCTGCATGGAGTGTGAAACCTCACAAAAATAATCCGATCTGTTGTATGATAACCACCGTTTTGTGCTTTTCACTTACTGGAACTTCTTCATCATCATTAAGCGGCTGACCAAAATTATACACTGGATCTAATTCAGTAGAAAAACTTCTGAGTGTAAAATCAGATTCAGACTGAGAAAGTTGAATTTCTATGGAAATCAACATTGATTTCACAGTGGGTTTATTAAAGAGATCCACCAGCAATCAGGGAGGACCTGCCCATCTTTTCATACTATCCACCTCAAAATGGCAGGTTAGAGGAATCTCCGGTGGAACTGGCCAAGGACTGCTCATATCATTTCCCTGATGAACAGGTTCTATAGAACCTGCTTACCTACATGTGGGATGGAGAAAACATGCTTTCCCACTTGCCCCTTTCCACTCACGCCTCCTTTTATTTTATTTTTTGAATTTCTGTCATCCTTTCTTGTATTGTGACTAGTCTGACCCATGTGTAGAGCCATCCTCAGGTCTGCAAGGACCATGGTGCTCCATTAACCCTTCATCGAAATGATGCTGCCTGGTGCCCTGAAGAATGTTTCACCTGCATCTAGCTACAATGGGGAATATGTCCCATTACTACTATATCTTTACCTAAACAAAGTTTATTAAAATATAGCACTTAGGCTCTAAAACATTGAAATACTATTTTTAAATATTTAATAAAACAAAATCAGCCTTTAATTAAAATTTAGGATTCATGTATTCCCAAAGGATGCATGCAGTGGAGATGATACTAGTATTCTAATACATGAGGCATAGACAACCCATTAAATGCAAGAAAGCTCTGCCCGAGCTCCCTACTGGACAGGTGGATTCTATTGTTAAAGTATTTCGATCTGTGGGAATCTATAACTCACCGAATAATGCATAATTATAATTATACAATGCATAATTATATATAATATATAATTATGCATTATATAATAAATAATATAATAATTATAGTAATAAATATATAATTATATAATGCATAACTCACTGATAAAAGCACATTCTTGCTGAAAGAAGCTGAGTCCTGGCAGAAGGACAGGCAGAGGTTTAGTGCATCATTCAGCACTGATGCCTCTTCTTGTTACTTGGTATCTGACAAATTACAAATTAACCAAGCTACATTTCAGCATTCTAACTATTTTCACTCTGCTTATGCTTGTCCAGATCAAACAGAGGAAAATAAAACTTGATAAAAATCAACACCTAAAAATCTACCTTCTTTTACTTTACTCTTGTAAGCGGTATGTCAATGGTATGAACAAACAACACATCTTTTTTAGAGTTTTGACAGTATATGAAAGCATGTTTAATTCTGTTTTTGTTTAGTTTTGGAGACCAGATGTTCTAACGTAGTTCAGAATGCTATCTTACATCCTCCACTGTTTCCTCTATACTCACATTCCATCATCTCTGTTTATTTCTTCTCCACCTTTTACTTTATCTTCAGAGGGGAAAAATAAACACACCTGCAATCCACCAATTCACTCACTCAATCTGGTAACTACATGTTGTCATTTTCTACATACCTATGATTCAGTGTTCTTGCTGCACCATATTTTCAATATGATCTGACCCTTCACATGTCTTATTTCCACACTTTATTATGTACAAATATACCAAATAGCTGGCTTCTATTCACTAGCTCTGAGCATTATCTGCCCTCATAATTTTACCAGACAATTTAGAAAGACAAGAAAAGTTTGTCTACAAGCTGTAATCTGTATCTTCCATAAAATGGAAACAAAAACTGTATGTAAAACTGAAAAGGGAGTTACTGTAGAATGGAAAAGGAAAATGAACTACAAGGCAAGCTCATAATAAAAATTTCTAAGAATGAGGCATGTTAGAATGCCAGTGATAATGGCAGTGATAATGCAGACCATGACCAAGATCATTCAGTGACCTAAACTGAATTCTTGCAGTGTGTAAGAGCTGCAAACTCTTTACTTTCATCCAGGCATGCCAACCTTAATTTAATTCTTAATTTAATGCCTTAATTAAATCAACCTCCTGCTTTCCCCACTACCTGCTTTTTACAGCTAGCAACCACTTCCCCAACTGGACACATCAACACTGCAATTCCTCAGTCAGTCACCCTAGATAACATAGACAGCTTTTTGCATCTACTCTACAAACTGGTAGTCTCAGTAAACTAAATAATATACTTCTGCTTTTGACTAAAAGGGGAAGAAACCCTCACTAAATAGCTCATCAAATGGCTGCTTTAGGCTCAAACATAATGAAAGAACTATTGTGAAAGAAATAATGAAGTTCAGATGTCTTTCATAATGTGTTCCCAAAAAAGTCAAAATGACTATTACTGTGTTTACATCCTCAAGACAGCTTTGATTCCATCTACTCTCCTGTCTCTTGACTTGACCTTATGCCATCTGCCTGCCCAAAACCAGGGAAAAAGACTTGGGAATTGTAAATTTTCAGATCTAGGCCACAGCTAAATCTCACCAATTGAGACATTTCTTTCTGCCTAAGACTTTTCTTATCCAGCCAGTCAGCCAAAAACCCTAACCACATTTTCACCATCTCAAGCATTGCAACAGTATTTTTTCTGGAGCTATAAAACACAGTCTTGTCTTGCTTTAGTCTATCTAGAAATCACCTGCAAAGATCAGCTCTTATCTTTTGCCCTTGGCATTCTTTCACCTGCATCTCTGCACTGTTGACTATACCACATGAAAATGAAGCCTTTCTCATTTTTCCATTTTTCATTCTACCTACCTATCTATTCATCCATGAGGAAAGACTAGGTCCCATTTGCAGTCAGATTTTCACCATAATTGTTCTCAAGACAGCACCTTCCTGCAGAAACTCATGCTTGCAAGCAGCTGTTATTAAACAGGGGCAAAGCTTGTTTTGCTGCTATCCTTTTTCAGACTTTTCCTGTCCACAACTCTTTGTCATGATGGCTAGATGAGCATGCTGACCAAATCTGCCTCACTGGCTCTCCCCAACTCCTCCTGCGCTTCCAGCGCTCTCCTTAGACCCATCTGTTATCTCATGCTTCATACAGACTTCAAGCTGCATTTGGGGGAGAGGGGAGGAGGGAAAGGAAGGATATTGTAAGAATCATATGTTTATACAGTTCTAGGCACAATAGAGGTTTTCATGCCAAAGGATGGTTCCTAGACACTAGGAGAGCAAACAAACAAACCCAGCATGCCCAGTAGAGGGACTGCACTGCCCCAGCTGTGCGAGCTGAACCCATCTAGCACAGCGTTAGCTACTGTCACCTCAACATGGCTCCCCTTAAACAGGCTGTCCCTTGTCACCGAGCACCCAGTCCTGCATGGTTTTCACAGCCCAGTTCCTACTACCACAAAAAGGAGCCAAAACTGTAACAAATCTCCTACAGGAGCTCTATATTTTGCTGTGACTTGGAGCAGAACCCAGCACACTGAGTCACCTCGCCTATTGGCAGGGCTGCTTCCTGCCTGGAATGGAATGAGGAGCTCCAGGCTTTTGCAGTGGAGAAGAAAAGCCCACAGCATGCAGGCCCAGGCAGTGATTTACAATTACCCCAAAACACTCTCCCACCTCCACACACTACCCTCCCGGCCTTACACACTCCTGCCAACAGACTGCATGCAAGTTCAAACAGTCCACGAACCTGCAGCAGCTGCTGGGGAGGGTGGACTTCGGGTGAACAGTGGACTTAAGCTCCATTGCTGCACCACGAGGCAATGGGAGCAGGGAGAAGGGGGACAGGCCTCCTACCAGTTCTCTGTGGAGCACTGCCAGCCATTTCCGTAACCTGGTGAACTCTGAGAAACATTGTCAAGGACAGAAAAGTGTCCAGCTGCCTGCAAGCAGAAAGTAATGCGCAGGTCTCTGCCCTTGGGAGTGGGGAATGGGTTCTGCTTGGATTTACTGCTCCTTTTCCAACTGTGAAGGCAAGTACTGGTAAGGATGAAAAACACTACAGGGAGAGCAAAGAAATGGAGAAGGTTCAGAAGCAGATCCTCTCCCTCAGGGAACAACAATGCCTGGAACTGACTGGTCTTAGGCTGGCCAGTTTAGAAACATCTGGTGACAGAAAACCACATAACTGGAGCATAGCAGACAGCTCTGGAGATCAGTCACCTCATCCAACCTCCTGCTCGCAGCAAGGCCAGATTCAAACAGCACCCATAGACCTGCGGGAGGGCTGGGCTCTGTGCCGACCTCAGGATGCTCATAGGTTTCAGGGCCTGAGCCAGTCTGATGTTTGTAGCAATGGAAACAGGAGATGGTTTAACCCAGACCCAATACATCATATAAACGTCATTCTCAGACTCTAGATTTTGTAACACATGGTACTTACACTGTCATAATCAAAGGGATTGGGAATGCCTCCACTATAGAGGCCCATTCGCTCCTCCAGTCATCTGCTCTCTCTACTTCTGCCACACCAGTGTTATCCAGCAGACTTCAGCTGCGTGCGAGAAGGAAAGGACACGGAGCCAAGCGTCCTGCACACAACAAAGACACTGTGTCCCAGACTACTTCTCTATCTGCGCTGCTTGTGAAGGAAATGGGGGTGGAGGGATCAAAACCCTCAGTATGAGAAGCATTTGAATTGACATTCAAGCACAAACAGCTTTGCTTTATTAGCCTTCTGCTGATTACAGAAACGATTACATCAGTCTGGAATTGAATATGCCCTGACCTAGGTTTTCAGAAGCCCATAAAGACAACGGTTGTCATGATGCATTGTCACAGATATTTAGGATTTGCTGTTATATCTGCCATCGGAGGTAAGTAGGGGTTGTGGGACAGATTTGGGGTGAGAACACAGTGATCTGCTTAGGGAGTAGGAGCAGCAGGATTTTGCTTTACCAAAAGTCTGGGGAATTTATATCCTGTATCGCTGTTTGAGATCAGCAGGAATGTTGCAAGCAGACTGGTCAGGCAAAGTTAATTAATTTCCTGGACCTGTCACTATGTTATGTTATTAGCCAGCATTAACTGATATTTGGACAATGATTCATCTTGTTTTCACTATCAGTAATGACCTTTTCATTGTGGCTATTTCTAAGATATACTCTAAAGTAGAGTGTGCAGGGAGTCTTACTGGAATCTTTTTAATACCACTTCCTTTGAGAAGTTAACTGGAAGACTGGGCTAGATACCATCAAAGACCTGCTGCTGTTTCACAGCAGTTTATGTAGCAATACATTAGTGAAGAGCCATAAAAAGTCATATTTTTCATAATGTCAAGACTTAAATGGATCAAAAGTTTTTTAACAGAGCAATTGCAGTTCCACGGTAGCAAGAAATTTATAATCATTAGTTGAGAGCATAATAGAGATTATTGTGCTTCTCTATTTTCTTCAACAATTTTTAGCATCCCTTTTTAAATTGTTAGCTTATGAGAGTAATGTTTTTAATTAAACTGAGTTGATAGGGAACACATCCAATCTCTGCTAAGGGAGGAAATGCTGTCATGAGCACTCAAAAATTATTCACTGTCACAGCCTACTTTTAGTTTTCCTTCTTGTTGGTGATCATGCCATAATGAATACATTAGCCTAAGCAATTTAGCACTAAGTGATTGTAACTGTCTACTACAGCCCCCTCCCCGGCCTTCCCATTATGCAGTTAGACATCACGCCAGTCTGTTCCTCCATAAATCACATTGTACAACATTATGGTTCAAACCTCCTTTCCTTCTGCACCCTGAGCCACACACTGAGCATGATTTCCCGAGGCTCCACATGTCCTGTGCTTCAGCTCTTTTCTAATCATCATAAGCTATCAGGATTTTGCTTCCCCTCATACCCAGGAAGACAGTAGCATCTTCTACAAAGCTACTAAAACTTCACTCACAGGAACCTGAAGTTGTGTTACAAAGTAGGAGGCGCTGACACCAGGACCCTGTCTTACTTCAGTCTCACATTCAAAATGTCTTTAAAAGATAAGGAGCATCATTAGGAATCTCAGCTCTGATTCCGACCACACTTTTTTGCAAAACCATGTTCCACACTGCTGTGAACTCAAGCTGACTTTAAATTCTTTGCAGTTCAAATCATCCCCACCGCTTCACCTCATTTCCAACAGATGGATGCTGCATCTCTTTGTTAATCCAGCTCTTTCCATCATATTTATGGAAGCCTTTTGCTCAGTCGCAATTGTTGTAACTTGTATAACTCGCTGTGTTTAACAATATAGAGCTACACACTACACCGGCCTTCAGAAAAGAATAGATTTCAACAAAAGAGCTTTGGAGATGAAACTCCATTAAACTTTAGTGACCTCTTGAATAAAGTGCTAAACATTAGTTTCAGTTCTGAATCATATGTGATATTTTCTATTATTTCTAGTACCTAGAGTTATGATTTCTGTCAAGTTAGAAAACATGTAATCAGAACAGACTAAGCAAAAAGGAATGACTGCTTTACATATGGCAAAATAACTGTTTGGCTTAAAGAAACCACAAAGGTCAGGGTAAGAAATCAGTTTCTGTAAAACAAATGAATTAGAGAAGATTTGGTTGGCAAATGAAGCCAAATTAGTTGCTTTTAAGAATACCAGGACACAGATTTTTTTTTTTTAATGGCCAGAGCAAAAAAGACACACACAGTTGTAACTTTTAAATGTTTTCTGAATAATCTCAAAATCCAGAATAGGTCTCAAATAAGTTAAGAATCAGTGGTAGGAATTCTGTTATTTCCATGTACAAAATGTGCATAGAATTCTGAAAATAAAAAATGACATCAAATTATCCATCACAAAAATTTAAAAGAATAAAACATCCACCAAACCATAATATATACAGCAAATAGACCAAGCAGGAAAACTTTTCACTAATGAGGTTACTAGGTAAAATGTATGCATCTATATGCATAAAAGAAGAATCTTGCATGCATGGGAAGTCGCTATACAAAATCTAGGAGATAAGCGTGTGTAAGGTAATGCTGAGAAAGAAAAGGAACACACACTGTGTTTTGATGCCAGATGTGAAATAGGAGGATGTATCCTCCAGAGAGTTTTGGGCATATCAAATTCCTACAGAGCAGCTAGGTGACTTTCTGGAATAAAACTAAACTGTTAGTGGCTGGAAGGGAAAAAAATTTTTTTGAATTACTAAATAAACCAAAACCAAAAAATCTTATTACTTTGATGCAGGTAAAACAAAAACAAACAAACAAAAAAACCCACAACTTGGTTAGATTCCAAGCAAGTTTTTCCAAGTGAGATGATCAAAACCACAGAAAAAGTTTTTTTTTTTTTTTTTTTTTTTTGGCACATACAACTACTTTCAGGGAGCAAAGCAGGGGCTCTACACATCCGGGTAGCAATTCCCACATGCCCACTGGTGGAGGGGATCAAGGCTCTGCCATGCAGAGCAGGGGGAGACATCAGAGCCATGGAGCCTGTTCCCGGCTTATCAGCATCTCTTCAGCGCAGGCACAGCTTCCACCAAGCTCTCTCCTGCAAAGCCACCAGCAGCTACTCCCGTACTACTACACCCTGGGCTTGCAGAGGATGTAGGAGGCTGGGAATGGAATTCCAGATGCTTAGCAGAATTTAGGGACAAGAGTTCGAGACAGAGGGTGATGAACAAGACAGAATCAGCTTTAGTCAGTGTTTAGGTTTCCCATTTCCCCAGTTTTGGTTTTACTGCCTTCATAATCCTGCTCAAACTCTACAAAAGGATTTTGTATGGATGGGAAACTCCCCCTTTACCACAAGAAAAATTCCACTCTTTCCCTCCTTGAAGGCTGTTATTCCCCTTCCATATTACAAAGTTGAGAAAACCCCAGAATATTTTTCAGATCCTTGTGCTTTTGAGCAAGCTTCTTTTTTCCTTCCAGACCATAATGTTACTTTCAGCTCATAGGAAGTATTGCTGGAGTCTTCATGAGTGCTTCCTTTTTTTTCCAGAGGAGAGGCTTAAATAAATAAGGCCTCATCTTGTCGTGCTATCAGCCAAAACCGATCCTCTAGCTGGGAGAAAGGATTAGGGCCCGCTCAGTCTCCATTCATCCCTTCTATTCCAAACACAGGACAAGCCGCACGAACCGGGATGACCCCTCAGCCGGGCGAGAGGCCGTCCCGCGCGCGGCAGGACGGCGTTTCCCAACGGCCCGGCGCCCGCACGTGCAGCTCAGGCACCCAGCAGCAGAAGGGGAAGCCTCTCTGGAGCTGCTAGCAAGAAGTTTAAGCAGCGGTTGCCGACTCAGGCTAAAAGTGAAATTTAACACAAAATAGGGGGGGGAAAAACCCTCCACACGACTGATTTCATTTTCAGAAATACTCCAGGGGTTTTTCCTTCTCTTCCCACTTCTTCTCACCTGGCTCTTTCGCCCACTCAAAAGCATGTCCTCTGCTAGCACTGACAAGGTATGGGAGAGTGCAGGCAACACAGATTGCTACACCCAAGGAGCCACTGAGGGTTCCCATTTCCCCAATTTTGGTTCTGTGGCCTTTATAATCCTGCTCAAACTCTACCAAAGGATTTTGCATAGATGGGAAATTCCCCCTTCACCACAAGAAAAATCCACTTTTGGGGTGGTTAGAGAAGCTGACCTTCTCCATGTTTGTGTGTGTGTGTGTATGCACATACCCTTTATAACTATGTAATTTATATACATAATTTATATATATATAAATTCTAAATTAACCTCATATTTGTTTTTAAGCTTCTCCTCCTTTTGCATGCCCCTGCCACTGAACTTTTATTTTAGGCAATACATTGTGACTGTAAATGCATCAGACTTTCTGAAGACCAACAGCAAGCACATGACATCTCTGAAAGGCCCTGCTTCTATAATGTGTTATGTTGTTTGATTTGATAATTCAACCGGACAACTAGTTAGCATGCAACAAGAGCCAAAATAAACACACAGCAGCACAGTTTCACTGGCTGCTAGTCCTCTTGTTGCAATGAAAGCTAAAGATAAGAAATTCTTGTTATAAAAGGCTTACAGTACTCTTCACCCCAAGGAGGCTCCAGGAAATGACTGACTTTTTTTTGCTTTGGTTAAGAATAGAATTGCTGCCATACAAGTTTTCTCCCAAAATTTACTCCACACTTCCCATTACTCACTTTTCTACCCACTAAGCCTGCCTCAGTTTCCTCTGTAGCATTCATCAGCTGAAAAAGGTTAAGGGATGCTCTCCCTTTTACAGCAGCTACAATCCTGAGCACCCTCTCCTGAGGAAATGCAATATTGCTGGCCTTAGCATTAGGTCTTTTCTTCAGGACTGTTTAGAATGGATCATGATTCGACTACTTGATTATACCATATTTATTTTCACCCCTTTATTGAGAGAGGGGGGGAGAGAGAGAGAGAGAGAGAGAGAGAGAGAGAGAGAGAGAGAGAGAGAGAAATATTCCAAATCCAAGAAATTGTCTTTGAGCCAGAAAGGACTTGTTGTCTGTGTGTCCAACGCAGTAATATTCCAACACACAGTAATATTCCCAGATTTCTCCAGAATTTCTATACATCCCACAAAATTCCCAATACTCTCCTATTTCCAAAAATCCCTCTCCAAGGACAATGTCACTACTATCTCATTTGACCTTTTAGTTAAAAAAAGAGACAGTAGAGACTACAATTAATCTGAAGCTACGCATCACCGAAAGGCCCAGCTGGTTACTCTTACACGGACAGAAAAGCGGTTGGTTCCTCCCTGCCTTTTCATAAATGGGGCTGGAAATAGCTTACTCTTCCACCGTTAATAATTTTCATATAAAAGTTTAATATCTCTAAGGCCTCTTCTGCTCTGTTCAATTCTGATGAGTCGTGTGACAAATCCAGAAATTACTGGAATACCCGGAGAGGTGCTGCGATTGCGTAAGCGCTGTTTCCTTCTGAAACCCAGTTAAAAATGACATCATCACGACACAAACCTTCAACTCTCCTCTTCCCTCAGCACATCTGGATTTAAGGAAAGAGCCCTTGGATTGCTTTGGAGATCAAGCACAAATATGAACCTCCCCAGTCCAGTGCTCTTCCCTCAGACCTAGCTAGGAAAAAATCGTCACAATGTATGCAGAATAGAATTGGTTTTTTTTTTTCCCTCCAGCAATCAGAAACATAATCCATGCTCAATGTTCACAGCACTAAAATTGGGAGTAGGAAGCAGGTGCAATCAATAAGCCATATCTGAATGCCCAAGGTCCTTACTATATCTAGTAAGGGGAGAGGGTTATCTTCTGTATTTTGGCTATAAACAAAGCAACAGAATTTGATGGAAAGAAGAAAAATAATAATAATAATAGACCACCAGTACCACCAAAACAGGGCTGATCATGCCCTGGTTGTCTGCCAGCTGATTGCAGGCCAGTGATTTTGCTCCAGCCTCCTGACTTAGAAAGCATGCATGCTACGTAATATGAAAGCAGAAATGTCACAAATAGAAAAAAAACTTCCCATGGACAAGTCACAAGAAGAACCAGCTACTTTGCTGAAAGCTGGCTGAGCCTCAGCTGCTGCTCAGCCTTGTTTCCTTTCTGCTCACAGGACTGGCAGTACTGCTAGCCCTCTCTGGCACCTGTTTCAAGTGGGAACAGAAAAACAATACTAGCTAGAATCAATCCATCCCAAGTTAAGTGTAATTACATAATCTTCTGCTTCCCTCACCACATTAGCAACACAGCTAACAAACCATTACTCACTTTCTTGTGTTCATGGTCCAGATACTTTGGGTTGGGCCTGATCGTACTCCAACAGGCGCTTGCAAGAATCTCTGATATTCTTCGACTGCTGTCCTGTGGTCATCCACCAACACTGCCCTGCAGAGCTGAGACACAGCCCCGCTTGAGCCTTCCTCTTCTCCATCAAGCATCTGAAACATCCCAACACCCACAAATTTACTTACTGCTTGGTAAAGAAGTCCAGCAAGAGTTAAGGTCACTTCAACAAGCATAGAGAAGTACATGAAAACTTTTAGGACTAGGATTCAGGAAAGAAAAGTTTTCCCTTCTGCTTTTTTTGAGCCTGTCTCTTGGATGGCCCAGAGGAAAGAAGAAAACCATAAACCTGGCAAACCAGCTGACAGCACTCAGACAATTTTCTCAGAGAAGTGGGGGAAGCTGTCAGCAGCTGCTCAGAGGTACCAGAGAGAGGTACCCCTGGTGGAGAAGACAGAATTATGGTAAAAGAGAGGGAATGCAGCTAGTTGGCATTTGCTGTATGTGTAAATTACCCTGACTAGATAATTTCTGAGCTTGCAGTCTTTGCAAGCTACAAGCATCAGATGAACATACCCACCCACTATTTAATGATTTCAACCCTTAGCACCTGTGTAATTTCCACATCCTTTTCTCTGGTTAACTTAAACTTCATTAGGCCAGATATTTAGACTGACTCCAGAAGCTTTGTAATGAAACCTCTTAAATAAATTTTAATTGCCCAAAAATATTGTCTCATAGTGGTAAAATCTAATACAGCCCCTGTGGCTGCATGAGGCAGATAAGCAGACCTATGCCAATACAATTGCTGCCAGTACTTTTTTCATAGCCTTTTGCTATAAAGGGTACCTCACGCTCACCTTAGAACAGAGTTTTAGCTCATCCTAGACTTTGGGCTACTTAAACTCCTAAACTAACCCTTAAACTCCTCACTGCTTAGTTCTGAGGGCAAATAAAAGTAATTGGTCTCTAAACTCTTCCTGGAAGTATTTCCTTCCACATCCCTCCATCTTCACATATCTATAGGACTGAAGCTTCTCTCAAAACACTGAAAACAAAGCAGTCAGGTTTCTGCCTGCCTGCCCTACTAGCCTTCCACCTTCACTTGTTTGCTTTTTGCTTTTCCGTAAGTAAATCCTATTATCTTAAAATTGAGCATGGACAAGGCATTCCAGTCCATGAGTTCTCAGATTTTTTTTCTCAGATAATTTTATAGCCAACATCACAAAACTACTTCTGCATTTATGCTGAACAAAGGCTGAGTTACCTGTTGCAGGTTGCTGAAAATGGAGAAGATGTGAATGGCTGTGAAGTTTACACAGCCCCAGCAATGCAGCATATGGGTAAGAACTTGAGGGCTGTGGGCAGCTGTGCTGTGGTGGGGGCAATGTATCAGTGCCCTCCTTCATTACCTGATCGCTGGTGTGTGCTGCACGAGTGGCGGTGACGGACATGACCACAGACACACTCCTTCCCCTTCCCCTTCCCCTTCCCCTTCCCTTCCCTTCCCTTCCCTTCCCTTCCCTTCTCTCACCCTTCTCCTGTCGCATCTGCTTCTGTCAGTCTCTTCGTGTCAGTCCCTGCAACGGGGGGCAAGGTGATTAGCAAGCTTTTTAAACTGTCTTTTTAAAAAGAAGAATCTCTGAAAAGTGAGAATAAAAAAACTTCTCAGGATTATTTCCCATAGTTGGCATCTCCTTCATATTAACTCTGTGCTCTGTGAGAGTTTGGAAAACTCTTTTGGAAAGGTTTGGCAGTTGTTTTTATAAGAAAAGCATATCCACATTCAGGTGGATTTACACATTCAGCCTATCCTTTCAGGTCTGACTATACCGAGCAATGCAGGACCAGCCTAAATATTCCATTAGCAAACTGGCTCAGCACACCAAGCTTGGGTCTAGGATGCAGTTGATACCTAGTGTGGTAGTAGGCTCACATTAATTAGTCTCTCAACCAAAGTAAACTAGGAACAAATCCACAGGGGTTTTGTACTTTGAGAGCACTTTTTTTCTTAGTCCAAATCACTATTTTTTAGGAGCTGTATGGTCACTGCATGGATGAGTACAGATAGCAGCAAAAGCTGAATATTTGGGAATGAAAACAAGAATAGGTAAAACTGAACTTGCTCCTGAGCCCACTAAAATAAAGCCTCCTTGCAGTTCTTCACTGTTTCCAATAACTTTGAGGGGCAAATATGACAATGAAATATTCCCTCATTCCTAACTGTCATGGAACAATTATGTATTCTGTCATTCTTCATTGTCATAAGACAATTAAGTATTCTGTCATTCATTATAATTTGTTTTAAAAGTGCTTTAGGGATAGAATAGTCTGATAATCTCAAACTAAAAGATCAGTTTTCATTCAGATAATTCACAAGATTCACTGTGTCTCTAAAACCATTACCATAATGGATTTTCAAATCTTTAAAAGCCATAACCGCAGGGAGGCTGTGTACGGCACTGGCATGTGACCAGTGTGGATAAGGACAAAGCCTGTTCCAAAACGGAGCAGTGAGGCAGCACAGCTCTAGGCTACACTCCTTCTCACTGAAACAGCCCAAGAACATATTTTCCAGCAGCACAGAGAACAAATCCAGCAAATAAAAGCAGTCGCTTTGCAAGGTTCAGAGATGCTCCCTCAAATTTGCAGAGCCCAAATACATCGTTTGAAAGACTCAGCCTAAATTTCAACAAAAGTAGAGTGCTAAAGTACAGTGAGGGTTTGGGAACTCTAGCAATTTATTAGATCAAGCAAACAATTCAAATATTTAGCTGTGTGTTATTCTTCAGAACTAAAACACAGTAACAAACAGAAAGGCATATAACATCTTACTGCTTTGACCTTAAGCAAAATAGGATTGTTAAAGATATAAATTAGACAATTCTCAGCATCAGACATCTCATTTTATGACTTTTAAAATCACTACAGATTAGTTTGCAGCAGGTTAGATAGGAAGTCTTTGTGGGACATTGTAATTCATGTCCCTCTATAGCTAGGAGAATTTTGGAACAGAGGAGAGAAAGTCGGTTTTGGTTTTCTGGCCTGAGCTGTGACCATGCAGTATCATGATGTTGCATTTGCCTGGCAAAGACGTGCAGTAAGGATGATGGGAAACACATATACAGGAAGCAACATCTGTAAAATCCAGTTTTAAAATCAGCACCGTCAACATGCTCTCATGCTCAGTGAGAGACAATATGCTGAACTTTCAATGAAAACAGGAAATAAAACTTCTTTTATTTGCTTTATCTTCGGTGTATTTTTTTTTGTCTGTATTTTGCTTTTACTTTTCCAAAATAAATCCATGAATCTTTTGCACAGACGTGATGTTAGAACTCTATCCAGGTCTCCTGCCCACCTCTCTCTCATACAAAGATCTAAAATTGTATTACAAACCACTGTTACGGAAAGCACTTTAAAGTACCTACAATTCGCACATTTACACCCTAATGGACAAGGCATGTTAGAATTATATCTTAGTGACAAAAACAGATTTCTAATTCAGAATTCAAATAAGTCATTCCAGGCTTATTTATTCCAATATAGTACACTGTATAACTCACTGAAACCACAGAGCATCCTCATCTGATGTCAGGATTTGCCAGGCTGCACTCCCAGGGAGTTCTAGAACTAAGTGCAACTGTAGAATGCCTCAAAAATGGCATAATAGCTCCAAGAATTCAGGGGTTGTATTTTGCTTTCTAAATTTGACACAGAAAAGAATATTATATTTTCTTTGTAGCACACCATAAAATACTTAAAATTATAAAAAACAATAAGATTGAGAAATGTTCCTTTCAACAGAATGAACGCATCACAAAATTTCTGGTTTTATATTCTTTTAATCTTCAGTTTTTGCTCTCAGGATGCAATTATGTGTGTTCTTACGAAAACGAAGGGTTGTGCTTTTAAAATCCAGTGCATGATGCCCAGAGAGAGAAGGGAGAGATTAAGTACAGTAACTGTGCAGCATTTCATACTATTTATGAAGATGTTTATCAAAATTATTTTGTGTACAAATACACTACTCTTTTTAAAATGCCACATTACTGACAATGTTAAAAGCTCCTTTCTCTTGGAAAAACATCCTCTCTAAGGACACACAGCTCTAGACATAACATAATGACAAATACATTTTTGCATGGTGTTGTGTAAGTGGTTGCTACACACTCTCTCTCACATTCGCACTTTCCCTGTTCCCATCATATTCTTGGGAGCAGAGGATAGAAGGTTACAGGCATTGAAATGTTATGTAGTAGCCTCTTAAGAAATCCATATGGACTCCTGCTCATCAAGACACATAAGACCTGCTTATCTTTCCATGTTCATTTTTCAGTGTGACTTTTTTGAGAACACCTGGTGAATATTCTAATTTCTTCTAGCAACATGTAGAACCACCTTGTTCTATGGTTTAAGCTCTAAAAAGTTTTGATTCTACTCCTCCAAAATCTGCTCTATTTTGCAAAAAATGTTTATATTCCTTGCCCGTGTTTTGCACACTAGTAAGAAGTTAAATTATGTGGTTGTAAATTGAGTCCCTTTCATTAAGAGGCTCTTTACTGTTCTGCTCTCACACCATAATTAATGTGAAAATCATTCAAGCTTCTCACATATGTAGCGCCATAAAACTTCACCCTGCCTTTTTAAATGGCATTCTTCATTGTCCTGTTTCCAAAATATTGAGAACTATTAAAAGTATCGCCATACTATGAAAAAAAACCAAACTGTTCACTTCTGAAAAAATATGAAAACATTTTAATGAGAAAATCCCTACCTCCCTCCAAGAAATTACAGCCTATGTTAAAGGAATCCTACCTGCTCATAAAATGAATGGAGGAATGAATATAATGAAACAGAATGCAAGTTTAAGGAGTGACCACATTTATTTCCCATTAAAAATAGTACATCAAGTTTTAAAATATAAATATCAAAATTATTGCACAAGTCAGTAAACTAGCTTTGGCAGCATTTTTAACATCAGTGTGTAATAATAGACTCTGGCAGATTAAACTCCAAAAGATCCATGATGTGTACCTGTTCTGGTTACATCATAAATCACCCTACAACAGCAAGATAATTTTTCCTGTGCACGTATAGAACATCATACAATAATGTAACAGTAATACAATATATGCTTTATGAAAGCTGGAAAGAAGGAAAGAAGAGAGAATATCTCTTAACGCTTCCCTTATACCTTTGACTCAGACAAATTTAAGCAACTATCCCATTTGCAGTCATTCAACATAGACAGTTCCAAGTACACATACAGACACACATATATTAACAGGCTTTGTTATAAATAGCTATAGCTTTTATAGGTAGCTTCAAATACACAATCTTCTGTATGTCTTTGAAAAAATAAGACAGTTCTAGTTTAGTTTATCTAAAAGAAGAGTTCATTCACAGGCAAATATCCTCAGTGAGAATGTGACTCTGTGAAAGTCCCGAAGAGTCTGTCCCAGTGAGTGAAGTATGGAGCATAGTTTGATTTGAATTTCAGATGATGGAGATCATGATGTGGAGCTCCTCCGTACAAACCAAAAGGCACAAGTCGGTGAGTGGACCAAGGGAGGTCATATCCTGAATGGTCTTCCACTGACAACCAAATGTTTACGAGGAAGAAAATCATTTCTGTCAAAGGATGGCATCTGAGGAGCACTGGATTGATTGCAGCAAAAAATCCCAGGGAAAGCAATTCCCATACACTGGAGTACTGCGTAGTAAGAGCAAATGTTGATACATGCTTATGATGCACCTTGTGAAAGGTCTTGTAGAGCCAAGGCACCCTGTGATGAAGCAAATGCCAAAGGAAGTATTCAAAATCAAACAGAAGCAGGCAAACTGTGACTTCCAGCAAGACCTCAGGCAGCTCTGGAGCCATCACAGGTAGGTTCACTGGTCTCCAGTACCAGTGGAAAAAGGTCACTGGGAAAATCAAAACAACATGATGATAGGCACTCTGAATAATGCAAGGCACCATCATTCCCAGAGTTGGATAGTTCTGTGGCTGGATTTTGTATTTTCTTAAGCACGGTAGCCTAGTGCTTAAAAAGTCCAGTGTAATATAAGGAAGACAGAAAGCCATGTACGCTGTAAAAGAAAACAGCACTGGAAAGAACGGTGACTTGATCAGCGGCTCCTTTGCTGTGACAAAGTCCCAAAGGAACTGAAGGCACAAGCCGTGGTGCTGCCTGTCCACGCTGTGGGCGAGCAGCGCTGCGCCGGGCGCGCTGCGGTTCATGCTGCCGGCAGTCCCAGCCGCCTCCCTCCGCGAGCCTTTATCTAGCCAGCTCGGTGGAAAACTCCGCCCCGTCAGATCCTCACTTCTGAGCTTCCAAGACGTAGCTGTAAGGAGGAAGTGCCCTTTCCTGTTGTACAAAAAAGCAGTGTAATGTGTTACAATCTCACAAAAGAATTATCTCACTGGTGGAGGGGAAGAATTACAGACGCCTTTGGTACTCGTTTGAACTCCGAGAAGACCAGGGCGATAGGAAGTGTCAGAACGCTAGCACTGGAATTCAGAGAAAGAGGGTAGGAACATTCTTCCATTCCACTTATTGATCTTCAAAAACTGCCACCTTTCACTAATTTTAAATTGTATCATCTTACATTATCCTTTTCCCTTTATATATAAGGAAATGCAACCTAACAGGGATTTTCCCTGCAAGTCCTGCGGAAGTGCATGTAACTCAACATCAGATCTGACCTCTGGAGGTGGTTTGGTAGGTAATGCATGCGTGCAAACACACATCCTGCTACTAGTCCCTCAGATATACTGCAAGTTACATCAAAACTTCAGTGACATCTACACTATGCTTCCAGTTTGAATGCAGTGGCTACAATTTATTTTCATTGACTTCTGTACTAGTCTTCTCCTTTATTCTCCTGAATTTACTTGACATGGGAAAATCCACCTGACTGGCCACACAGAAAACTGAGCCAACAACCACACAAAAATAAAATACCTTCCAGTTGCTGAGATAACATCAAATCTAATTTCTTTTCCAAAGAGACACTTAATGACAAGTATCTGCATTATTATACTATTCAGTCTACAACTTAGCTGCTCTTTGAGTGATAGGATAAGGGAATGATCCTTTATCCCAAACATGTAATGAGAGGGTCCACAGGTTTGGACTGCGTCCTTTAAATAATCTTCCTTCAACCATTCACAAGCACAGAGCAGGCAGTGGCTAGTAGGCTCGAGACCTAGCACTTAAAATTTGGGAAAAGTATTTTAGGGGTAAAAGATGGAAGTTTTGGTTTAACTGCTGTGAGATTTGCTTTGTGCTTTTTGAAGACAGACAAAGCTTAGAATACTTGGGGAAACAGTGTTTGCCATCAACTTCCTATGAACTCACCTCTTTTGTAGGTACCGTATTTATTCTAACATTGGAAATGAGCTCAGCTTCCTGGATGACTTTATTAGCTTTTTCAGAAGATTTTAGTTCTTTGCTATTCGGAAAAGAATTCCGATGAAGGAAATGGAAGTCAGAATTTCACTGCTGCTTAATAATTAAGAATGATGAACTAGCAGTGACCTTTTCTGATGTATGCACATTTCTAATCCTGAAGTTCGTTTTCAGTCTCAATTTTCTTCTTCTCAAGAAGAGATTTTGAGAAGATTTTATTCCCTCTCTAGACTCTGAAAGGTTCACTAAAGTAGTAACATTAATATGATCAGTGCAATTATTCAGGCAATCAGAAGTTATATTTTAGAGACAACTATGGTATAGTCTTCAGAGACTTTACTTGTTGCATCTGCTTTAGAAACAGATGCACATTTCTGTTGATGTAAGACTGTTCTGGTGAACTCAATTAATTTAGGCTGTTGAATTTAGAGAAACTGAAGCCCAGTAAGATGCACTGATTTAACAGGTGAGGATGTATAATTATGAGTTTCACTCAATCTTCTGACAGTATTTTATCCTGACCTCCATTTGATAAAAAGCATAAGAGATGCATTTCTACTGCAATCACTGTCTGGGACAGAAATTTTTCTTTTTAGAGATGCTTTCTGTTGATTTATGTAGATACAATCAGAAGTTAAGTCTGCCACATATGATATGTAATCCTTCATTTTATTAGAATTATGCAAGAATTGAATTTGTTCTATAATGTATTTCAAATCTGCCTACAGGAAAATATAGAGAAATTGCTCAACTGCCCTAAAGACACTCCTCCAACAAACCCCTAACAGCTTTGTGAATTCTCAAGAAATTTTAGTACAAATGCTGCCTATAAACTAAAATGTAAAGAATGGGCAATTTGCCTGTGGATTAGGTCATAGAAAAATATTCTCAAGTCCCTTCAGAAAAAAAATCAGAGAATTTTGCACTCTTATTGCTACCATATCCTGACTCAGGAGGTGCATGCAAGGGAAGGGTTGCGAACAGAGCCCAGCTCCGGGCCTGCCTGCAGCATGGGGCGGCCTCTGCGTGCAGGCAGGACCGTGCTCGCGCTGCGCCCCATCTGCCGGTGCTCGGGAGGATGGACTGCTGGCAAGTTTTACCTCTGCTGGGGCTTGACTCGACTCAGTAGCGACTATGCTCAAAAAAATAAGTCCTTATGCAGCAGAGATTGCAAATCCTCCCTAGGTCTCTATTCCCCAGTAACTGACCTCAAGCTATTTGGCTTTGTCACTAAAAAGCACCTATCTCAGACTTTTACACTGCTTCTCTAACTTGGGTTCCTTTGTCACTGCAAGATACAATGCAAAGAAAAGACAATACATGCAAATCCTCCCTGCACTTAATTCAGCAACAGAACCCCAGCTTTTTTCACTTAACTTACAATACTGCCCAACTTTCCTGTGTGTTACAAGATTCTAAGTGGGTCTCTAAAAATCAAGCCTCTTGCTGCAGTGTTTAGGTTGAAGGGCACATAGTTTGGAATGAGGCCCCGCAAAGGGTCTTAAATAGATTCCACATGAGCACTAGATGCAAGCACCGACCCCAAGCTGAGCTGCTAGGTATAAGCTATAAGGAGAACAGCAAAACATTAGCAAGTGGGTAGGAAAAGGAGGAAGAAGTAGCATGAGGGAAAACCAGGATCAACATGTTGAAAATAGTAGCACAACAGCACAGACAAAATCTCTCCCTGCCGTCTCCCTCCCTCAGTGGCAAGATTACAACATATCCCTCTCAGAACAGGGCTAGATGAGGAGACAGGTTTCAGGACAGTGCTGAACCTTCTACCAGGAAAAGGGTGCTGGGAAGCAGGGTTGATCACTCGGGGAGGACAGTAAGAGCAAAGCAGGACAGTCACTAGAGCAGACCAAGGGACAGGGAGTCCCTTACCTCATCTTAAAATAGTTAACCCTGCCAGAAAAAAAGGCAATCGGAGGTCCTCAAACACTAACTCACCTTATTCCAAGAGACTGAGCGCAAAGACACTTTTCAGCAAGAGTTCATGGCAGCTCTGTGGGGGTGAGGGTTTAAAAAAACCCTTTATGCTCCTCGCGTCCCGCAGCGGCCGTTCCGCAGGCAACAGCACCACCCAGCGCAGCAACGCGCCTCGGCGGCGCTGCCAGGCCGCGCGCTGCAAGGCCGCCTTCCTCAGGCCGCAGTTTAAGGACTCCTTTCAACATAAACGTTCGCTTTCTGTTAATGCTACAGTTACTAGGAAAAACGTCTTCTTTTCAAAAATTTCATCCATATTGTTAAAATTTCATAGGATAGCAAAGTACATGCTACTTTGCAATGGGACAACTCTCAAAAGTCGGCTGGCACAGGTCTCTGTCACAGCCCTCACAGATGAGCAGTTTGTGAGGGAAAGAGGGAACATTTTTTCCATCTCTGCTCTCCTTGAACCTCCTATACTGAGCTTCAAGTCCTGGATCTGAATCTAGAGAAGGGATGTGAGCCTTTCTCTCTCATCTCCTAGGCAAGCAGCTTTAAGCTAGGGCCCTTCCATGTGCTGGTACTTGAAGATAAACATACTTTCCTCCTCAGTTTTTGCAGGAAAACTTTAGTCTAAATTCTTTTCTTAACTGATCTTTCTTAGTAAAATCATTTTCATATCAACACTCCACCTACCCAAACAAATTTCACTGAAAAGCTCTCCAGATAGTGAGGAAAGCAAGCTTAATTAAAGGTTTTCTATGAATTCTTAACAACAGCTGTCAGTGGAAGGCTGCAGCAAAGCAAACTATTCTGAACCATTCTGAAGTTCTATCTTAACACCAGGACTAGTTTTCAAAGTAGAAAAAAATGAAGGTTGGCCACTCATAGAATCCTTGAGGTCGGACGGAACCTCTAGAGGTCATCTCTAAAGTCCAACCCCCCTGCACACGCAGGGCCACCTAGAGCACGTGGCACAGGGCTGCGTCCAACGGGGTCTTGAAGATCTCCAGAGAAGGAGACTCCACAACCTCTCTGGGCAGCCTGTTCCAGGGCTCTGTCACCCTCACTGTCAAGAAATTTTTCCTTAAGTTCCTGTGGGACTTTTGATGCCTCAGTTTGTGGCCATTTCCTCTAGTTCTATCAGTGGCCACCACTGAAAATAGGCCAGCCCCATCCTCCTCATTGCCTCCCTTGAGGTACTTGTACACAGTGATCAGATCCCCTCTCAGCCTTCTCTTCTCCAGGCTGAACAAGCCCAGCTCCCTCAGCCTCTCCTCATAGGGCAGATGTTCCAGGCCCCTGATCATCCTCGTGGCCCTGCGCTGGACTCTCTCCAGCAGCTCCACATCCCTCTTGTACTGTGGAGCCCAGAACTGGACACAGTACTCCAGATGTGGCCTCACCAGGGCTGAGTAGAGGGGCAGGATCACCTCCCTCGACCTGCTGGAGACGCTCCTCTTAATGCACCCCAGGATGCCATTGGCCTTCTTGGCCATGAGGGCACACTGCTGCCTCATGGTCAACCTGTCATCCACCATGACGCCCAGGTCCTTCTCTGCAGAGCTGCTCTCCAGCAGGTCGGTCCTCAGCCTGTACTGAAAATTTTAATTCAGTAACGTGGAACTGACTTGTAATCTCTCCTACTACACAGGTTCACCCTTTCCAGAGGCATCACTTTTCATCTCAGTTTCTTCAAAAAAAGTAAGATTTAGGCAACCTTGTTTCAGGTGTGGCCACTGTCCATGCAATCTTTTTAATCTACTATTTCATTTATGTTATCAATCAAATCTGACTACAGGGTAGCAATCTCAGAAGTATTATGTTCAAGTGAGTTACCTGAAAATAAGCTGCTAGAGAACCCATATGATCTAAGGGTAATGCTGCAGCATGAATTTGCATTTTGAAAGACATCAAAGAAGGGGAGATGGCATGAATCTTTCCATTGCAGAAGAATCCTTCATTTGGACCATGTTCTATATACCAGAAAATCTGTTCCTCCATCAGGGAGAAAGACTGCCATTTATAATTTCTCCCATGACTAAGGAATTTGTGTTTACTTTTCGTATAGTGCATCCACTTTCGAGATTATGGTCTACTTTGTTCCCAAGCTGACAGAACTATTTACCACCACTGCCCATCCTGAAGCATTTCCATGCTGTCTGCATTGATGTGTAACCCTCTGCCCATGTGTTACTTCCTACAGAATTCCCAAATAGTCTGGAAGTGCTTCACACTGGGCTAGGACACGCAAAGACTACAGTACACACCACTAACGTACTCATCAACCATCATCAGGGGCCAGTGTGTGATAGGCCACCTGCACAAGAACAACAGTCTGAATTTTTTTGCAAATGTTTTTATTAAAAAAAAATATTTAGGTTCCAATCATGACAAAACATAAACACATGTCCATGCGCATGCTCAGGCCCTTGTTGTAGACCTACGAATGTTGAGGATCATGCATATGCTTGAGATGCACACAGGTCTGTGAGTCTAATAATGCCTCAGCTGCACAGGGGCCACTTTCTCCTGTTTTCTAGCACAGTTTGATCACATTATAGCATATTAAGTCAAGAAAATGATCAGCCTGTCAGAAAAATGTCCCATGCTCTCTATCACACTACTAGGCTTTGGCGTTATTGCAAACTGATATTTTGGTCTCAACATCACTGTAACACAAAGGCAAGCACTAAATAGGTAAGATCTGCATTGAATGAAGTGGATCATTCATCACTACTCATTTGTATTTAGAATATGCTTTTTGCTTTTTCCCTCCAGGTTCATGTCTCATTTCACACAATTTTATCCACGGATGCCTCTGCAATTTTGTCACATACTGCTTGCAACTCTAGCAGGCTAGAGATAGCAGGGTAGTTTATTATTTCCATATCCATCCCTGTTTCAGCAAAGCAGAGAAGCTCCATAATGGCTCTTGTGAAACACTTTCCTGTTCTGATCTTATTTCCAATCATGCAGAGGGGTCATCAGTAGATAAGCCTGACAACAAGTAAGATTTTATACATCCTGCTCTCTTGACCACACCCCTTCTAGTGTATTCACAATGTACAGAAGGCACAGCCTGAGCGTATTTATTACCAAAGACAACAAAGGTGAAAAGATGAGTTACTAGGTACCTAGGTGATCACATCAAGCCTACCAAGGCAAAGATCAGTTCCTTGCCCTACAATGTGGTTAAATGCTATTTATGAGATTACTGGACAGTCCGTTAAGCAATCCAATTACACAAGGCTTAAGAAGGTGATACAAGAAGCTTTCCACCATGTCAGTGATTTGAAAGGAAATCTTTTACCCGGAGGCTTCAAAAACATCTCAGTCCTGTGAGCGTTATTCACAATAAATACTCAGTCTCAGAAAAGTTTCAGAAAGTCACCTGAAACAAGATAAATGACCTTTCATGTTTAGGCAAACCCTCTTTAACAGAAGTAAAATAGAACTTTAGTTGGCTACTTTATTTCCTTTATTTTGTACTCTATCTGTTGTATGGATGATTAACTGTGAAGAAAAAAAAAAAAAACAACAACACAACAACTAAATTCTGGGATTCCCTGTCCCCAAGATTCACGGGTATTCATAAAAAACCATGTAAGTGAAACAGAGCACATCACTCCAAAATCCACACAGAACTCTCAAATTTATTGAAAATATCTCAAGCATAATAAACATTAGGCACATGGTTCTTGCTGTATCATATACTGTCACAACTGCCATTTTAGCCACTTTGGATTCCTTGGACTTACTTTCAGCACAGCAACATGAAGTAAGTATGGCTACTACAAATATAAAGCAAACTTAAAAGTCCTACTAGGAATCACAACTGAAGTATTAAGAATAGCTTTTTCCTTAAATAAAACCTGGGGAGTCCCTGAGTCTCAATCAGAAGGAGAGAAAAAAAAAAAAAAAAACTTGACTTAATGGTTTATGCATTTTATTTTTTGCAATTTTTTGTCTCACCTAAAAATGCAGTGTTGTGATGCCATGCAGAAAAGACTGTTCTTTCTGTTAGGATTAGGGACAGAGATCTGTGTTGAAGTGCAACTTTGGCACAGAAATTATTATTTGGACTAAGATAATTCACTCTGGAGTTTCTTTATTCAGCTACACTGGGCTTGTGAACTGACATGCAATTCAGAGGAGTCAAAATGTTCCACATGGTCCCTGGAAAGAGCAAGGCACCTATGCCAGAGACAGTGAGAGCCCCAAAGACACATCTCTAAAGCAGAGATAAAGCCTCCCTGTTCCACTAAGTGGGGGGCCTCGCCTCATTTAAGGTGAAAACTGACAGAAATGGATAGTGAGATAAATACTGCCAGGCTTTACCAAGGTGTTTTGAAGTTCTCAACTGGTGGCAAGCACCATGTACACAGCAAGTATGCAGCATGTGCAAAGTAAGATCTTTCAAAGCAGCAGCTGATTAAGAGGGAAGCCCAAAAAAATGAAGCTACCTGAGTCACAGAATAACTGCTTTGGATCTCCCTACCCCAGTAGTCTTGTTTTCTAGTGATCATTTTACCCCTACAAACAAAACACCAGCATGTCCATTATTCTCTTTGAAGCTCATAACCTATTGATAGACCTGACGAAAAAGTGGTACTTCCTTTAACTATTTGGCTTATTCCAGGAACTTGCAAGGGCAAAAGACAATCCTCATCCATAGCTGGTATGTGAAACATGAATGACTTCAAGGACATCGTTGAGATCAATAAAGTAATTAATCAGTCCCAAAACAGGAAATTTCAATTGATAGTGATGATACTGTCTGGCTTCATGACACTTTTTTGGACAACATTCAAAAGAAAGTCATCTGATGTGGCCATCTTGTCAGACGAGGGCAAAATAATAACACAGAAAAAAGTTACTAAGTGCTTTTTTTAAAGTACCAGCACCAAATGAGATCCCTGCAGTACAAGCAGTACCTCTAACAGGTACTTAGAAATGACAATATACTGAGAAACAACAGTGCTTTATGCACAGCAAAATACTGTTTTAATTGTCAAGCACCTGAGGTGCTAAGAGGACTACATGTCTTTTAGACATGCCACTAAATCCATAAGCATAGCAAATGCTTTCTCTGTACAAAGACAAACTGGTGTTTTATAAGCATTATGCCACTGTGTGCAAAATAAGCAGGAAACAATGAGAATTTCTGCAGCAGAGAGCAATAATACTGAGAAATAAATGAATCCAATTCAGTAGTCATTGCTGGCATTTTAAAAATGCATCATAAATAAACAACATAGCATCACTGCCGAAAAAGCATAAGCTTCAGAAATAACGAATTTCCAATGGACCAACCCTCATGAAATACCAATCAGGTTTAGAGATACTTTCTCATCAAATTCATTATTTCATTATACATGCGGTAAGGTGCATCAAGACCCCAGATGAAATCCAAATGTTCCCATTCTGGAATGTTTTTGTGGTAAACCAAGTTTGTGATCTGAGTGAGCAGCATGGCAATATCCTTTGGGTCTGCCAGCCAGTCCTGTCCACCAGTCCACACAGCAGTTGGCACAGTCATCTCTCTTATTTTGTAGAGAGGAGGGGTAGACTGAGAGGGGAGAAAACAGGAAAAAAAAAAATACAAACATTAGAAAGAACAAGTCTTCACAGTAGTATGAAACTGCAGAGCAGTGCACTAGCGACTGTGACAAGAATGTTTCAGATTATCCGTTTTTTCTCCTTTGCTCTCTCTTGGAAAGACAGAGGTGGAGACAGAGCACTGATTTTCAAAATACGATTCAGCTCCTAGAGCTGAGCCCCATTACAGCGTGTGTAACAGGAGATGCATTGTTTGGGGAAGTAACAAAACAGCTGGGTAAGGCTAGCATGCAGTGGGGAGGCTGGGAGAGCATTTCTCATTCAAGTATTCCCAAGCCCATACCAAATATTAAAAGTGATTGTTACTCTCAGAGTAACAAACTGCAATCGGTCCCACCACTGAACAGACAAAGGGCAAAATATTTTTAACATTGCACACAGCAATTTAGAAACAAACGCAAGTGTAGATTAAACATTCTGAATGAAGATAAGCACTATACACGAGCTGACACTCAGTTCCTTCTTGTGAGAAGTGCAGTGCAATCTAATTACCTAAGCATGCAGGACACTAATTAAACCTTTTCAAAAGGATCACCCCCAAGAAACAGCACACAGGCACCACTGTGTGTCTGAGCATGGTCTCCATGCATACTTAGTTTCACCTGAGGCTCTCTAGCCTGGCTTTTTTTCCATAGAAAACAGCATCACAGTCCAAGGCAGCATCAAGCCCAAATCACATTTTTGTGCCTCTAACGAACTGTAACACATCTGTAAAAGATCTCTACCTGATTGTAGTGAGCCATGTTTGCAGCCTTGCTTCCCCAGTCATAAGCTTTGAGTTCCCCTGATTTTGCAGCCTAGAAATGAAAGAATATTCACACATACAAAGAAGAATCACAATAGTTTTATCAAACACTTCCAGTAGAGAAAGTAGGATTAATATTTACCTAGACAATGAAACAAAAACAACTCACAAAGGAAACTGAGACACCAGTATTAACTAGGACAAGTGCCACTGCCTTGCTTAGGGCCACAGGCATGGGAAATAGTAGCACTCAAAAGGATCACACTTTGACCCTTAAGATTTGACACTGTTTCACAGCAAAATAGGAAAGCTAAACAGTTTAATGCATCCAAAGCAAGGATGTGGCAACTCCATGTTTACTTCAGAAATATTTATGTAGCGCTCTCTCTCTCTCCCTATATATATATATAAAAACATACCAGTGTTTATACAGCTTTCTTAAAAAGTCTACTCTGCACCATTTACCACCTACTATTTTTCAGAAACGGTAGGAAAAAAAATTAAAAAGCTCTTCACAGCTTTCCTTACGGACAACGCTTAAGCAGCTGTGTGCCACAAAACTCGTCAGGCCTGCATGCCTCCAAATGGGCCAGGAAGCCCAGCAACAAGATCACAAGCAGCACTGACCGCTGCTTCCGAGGCAAATGCCATCTCTCCTTTGCTGCTGAACAAGCATCAGGCACAATGCATGAAACTGTGCAAGGAGGCACTAATAAAATATAGATTGAAATCAAAAGCATGATACAGAACAGAAAACCTGTTGCTTTTCACTGGCCAAAATACAGCTTTTAAACAAAACAAGGTTAATTGAAGGGAGAACTTGTCACAGTATCTCTCTGTTCTCTCTCCTGTTGGTATTTCCTGCTTGTATTGTTTGTTGGTCTGAAATACTTAAAATTAGCATGGCTTCAAAAGAAATACATCACACTGGGAAGGGGAAGCGTGAGAGACAAGAGAAGGAATTAGCATTACATTCATTTTCACAAAAGTACCTGCAGTAAACAGCTGCCATTCTGACAAATTCACCTAGGCTATACTACACGTATCTATTCTCATTTCACATAAACATCAGAAGACATCACCATGCTATAAACAAGCTAAAGCCATGGACATGTGAGATTCTGAAAACTCTACCTGGCTCCAGTGGATCATGTTTTGTACAGATGTGCCTGCAGGACAGTGCGTTGAATACACATCCACTCGGCTCTGCAACAAGATAATTATCATGGTTTATTCCTCACAACTCAACAGTTAGAACCAGTGGTGCTTTCTGAAAAATTAACATTTTTTTTCCATTCCTCTTAAAACTATCTTAACAAAAAATTAACTGCAGACATGTATACAGAAGTGGTAAGATGTTCAGATGCTTAACTACAGAACATTTGGCCATTTTAAATTAAACTAGTATATGGGATTATTTTTTGAGACAAATCCTTAAAACAAGAGTATGACTACAAACTCTTTCTTTCTTCCTTTCTGCTTTTACTTAATGAAATGTCAATATAAACCTTCCTCTAGGGTACTGTGAGTCTGAACTATGAACTCAAGTTTTGGTAACAGAGATACTAGAAGTAGAAATTAATTTATGCTTTAATTTCTGTATTTAGTTTCTTTTCCTCAGATGGGCAGAACACAAAAATGAAAACTAAACAGAAAGTGAAACTAAAACTACATGGAGAAATAAAGTATATACATGTGTATATGCACACACAAACACACAAACTGCAGCTGAACTTTAAAGGTGATAATGATAAATTTTAAGCACTATATACTTAAAAATACTTCTTTTTTAAAGTAGTAATATTGTAAGAACTGGGAGTACATTGGAAATAGCAGCTCCTCAGAAATCTATTATTCTACATCTAAACTAGTAAGCATCAATCAGTCCAAAGTGATTCAAAATTCCATACATCTTGAGTTACATAGTAGATAATATCCAGGGGAAATACAATTTAAATTCTGGCAGAAAAAAAAATTATTATCCTCCACTAAAACCATGAAAACTGTATGTACTGGGCAAGAAATAATGCAAAAGCCACTACTTTCACCTTGATGTAAAATACACAAACTGTGCTCTTGGACAGACAGAAATCATGAAGAAAATACTGATTCCATTAAAAAAATATATATTTCCTTAAAATACAACCTCCTCAGAGGTCATCCATCTATGGGATATACCAACAGCAGCTTCTCCTGATTTCTGGGAATTTAGAAACACTTCAAGAAGCATTATGAAAAAAAGGTATTCTCATGTCCATTGCTGTTCATTAGCTTTTAGAAAACAAAAATCCTAACAATTATCCCTCTGGAACGATGATCAGTTGAAGGTATCACAGAGGCAGTGATCGGACCCAGGAAAAACAACTTTGCATGACCACAAAGAAATCAGAAAAAAGTATCAGCAGTTCTGTTAACAGTGCTGGAAATCAGTATCTATGCCTCTTTTTGCAAGAGGACTGAAATACTTGCTCTATCATCCATGGTATTAATGCACTTTTCTTATCCATTTCTCTAACAGATCTAAAAGGTTGCAACTTTCTAGTATTAAAATGTTAATGCTATCCATTTCAAATGGACAACTTTAAATTCCCAGTGACGTCAAGGAAAGATATATAGCCAAACTCAGTATGATGAAGAATCTTGTTTTCTTAAATGTATGTAAAAAAGCAAGCAATTCAGTGGTACACAGCGAATACCGCATTAAAAGTTCACGGTAAGTTAACTACTCAAAGACATCAAAACGTACCATATTCAAGTTTTTCTCATTAAAACCACATAGAAGAAAGAATATGTTTCCACAAAGGTCATCAAGAAGTCTGTGGGTGCAAACATGGGTAGCAAGCCACTTCAGCCAAAAATTCTGAGGAAGGAATTGTTTCTTTCCAAACATATCCTGCAAAATAACAAAGAACAAACACATAATTGCACAGGATGATTTGGTTCTAGTTTTTATACTACAGCATTCTTGAGGCAACCATTTCCCTTTGTACTGATGACAAGTCATATGAAAATCATCTCCTGACTGTTTACCATCATCCAGACTGTTTACAGTCCAAAGGGGAAGTTAAAATTACTACTTCTGTTGCAAATGATGCAGCTTCTGTTGCAAATGATGCAGCCAATTACCCCTACAAAGATTATATGGAAAGAGAGAATCATTCAAGAATTTCAAATCTAACCTCAAATTCCAACAGATTTTAGTATTTCATAGGACTACAGTACAGATTCCTGTCATTAGAATTGTTTAAGGCTGAAATACTTTAAGCTGTATCTGCTAATAAGTGACTTTTGTACTTCCTCTCTTCTAACCACATAAGCAAATAAGTCGCAGGAGCTGTAGTGGACACTTCCTCTTGCTGCTTTTAAAGCCTCCAAGGATTTCAAAAGGGCCGAGCAAGCACTGAAGTGACACAACTCTAAGGATACACCTGACCCATGGGCTTGTGGCTGTCATGCACTCCCACACTCAGGGTAGTTTGAAAGTCACCATGACAATCAAGTTCCCTAGCACAACATGAATATGAATTCTTAGCATGGCTTCATGCTGCTTGGCTCTGGAGAAGGAAACAAGCAGTGGATGTGCTCATGCATGCACACATACACACGTATGTGCATTAAATTTGTACAAACCACGGTAAAAAGGCGTTCTTCTCCAAGTATGAAAAGCTGTGTGGGAATCTCATCTCCACAGGCGATGCAAAGAAACATGACACACAGTGGCTGTTCACAGCACCTGGCTCCGGGCACCTGTTGCAGCCTGCCCATCTGCCCATGTTCCCTTTCCTCTTGAAAGGGAATGGCAAGCTCACCCCAGCAATGACTCACAGCAGCTAAATAAAGCTGCTGCTCTTACTCATGCTCTAAAGGATCCTCTTCCAGTGGTTCCAGTGGTTAATTGTGAAACAAGTCTGCTAAAGTTCACCGAAACTCATGACAGCTTTCTATTCCTATAGACTGTGTCTCTGATTCTCCTAAACCAGAACAGCTATTTAATTAATCCTGGATTTTTGTAGCTATATTCTAGACACACCTAAATCAGAAAACATAATTTGATTCTATTAGATGGCATTTGCAAATACCATTTTAAACATACACATTGTCATGTTAGTAGTAAAGTAGTAAAGCAGTAGCAGAGCATGCACTGTTAATACTATAGCACTATTATTGAAAAAACACCCTAGTAATTTTGTCAAATATATGTTAATCTCTAATTCACAACTATTAACATTCTTTGCTACACTACTTTCAATGAGAAAAGGACATACTTCATTTGGTTTAGAACATTTATACTGAAATACAAACCTTGAGTAGCAGATCAGGAAATATACCAAATTTTACCAAAGGGCTAGTAGCAAACTTGATTGTAGCTACAGGTGCCAAAGCAAAGAACATTTTGATTTTCTTAGCCAGGTTTGGTAAAGTTGAAAAGGCAATGAAAGCTGTAAATAATATGAAAATAATTAACACGCCTCAGTGACACAAGTTAGATCAGAATTTAAGCTGGTTGTGAATGTGTAAAAACTAAAATCTGTCAAGTGTGCAAATGTATTTTAAGATTATTCCCAATTTAGAAACAGTACTGCACTGATACAGTTTAATTGCTGTCTTTAGCATCAGTTTAGGTATTGTAAATTAAAATAGCTACTGGAGAACACAAATTAAAATGGGCATATCAGGAGGATTTGTTTCCTTCTGAGAAACAGCTTCCAATAACATACTGATCTACCTAATACTTGTAGCACTTTCTATCTACAAGTCTAAAAGCACTTGAGTCAAGCCATGCACATAGTAAAACATTCCAGATACAGACATTTTTATTCCACATAACTCTGATTATTCTAGATCCCATTATCTTTTCATCAAAATATTTTCTTGAACAGAAACTGCACTGATGGCTACCTTTGGATTCAATTTATTATTTTCACCGATTCCTACTTTAAATACCCACACAAAGTAATTCTTGTCTTTGTACTGTTAATGAATATTCCCAGAAACGCCTAAAAAGCAGAAGCCTGCTTTTACTGAAGCCTTATTTTCTTCATCATTAAACCAGATATGTGAAATTGATATCAAGTCAAACATAGCACGCTCTAATGAAGGCATCTCTCTTCACATACCCATTGTGGTGCCCTGTGAATGGCCAACATAAAATACTTGCTCCTGACCAGTTTTCTTCAAAATAAAGTCCACAAAGGCCGGAATGTCATACTTAGCCATTTCATCAAAGCTACAAAGCAAACAGAAAAAGTTGGCTGTATAAGTAAAATTATCAGTGTTGAAGAGCTACACAGAGCTTTACTGCCCTGCAGATAGGTTGTTGGGGCAGAAAGTGAAGCTCCCTTGGGGTGAAGCAGAACGCTCCCTTGGGGTGAAGCAGAACGCTCTGGTGATTGAATCTTCACTTAAGAACTGCCAAAGCAGTGAGAGTTCTGCTGATCACCTGTGAAGGCCACAGTATCTACCATAAATCTCCTCTTACTGCTATACACGTAACAGCACATGTTACCAGAAAATAATGTTAAACATTCACAGTGTGACTGAACTGAGGTGATAGGCAAAAAAAATAAAAAAATAAAAAAAGAGCAGCCTGCTCACAAACAGCATTAAATTTGTATTTCTTTAGTTTCCCTACCAAAAGAGGCTACCTGAAAACCCAGAATTCTTCTTGCTTCACTGTGTAGTGTATATGTTTTCTGGACCAGGTGTTCCCTCTGCTATTTCCCAGCCATACATCATAGCCAGCATCTGCCAGCATAAAGCCCAGGCTGTTGTAATCCAGGTTGGTGATCCAGTTACTGCCATCTGCAAGCAAACCATGCTGCAGAAACACAGCAGGCTTTGGACCTGAAAGATAAGGACAATACCAGATTAGGATGCTGAACTACGGAAATGCAACATCTCCAAAATTGACACTGACATATTATCACCATCCAGCTTCCTCCCATGACTAAAAGCCTGACAGAGTCCAAAGAGTCGCACAGGAAGCCAACAAGTGAGTCACTGTTTCAAAGGCCTTTCTCCCCGTAACTTCAGCAGCTGGAAAGAACCAAGGGCAGGACACGTACGCGGTTAAGGAAACCTCTCTCCTGATTGCCCCACCCCAAAAGGGATATTATAAATCTGGAAAAGCAAATAGTAAATAAATAAATAAAAGAAGGTTCTGGCTCCTAAACAAAAAGATTAAAACAAAACATGAACTTCAGAAAACACAAGGACCTGTCTCTGGAACTTGCAATAGCAGAAGTGGTATTTTTTCTCCTTTAATAACTAGAATTTGATGCATGGCAATGTTAACTCGGTGCTAGATATTAGTCAGGATTTCACCTCTTTCAGTGAGGCATCATTCTACTACAATACTAAACTCTCATGACACTTTCTATATCGAAAATTTGGATTTAGACTTTTCAGTAGAAACACCCAGATTTGTCACCACGTTCTACATTCCCAGTCACATCCGTAAACATTTGCTGTCGATTCCAAAACTCAGATTAGCAATATTCCTCCCTCCTAGCAAACTTTGCATCTGTAGTGAAAAATCTTTCTAGTGCCTTTTCCCATTTTTTTAACAAAACAAACACACACACACACACACACACGTGGAATACAGTTCCTGCAATCAGAGCAAATACCTGGGAAAGCCAAGCCAGCTCTAGAGTTAGTATAGTTCACAACCACTTTTTACTCCACTGTTTTTATCATATTTTATCATTTTATTAACATCATAAAGAATGTTCAGGATTAACACTAAATGTGTTTTCAACAATATCCATTTTTAGTTTTACACACACACATGCACCTTTTAGTAAAGGATCAGACTGCTACCCCGATGTTTCACAAAACAGAAAGGATTGGAAGTGTTTAATCATTTCAATACTTTAATTTTGTCCACAGATTAGCCATCAATTTCTACCAGCTCCTTTTTCATGCAGAAAGCAATTAGCAGATCTACACATGAAACACACAATCACTCGGCAAACTGACATGAACAACGATAGTTTAGTCACACCTCTGTTCTTAAGATGCCCAAAGGGGGAGTGAGGGAGAGGGAATCCCACAATTTGCATAAGAAATTATTGTTTTAGATTTTTTCGTTAACACTGAAACTGAAAGTCACTAATGTTTTGGTCTTAAGCTCTCTAGACATTTTCCCACATTTTATTTTCCCCTGCTGTGAAACCACAAGCTTTGTTTTGTTTTTGCAAAATATCATGTGATAAACTCCAGTGAATCCTATTCACATGAAGAACGTATTTCACAAGAGGAATTATGGCATACATGTGCCAGGTCAGCAGTAACACATCATTAGTATCTTCTGAGAAAAGATACCAGGTCTATAAAAACTTTAGATCAACATGAACTTTGAAGTGTTCATTCTTTTTCTAGGAGATCATACTTCCTCAAATGTGCTTAGTAATCCTTGTTTTTAAAATCAAGGTACTTTGCAAAGCATGAACTTGGGGTCGAGGGTGTGGCAAGGGGAATGTGGAGAATTCCCACAGGTCAGGAAACTTCTGTTTGCTTATGTCATAGATGGAAGAGCCAACAAAAATCAACACCTGCAAAGGCAGTCTATGTTTTCCCTGGGGATTTTCCTGAATTTTCAAGTACAGAGACAGCTGTATGGTTTGACTGGCTTCATCCATGCACTGATGTTCACATGTCTACCTTGTGAGTGATAATGGTTAGAACAAACATCCTAACACTTAAAACCAACAGTTAAGGTCATAAAGGCCCTTGTTTGGCCTTCAGTAGCTAGAAGGTCTTTTTTCACAGGTCTTGCTCATACCCCAGGTTGCAGGACAATCTCTCTTGCCTTATGTGAGCTGCATATTTATACCCCTTACTGCAAGTGCTTTTAAGGTCAAAAAGTAGTTCATGGGATATGCACAGTTCCCATGCAAACAGGCAGCTGTTGTCTGTGTGTATTTGCATGCAGCATTTTTTGTAAACTGTGGTGACATCATTGATATCTGCCAAACTCGTGATTGCTGTTTAGATCCACAAATGTAATTTCTGTTTGTAGAGTAAGAACATCACAAGTTAAAGGTTATGCGTCTCTTTCCTTCAACATATCTTTTTTGTCTCATTTTTAAAAGTATCCCATCATTGAGCCCTTGCAAAAACCTTTGCTCATATCTCTCCCTATCACTTAGTCTCAGTCTCAGCTTCCTTCCTTTCGCTTCTTTTCCTTTCCCTTCCTTCTTTTCCTCATGACTCAGCCAGATACTCCCCACAACCCTTTCTACAGTTTTATGTCAACTTCTGACAGATTGCAAGAGCTCTAGGGCCATATGCTAGTTCTCTTCCTGAAATCCCTTTAACAGATCACATCAAAAAAATAACATGGCTTGGGCTGAAAGTTGTCAACAAACATTTCAGTATCCTAGTTTGCAAAATATTTTTAAAATGTATTGCATAGCCCAAAGGGATTTAACTCTTATTATAATATTTACCTGTGTAAGTATCTGTGGCGTATAATATGACCCCACAGTAGTATCAGTATTGCTCTAGCTTGTAATTTACTCTAAAGGCAGCTTCAGAAAGGTTACAATTAACCAATTAATTCTAATTTAATGCAGAAATCAGCCTGTAATTATTTTGGGAATGTCCTGCTGGGACCTTTTGTGGTCTAGGTATATTTTATCAAAAGAAAATTATGAACTGCCTATATTTCTGGAAACAGATAATTTGAACAAAATTCTTTTGTATAAAAAAGTGTTTTAAAAAAGAAGTTGGAAACAACACAATAGCAATATGATCAAAATATTTTGTTATTTACTTAAGGAAAAAAAAATAAATCTCACCCAGTGTTTTCTGTTTAATAGAAAATTAAGGCACTTGGCCCCTCAAAAGTCAAACCACAAAGAGTTTGCATTAGTACCACAAAACAGAAATATCAAAGGAATACAGCTTTCTAAATTGTTTTCCCTTTCTTTGCTTCACTCACTTTATATGTGACTAATCTATTTTAGCTATATTTATCATTAAAACATTCTCAGTGCATAATGTTTGTCTGAGTTACTTTAGGCACAAAAGTTTTGTAAATCAATCTTTTCATGACTTTCCTTTTATCCTAGCAGAAATATCTTACCTTTGCTTCTCTTGTAACCTTTTCTTCCATAAGGAATTCTGTTAACAGAAAGGATATATCCATCTTCCGTTGTCACTTCATACTCCTCACTAGGATATCCTCTGAACGTAATAATTTGACTCTGAAGAAAACAAAAGAAACTGCCTTGGAGACAGACTGTCCCTCTCCTTAATTCATCACCATTTGTTCGGTACTCCGGGCCCCGTGTACACCAAGCGTGCGGTAGGAAGGTGCCAGCGCAGCCCTCTCGTCCACGGAGCCGGGTTTTCTCCCGAGACTCAGCCCAGCGGAGCTGGGTCCTGTGCAGAGCACAGCACGGACGGGGCAGGCCGGCAGGGCTCCCTGTGCTGCCCTCCTCTCCACTGCTGCAGCGGGATGCCGCGACTGAGCGGCTAATTTCATTAGCAGCTTTCTCCTGCATCTCAGCCTGTTATTTTCACTTGCTGTCCCTGGCCCATGCTCTTTAAAGCCAGAGAACTCGCTGTACTAAAAACGCAGCAAATCCACTTGCAGGCTGTGGGACAAGGAAGAGAAATGCTCTGGAGGAAGAACTGAAGCAGAGCACATTATTTCTTTTAAACATACCTTGAGCCATTTATGGTGACATTAACCCCAAAGTGATTTTAAGACTAAACTTTGGTAGTAAGTGACTCTTTCCAATAGGGGAGAGGAGCTCTGGCTCTTGTCAGCGCCTTCCGTGCGGGCTGAGCGCTCCAGGGCCGACACCGCGCGGGACGGCAGAGGCAGCGGCACCGCTCAGACGCCGGAGAGGGAAGAGCCCCTGGCGGGAACGGCCCGCTGCCCCGGCGGCGCCAGGAGCGGGAAGGTTGCCACCTGCCGCCCCCGCCCCGCCGTCACTTACGATGTTCATGTTGGTCTCGGGGTCCACATTCCTCCTCGCCCTGCCCGCGGCGCCCGCGCTGGCGCCGCTCTGCAGCAGCAGTAGGAGTGCGGCAGCCGCCGCCAGGCCCCGCATCCTCGCCGCGCGCACAGGGCCCTCCCGGCCCGGCCGCTTTTGTGCCGCCGCCCCGGCCGCGTGACCCGCGCGCAAGGCC
>VWPW01002013.1:0-30286 GCA_013389825.1 Crypturellus undulatus | reverse complement strand
ATATCTTTGCAAATATTTACTGTTAATGTTAAGCAAATGTTAGCCTATCCAAAGAGAGACATAAATAACTGTTGTGCTTTTAAAACATTAAAATAAAGGGAAATTCTGGAAGATTCTGGTGATGAAATTTTGATTCTCTCTCTCAAAAAAAAATGTTAGCCATCGTTCAATTCTGACAAGCCATGTTAGGTAGTTTTAAAGGTTGTTGAAGGTGGAAGTTACATTATGTTGGGCCTGATCATTCAAGCAGCTGCAGTTGTGGGGATTTTTGTACCCAAACAAAACCCCAAGAGATGTCTGAATTCTGTGTGGTGCCATCACCAGATTAACACCCAGAATCGTTGCAGGATAGACTTGTATCCCAGCTGCTGTCAGATTCCTAAGTTTACCTGTTTCCCTTCCAGTTGCAGAAGAAACAAACAGAACAGACCCTCCTACTCTGTCATCTTTAATTAGCAGAATGCAGCCTGCAGATACTATTCAGGTTTGCTCCTGGTTTGTGCTTTCTGCAGCATTTTAGAAAAGCCACTATCTGACATGCCCAGCTATAACAAGGAATGTTTAATTGACATCATTATCGGCAGCTTCCTTGGAGGACTTTGCTGGCACTGATGTGTTTTAAGAAGCAAATACTTCTAACCTCTTATATATTATCTTCCTGAAAAGAGTAACAAGGGTTAGTTGTTTCATGAACTTCTACCACGTTGTTTTGCAATAGATCTGTTTTGTGCCTGTACTTTAGTTGCACAAAGTACATGGACATTGAGTGTGCTTAGCAGTGCGCTAAGCTGTGCTTCAGGAAAGAAAACTGTCTATGCTATTCAGCAGCATCAGTAATTAAAAAAAAAATGTATCTCTGCTGAGGCACATGTGGAAAGAAAAAAAAAATTAGCAGATGGATTTGTATTAGCAGTATTAAATGTAACTGTCACCATGGCTTAAAAACACTCTCTACTATAGAGGTTGCAATTGAAAGGGCTGTAGTATAAGAAGGTTTACTTAAAAATCCTTGCTTTAAAGAAGAGATAAAAAAGCGCATGCATTAGGGAAAAAGTATCAGGAAAACATTTTCTTGAGTGTGAGAAACTGTAGCAAATGTGAAATAGTAAAAAGTCAGAAAAATCACCACCATAATAGCTCCTGGTTTCAAGCAGTTGATAACTAGCAATATGCATGGGGAGGAAGCTTTAGATGTAAGTAGGAGCAGAATAAATAATTGAAATTTGTCATATACCTCCTTATGCACTTTTAAAATAACACCACTCTAACAAATGTCAAAAAGTACCCTTTTCTCCTTTAGGCTGAACGTCCAGCGCTACAAGTGTCTTTTTCCCACCCTGTTTTTTAGGCTAGCCTCAACTACCTGCTTGGGGACTCCAGAGTTTTCAGTGTCCTGGCTAGGAGCCGTGTTAACTCAGTCTGTGCTAGCTCCTTGCTCTTAGCTTGCAACTGTTTTATTTGTGTGCTGAAAACATCACAAATTCTTCTGTGATATTTGGTGCTTCCTTACTGTCTGTTTTAGCAAGAGAAAGACAGAGAAAAAAAAAAGCTTGGTATAAAAATCTTCAGAAACATTTGTACAAGGTAGTTTAATGAGATGGCTGAAACACAGTGGGCCAAGTACTAAAAGCACCACAGATGACAGTTTGGGTTCTCATTTTAGAGTAGTGTTTCTTAGGGATTTTATTCTTCCCTTTTTCCTCATCTGTTTAGCTATACAGTAAAAGCAACTACCATAGAAGATTAAAAATTGCTTTTGCCTCTATTATGTGATGGGCTTGGTGTATTGACAAGGCTATTGTTGCATACACTGACTCAGAGGGAGCCTTCTAAAGATCCGGTTCTTTCGTATTTCAGAACAGCATCTTGGCACGTCTTCCTTTTTGTTCCCTGTGGACAAGGCTTCCCCACTGTTTTCTGTGCTAGTAGTTACTCAGCGAGTAACTTATGCTGCTGATGCTGCTTATAAAGTAATGATGTTTTATATGTGAGGACAGGTGACTGGGTCAAATCACACTGTGTAATTTCTGGCGAGAAATCCCATTGATTTAGAAACAGTTTCCCTGACCCAAAAAAAACAAAACAAAAAAAAAATTGGAGACAATCTGGCCCAACGTAAAAATAGAAGAGCAAGTGTTGGCTTAATTTCTAGAAACTGTAAGAACCCCCTGCTTTTGGAGATGAAATTTCTTAGCCAGGCTGCCTACCACGCGGGCCCTCCCAGCAATGGCAGTGGTGGCACAGGCCCAGGGCTGGCCTGGGCCTGGGGCTGCTTCCTGCTGCTGCCTGCGCCAAGGCCCCGGGCTCGGCTCTCTGGCCGGCGTTGAGGCCGGCCTGGAGCTTCCTCCGGCCGCCTCACGTGCAGCGGCCGCCGCACTGCGCCCTGTGCAGGGCCAAGGAAACGCCTGAAGGCCCATGCGAGCGCAGGAAGAGCCCGCGAGCCCTACGCGAGCAGAGCACTGTGCGCGCTGCAAAGGCCCGGGCTGGCAGCTGGGCTGTGGAAATTTCTGGCTGCCTCATTCGGAGTTGGGAACCACCACTTTTTTTTTTTTTTTTTTTTTTAAGAGGAAGAAACATATAGTCAACAGCAAGAGCATTTATTTATGTTAATGCTCCTCACTTACCAGTACAAGTGCTGGCATGAGCTCATGGCAGAAGTTCAACGGATGCTGTACTTTTGAAAGTGGGGGAAGAAGAGAAAACGTTACAAAGCTGGTACTGTTTGCTGCATTTCTTATTTGTATAACCTGACATGTTTGCTGTTTTCCTGAGTGACTGAGCTTACTAGCTGGAAAGTCCAGCTAGATAATTCACTTTGTAACTTAAACAAGTAGCTTTCTTTTTCCTTTCTTTTTTCTTTCTTTCTCTTTTTTTTAAACTGGAGACAACAAGAACTGATATAATTTAAACAGCTTCAGTTACATAGTCATTGTGCAGACAGAAAGAAGCATAATATTTAAAACTGTTATGTCTGTCATCCTGAATTTCACACATGCTTCGTACATAACAGATTGTTCTTTGGGATTGGGATGCACTAATGTTAGGTTTCTTTTTGTTGTTCTGTAAAATACACTTCCAGCAAAGGGTTGGTTTTCTTTAANTGTACATCTCTAAATATCACTTAATAATCCTCAACTGTTTAGTTAGAAATTTCCAATGTGTAGTGGGTTCACTTCCAAGGCCTTTTCTAATAAAATGAAAAATCAAGCTAGTTTGTAATGCTGTACTGCAGATTCAGTTTAAGAGAACTTGAGGTCAGTTTATGGTTCGATACTGTCCATGTAATTTGGTCAACACAGGCTAATCACATGGTTTGCTTGCAGATCATTCCAAAGCATGGCAGAGATTTTCCAAAGAATGTGAAGAGTTGAGCAATTCCATCCTGTAACAGCAGTGACAGTGGGTAGCAAAGGCTCTAGCCAGCAGCTTTCAACTCAAGTACAAACTTGTGCCATTTTCACCCTAATAAAGCCATTTATTGGAGTTAAGTGATGCAAATATAACCAACTGGCTCTGTCCTACCTGGCTATTTTGAGCTTGTTGTGAAGCAGACAAAAAAGTCTCTATTTCATCATGTTAGAGAGTCATCATAATATGAAGTCCTGCTACCTTTTGTTTGGCCTTCCCTGCTTGAATAACCTCCCTGGTCTGCCAAGTGCAATTTAGAGTACCCTGAGGCTGCTGTAATTTGTGCTGACCAATGTGAAATTGTTCTTCCCTGCTCAGTTCTGTGGAAAAATCAGCCTAGTTGGAGCAAAGGTCCTTGCTCAGTATGCCTATATGAAGGTCTTGGAAGCATTTAATCATGAAAAGTGACATATTCTGTCTTCCTGAGTCATGATACCGCTGTGTTTGCCTTCTAGACTTTGACTTACCCAAACAACAAGATTTTTTGCTTTAAAACTTACCAGGGTCCAAAGTTATTACAAATAATGAGATGTTTAAAATGTAAAGTGCATCTGAACATTAATAGTTGAACTCAGTACAGATGTCATGCCCTTTGGGTCTTATTTTTATCAAGGTATCTGAGGCTTTGTGTAATGATGGAGAAACCAGATGACTGTTTTTATCCAATATTACTACTAACACTTTTGGATGAGGGATGAATGTCATTTAGTGAAACAAATTTGTAGGGAGATATGGAATTAGGTACAGGAGGGTTTTGGGAAGAAAATGTATGTTTGATGTAAAACAAGCATATACATAGGGGGTATTGGTGACCTCCTGGTGACCCTGCTCTTGGAGCATGCCCAGTCTGGCTGAAAGCCTGGCCCGACGCACTCCTTACACCTAACAAGAACACTCCAGAACATTCCAGAATCCCGAAGGTGGGGGCCGCAGCAATCTGCTCCGGTCAACGGACCGCCCACCTACGGAGCTCCACAGACCGCAGGGATCACAAGACCAGCGTACATCCAATCCAGTGACCCACTCCTCCCTCTTCTCCTCCCCTTTACCTACCCTATATAAGTTGTGTGCTTCCAGAATAAAGTGGCTGCTGATTGAAACTTGTATCGAGTTGTCTTTCGGTAGTCCATGCTGGTCTCCCCCGACCCGTGAGGGCGGCTGGCCTATTGCATTCTCCTCACCTGACCATCTGGACGCGGGACCCTGAGCGAGGAGGTGCCGCTACTGTCGCCTCCCCCGGCAACACGGCACCCGGGCCCGTAGAGCGAGCGTCCCAGCGCGGTCGACCCGTGGCGACCGGTGACCGCGGTGACCGGGGTACCTGGACGAGGCACGTGCGCGACCAGTCTCACAAATTATTAGAGAAACAGCACTGATATAAGCATTCATTTTTGCTAGTTTCGGAAATTGTGACAGATCCAAATTTGCAGAAAAACAGGTTATGTTTAGATGCTCATTTATGTTTTTCTCACTTTGTGTTTTGACTACTGAGATGTGATTATCACAAAGTGAATCTAGTGAAGTGAATCAATATTTTACTCTACTAACTGATTCTCAATTTATATATAAATATTGTGATATTACCACTTTAAGCTGACAGAAAGGGGAAAAAATACTGCTGTTTGGATAGTGAGGAACAGTGTGAGGTACTGTAAAGAGGCCAGATTGGCTCAAACTGTCAAGCATCCAGCATCACCCAGTGTTAGCAATTATGCTGGGCCTCCTGTAGTTGAGCAGTTGTCCTCCAGCCTTCATTTGTCACCCCCACTATTGAATGAACTGGAGAAGTCTTCTTAGATCATGTTTTTCTATGCCCTTACCCAAGCAGACATATATATGTATATGTATATATGTATATATATATACACACACACACTGTCTTTCGGGTGTAGCTAAACCTAAGGTTTTCTGGAGGATTAGGAAAAACATGTAATGCTTGGGACAGAATCATAGAATCACAGAATGCCTAAGGTTGGAAGGGACCTCTAGAGGTCATCTAGTCCAACCCCCCTGCACACGCAGGGCCACCTAGAGCACGTGGCACAGGACTGCATCCAAGCAGGTCTTGAAGATCTCCAGAGAAGGAGACTCCACAGCCTCTCTGGGCAGCCTGCTTCCCTGGCTGTTGTGTTGTGCTTTGCCTTTTGCAGAAAAAAAAAAGGGAGGGGGGGGGAAATCTCTGCTGCTGAGTTGTTTTGCAATTCTTTGTGTGTGTTATGCATAGCTTTAGAGATGGGCTTCGTAACCAGTAGCATTGAAGCAAGACACATCGGCAGCAAAACTAAAGATTTTGGTAAATGTTAGTTTGGGGTCTGGATAGTAAAGTAAACACTGTGCTGTCAGACTGCAGATGTTCATGTGGTTTCCCCTTTGTGTGACTGAAGCATTGCTTTTCCCAGAAATTCTATTATGCTTTTTGGAGTTTGACATGTTTTGGTTGATTACAGATAGAAATAAGCTTACTGTAAATAAAACTCTTGTCGGGCAACTTTCTAATCAAATGCAAAATGAGAGGTAAATGAAATACATGCAGTGTACATTTTCAAGATGTGTGCAAGTATCTATGCCTGCACATAGCTTGCAGTTGTTCTTCGGTTATCAATGTAACATTTAAAAAAAAAAGAGGAAAGTTAGTGATGGCAGAATGTGCAAACACATTTGTGCATTTGCTTAGAGCTGCAATGTACTGCTTGTTTCCGTTTTGTCCAAGTTCATGTTTGAGTTCAAGTCTCTGAGGTCATGTCTTAAAGAACGTAGAGGAGAATAGATATTCTTAGACATTTTGACTGAGCAGAAGTAAGAAATGATCTGCAGTGGAAAAAATAAAACTCTGTTGTGTTTTCCTGTTTCCTCTTTTGAGCTCAACTCCGTGGATTGACTATGAAATGTTTAAAAAGTGTTCAGCAGAGGAAAAAGATTTATTGAGCTAGTATTGTACCTCAAAGGCTTTGTTGGGAAAGAGCAGTTCAAGCACAGAAATAAAAGTTGCCTAACATCTCCCATCCCAAGGCATGTGCATTAGGTATTTTTGTGTGTTTGCTTTCCAAGCTTTAATTTTATGGATTGCAAGTCCCATGCTAGTCTGTGTCTGGATCCTCATTTAAGAAATTACATCCAGAGATCCTCTTATAATGGAATTCGTGGCCCTAGTCCTGATCCTCGTGGATCAGCCAGAAGGGTCTTTTTTGACTGTTATGATAGTCATTAGCCACTTCTTCCTGTGTGTTGTGTCTATTATGGTTAGCTTTACAGTTTTTAAATGAGATGGTCATACAGCAGAGAATCACAGAACCACAAAACCATACAAAGGTGGAGGGATCTATCCCTACTGCTCTGGGAGATGGCAAACCATTCCTACATGTTTGCGACAAATATTTTTCCCATCTTTTTTAGACAGCCTGCAGATAGCAACACTATGCAATATTCAGCAGCAAACTATTTCACTTCTTCACTTTGATCTTTTACTGATAGGAAGTTTTCTCAAATACAAATCTTTCCTGGTAGAATTTAACACATTGTCTTTCTAACAAGGGAAATATATTATAGCACAGAGAAAATTCTATTCCTCTGTTCTTTTCAGTATGCCTTTATCGGCTAGTATATTGTTAAAACAAGACCTCTTTTCTTTTGAAAGAAAAAAATAATTCAGTCTTCCTGAAGAAACACATTTATGAGACCTCTGGTTGCCCTTATTGCTCTCCCTCATGCTTCCTTTTTTCAGGTATGTCAAAACTAAATACTGACTACTACTTTTCAATATGTCAGAACTAAATACACCTGGCTGCTGTGATTTTAGTAATGCTGTGTAGAACAGAGTGATTACTTTGTTTGTCTTGTAGGATATACTGCTATTCATATTTCTGACATTTACCCTCCTTGCAGCAGTATAAAGTTACAACTCATGTTTTACCTAATGGGAACTGCAGATTTCTTTTTTGCTGAATTAATACTTAGCTAATGGGCCCTAGTGTTTATGTGGTAGGTTTTCTATATTTACTTTCCTTGCATTGTGTCCTGCTCTGTGATGCAAATGCTGTCAAAACTTTCCAATTGCTTTTATAAACCAAACCTGCAACCTCATGAAAGAATGAAATGAAAGAATGAAAGCTTATCTGATGGTCCAGAAGAAAATTTTGATTTTGTTTTTTAATTCTTCAAAATCAAATGTTTTGTCATGTCTCATATCAGTCCAGGTACATCTAGTCAAAAGGCTTTGATATCAGTTATATCGTGTTGTTGCCCCTTCTGACTTTCGAGACAATCCCGACATCTCAAATTTATTCAGTGTTTCAAGATACACGGAAAACAACTGTCAATAGGCTAATCCTGTTGGCAGGTATATTTTTCAGGATTCTTGGATGGAACTTTTCAAGGTATCATGAGGGAAAATGTGTTTTTCTCTTATATTGTTCAGTGTCATCTGTGGTTATTAATAGACTGGAAAATGTTACGTTTACCATGTATAATGCAAGCCTGGAATAAGGAGTATACATTCAAATTATTACATTACAAAACTGGGAAAGAAGTATATTGAATTTATAATTCAGAATGATCTTGACATCTGAGATCCATTCTGAGAAAGTAGTACAGTATTCAGTAGGGACATGTGGAAAGAATTGCATCTTGCCAGGAATTATTAGCGATGCAGAAATAGGATGGGGAATAACTGGCAGTGTAGCAGTTCTGCATAAAAAGATGATAAACTAAGCATGAGTTGACATCTTCACATGCTGTGCCACATAAGTCACGTATTTTGAAATATCCTTGAATAAAGACATCTTTGTGCTTTAGTCATCTACTTAAGAGTAGTTACTGTCAAAGGCTTTGGACTCTGCAGTTTGAGATACATATTAACAAAGTGGAGAATTCATTGACACTGACAACAATCTTGGATATGTGATTTACTCGGATTTATTGAAAGATCTCAGACTGTATAGCTTAAAAAAAAGCTAGGAAAATCCTAACGAAATACAAGTATGGAAAGAAATGTGCCAGCAGTTTCCCACACTGATGCTGACTAGTCCAGGAAGTAACACGCATAAACCCAAGACACATATAAGTTGAATATTAGGAGGCAGTTGCCAGAGGTAAGGACTATGAAGTCCTGGAACAGATTTCTGGGAAAGGTTACATATTCTTTACTGGGCTACACAGACATCAGTCAGTAATGACTGATGGGTGTGCATTTTCATACCTTAGGGTAGATGGAAATCTGCAAATGTCTCCAAGGTTTCTTCCAACCCTGACTTTGTATGATATTATGGTTTGATAAGTGTATAATCTTGTTTCCTTCCAAGCTCAGAACCAATATTTATTGAATCCATATGCCTTGTATTAATAGTTTTACTATCTCTGTCTAGTCATGAACATATACTACTGCTTAAATTTCTGCTTTTTCATGGCATGTTTATAAATTATGTCCTGTTATCTCAGTTGTATCAGCTGTGTTTATAAGGAAAGAAATATGTTTAGCTTCCAATTCACTTTCCAAGTTTTCTAGCTTTAGCTCTACCATTTGTTATTTGTAAGCTGCACTGACTGGCTGTATCATTCCTTCCTGAATTCCCGATTTCTAAGCTTGATCAGAGGTTTAGTGAAAAGTAGTCTTCCCTAATAAGCCTAGTGCTATTGCTCAAATGCTTTATAAGTTATTTATGTTCCTCTCTATCTGTGGAATAGTAGTATTGCTACATTAAAAGAGTTTAAGAGCTTTTTCCCCCTCTACCAAGAAGGCATTCAGTAATGTCTGTATGGCAGAAGTTACCTATATGGTTTTGTATATCCCACTGCTGAGGTTATGCCACTTGGGGATCTTTCTATGTATGCTTCTTTTTCACAGGTTAAGAAAACACCTGCCTTCATTTAATTTTGTGAAATCCTATTGAAACTACTTATTATCCAACTTCATTATATGCCAGCATAACTCTTTGTCAGAGTCAGGGCTTAAAGGAATAGATGCAAGACCTCAGGTTAGTTTTACATGTTTAGGTAATTCTTAGAGGTCAAATCAAACTGTTCAGATCAAATCAAACTTCATCCTATAGCCTATAGACCTGTAACATATGGAGGAGGCTTATCAGGAACTGATACAATGCATAGGCTTCAGCATTCTGCTTGAAGCAGCTGAAGTAGGTGTTAGAGGTTTAGGGTGAAGCATGACAATAAAGACCACATGAACAATACTGATAAAAATGCTTAGATAATATACACCTTCACCTTGCCTTCAGTATGCAAGGTTCACAAAGCTGCTGTCCATACACCCCTTGCTTGGATGGAATCAGAATATAAAGATCTGAGGCTTTGCCTAAAGGGAGCAGGTCAGGAGAAAAAAGAGTTTTAGTCATCAGCTACCATCATAATACCATTTCCTTCAGTAAAAGGTTCCCAAGTAGTGTGAATCATGTCTGATTGTAGTTCAACAATACTCTCAATTTCTCATTGTTGTTAAATGTTCCTGTAGCTGTGTCTGTGATATGATCAGAGGGTAATGCTTGCTATAATATTAGATAGCAATGTGGCATTTGTTATTCATGGAGATTTTTTGAGGCTTCATTTGGCTTACAAACTTCATGTCTGTGTAATAATGTAATAATACATAGAAAGAACTCCAAATAAAACTGAATGCTACAAAATGCACCTTAGTCCAAGGCATCCATATCTGATCTTTACGTGGGTCTTCCACTGAAATGGAGCAAGTGTAGTCCTTGCCTTCAAAGTGTGGTGTAGTCTGTTTTTAGAATATCCAGAAGACTATGTCAAACAGAATTAAGATTGTGGCCAGCTGTACATCCCTTTGTCATTATGATGTTTTCTGTAATGAAAATCTTACCTACACTAGAAATATGAATTTCTCTGGTGTGAGTGTCCTCAAGAACTAGTAATTATTGTAAATGTTCGCACCTTCCTTTCTCAGCTTAGCATGCCGTTTCTGACAGGTTTTCTTATTGTCAGCTCATTGAAACATAAGTATTTAAATAAAAGAACAGCACATACAAGCAAAATGGCTCAAGTTTCCCTGTCAGGGAATGGAAGATAAACCACAATGCAAGTATTAACCTCATTGCTTGACGTATTCATGGAAAATGGCTATTGTCACCATACAAAACAGCAAAGAATGGAAGGCCAGGATCTCTTCAGGTTGAGAATTCATTAAATGTTGATTACCTGTACTCATGAAGAGCTGTGTGCTGGCACAGCTGGCACGGCTGGCTGTGCTAGATACATGCTCAGTCTCAGACCAGAGCCCATTCTGAGGCAGTTGCTAAAAGCTGCATTATACCTCATGCAGTTGTATAGCCAGCACTATTTCTGGTTTGCTTTAAAAATGCTCTGCTTAGGTCTGAAGTGATTCATGAGCCATTCTCCATTAATTCACAGGGGGAGAGGAGATGACTAGGGGCAAAATTTGCCAGCGGACCTGAATCACACATACAGAATTCATGAATCGGGCCCTCTACAAACAAAGGGAAATAAAATCATAGAGAATTACCCAAACACTCACTGCTTTGGTTTTGTCCCCCACTGCCAAAGGCTTCCAAGAAGTTTGTTGTACAGAACAGCAGTATTCCAGAACAAGCAACAGGAAAGTGGGAATGCAGAAGGGACCAGAGGGAGCAACGTGAAGCCCTGTAAGGAATATTGCACTAGATGAAGCCCCGGGTAGGAACAATTTGTCAGCTGAAGTTGCAAGTGGACATAGAACAAACAGTTGTTTGCAGGTGATTGTGGGAAGCAGTGTGAGAGATCAGATCTTCTCAGAGGGTTATACTTAAAACTACCTTGAAGCTAAAAAGCACTGAGCTTCCACCTAATTAAAAAAGAATACTAGAATATTTTCAGAAGAGGTTTGATTGCCAACCTCAAACTCCCCACAACATCAGAAGCAGATAATAAATATCATCGTGCTTTATATAAGAAAGATGTTATTTTAATTTGCAGTATGTTGCTTAGATACAAGTCAGGCACAACTTATCGTAGATAATTTGTCAGATGAATATTTTTTTAGCAAGTAATTATTTGCAAATATCTTCCCATTCTCCGGCCGTCTTTGCAGTTAGTAAAAAATTGATGCGCATATTCTAAGAACAAATATGTAGTGCCTAATGAAAGATAATGTGACTTTCTTCCACACTAAAGCCAACATTGCAATGCAGAGAAATACCAAATCTGGAAAAGAGCAAACTACAGCCTGGAGTCTGTGAACATTCAGAAACTAGTGTAGATTTTAATCAAATTTGCCTATTTTCATTTTTAGCAATGTTTTAACCACTTCGGGAAGAATTTGCTGAGTAAAAGATGGTAATGGCTTTCATTACCTTTTAGGTAGACAGCCTTACTTCTCTATGTGGTGGTGATGAAATGCAAATACAATTGCAAAAATTTCTATGCGTGTCTTTTACTTTCTTGATATAACAATAGCAGTGTGAGGAAACTCACATGGTGCCACAATTCTCTCTGCCATCAGCTCTGCTTAAGGCAAAGGAGAAGCTCAACAGTTGTTCAGCTTTGTTCTAGACAAAACAAATAAATAAATGCAGGTCTGGCTCCACAGAAGATTTCATAAAACAAAAGCCAGAGAAAAGGTGGTGTCTGCCTGCTAACTAAACTAGAAGAGGACACAAGGTATCTGCTAAACCAGAAGCATTGCAATACAGCATCAGACTTAACTTTCAGTGTTTGAAGCTGCATTTGAAGGAAATTGTCCTTGGAGTTCCAGGCACGGCAGTAATAGCACAAAACTATGCCTTGAACACATTGAGCTATTTGAAATCCTTCTTGCTTAGAAGGGAACAATGAGTGCCAGACTTGTACTGAATATATTCCTCTTTTATTAAGAATTCTTTATTTCCTTCAAAATTTTGCCTTTTTTTTATTTCAAATAACATAATCACTGCTAATATTATTTTAATGTTAGCTATGTAACTGTGTTAACAAGTAGCCGCTATATATCATGCTAATTTTTGCATAGCATCCCTTTTTGCTTTAAAAATATCAGGAAAAATAAAAGCCTGCCCCTGAAGATTTTGGGGAATGCATAGTCTTGAATATAGTGCAAAGAAATGACTTCAACTTGGCATAATGGAGGAGGATAAGTCAATGGGAATATGTTACTGTTGAGGCGAAGAGAGAACTTTGTAATAATGCGAAGAGAATCAGTGATCAAGTCAAAGACAGGAGTCTCCAGTCAGATAACAGTAGTCCAGAAGAGTAAAAGTGGAGGTAAATGTCGGTCTTTCAGTGTTAAAAGGGAAATGGAAGTTGGTAACAAGACTTATAAAAAACGTCAGAAAAAGATGCCAATTTATGCAGGGGAAGTGATTTAGTAATAGTGTCCATAGGGAGTCACAGAGACTTTCTATTAAAATGAGACTTTCAGAAGAAGCTATCAAAGTTAGAAATTTTACAAGCCTGATTTGAGAGAAGACATTGCACAAGAACATTTTATTCAACTTAATGCAAGCCTTTTTTTTTTTTTTGATTGTTCAGATTCAAAACTCCCTAAACAAAAACCTGATAGTTACTCATCAGAGGCAAAGGAAAAAAAAATCCTGTGTTCTACACAATGGCTCTGTCTGTCATGGATTAAAGACTTATTTTACAAAATGTACGAAGAAACAAAGGGCTCACTTGAAGGCTATGCACAGGATAATGCTGCTAAATGTGTAATTCAGTCCCAGGTTCTTTATCAATCCTCATAGGTCTTTTTCCATAACATAGTTATATTGTGGATCTTCATTTTTGATGGAGTTTCAGAATATTTTGCTTCCATTCCTATTGTAGGAAGATAGGACATACAATACTTCCAACTGACAAATGGTGTGATGGTGTAATGAAAGATGTGTTCCACTAGCATGTAGCACAGTAAATATTTTAGCTGCTTTGTGTATATTTTCCCATATAAAGGACAACATTCAATATATAAGGACTATGTGTGAATGCTTACAGGAAGCGGTGGTCTTTCTTCAATTGTTGACTATTCTTAAAATATGATTAATATGGCTTTAGGTGTTCTCTGCACATGTAGTTTTTCAGTGTCTTTTTAGAGCAAGGACCCAGGGATATTGGTAAGAGTGATGCATTTCTGTGGGTTTCGTTTTTACACAGCTTTCATTAAATAGAAGTGGGGAGTGTTCATAGAAACCTTCTGAGCGTTTCAGAAGGCTTTATGATAGAATGTGTGAACCACACATTAAAGAAGGTCATCAAATTGAAAAGACAGAGATTTCAGAACATTCAAAAGGTTTTACAGAAAACAGGTTATACTTGGGCTAAGATTCTTGTCTTCTTTTCAGTATAATCACTTTAGTGTAGGTTAGGATAATGTGCCTTTATTTGTAATGCTAATTGGGACCACTCAAGAATACTTTGGGGAAGAAAAATAATTTTAATACCTACGAAATATTAAAAAATAGGAGACTAGCAATGAAGCAGACTAGACATTATGCCTAGGAAACAACCAGCCTTAATTTCACTCAAGAGAAGCATCTTTCCTTGTTGCATACTTTCCTCTGTAGTACTGTTTTCAGGTGGTGTCACAGTGTGGTGTCTGGCTGAGCATATACCTTGCTAAGAGAGCCCTACAAGGTACTTAGGTTCTGTTGGAACCTGTTTTGAAGCTGCTGCTCTGTGCTCTGAGGTCTGGAAGAACTGGCCCAGAAGGCAGTCGCAGCGGCTGCAGGGTTTGCTGGGCAGGCTATGCACGTGCCCCCAGGCAAACACAAAAAGTGTATGATGAATGTAACAAATACTCAGGCATTTCTAGCATGGGTGTTGCACAAACATTGACTGTCAACTCACTGAGCAGTGTTGTCTTGACCAAGAAAAGGGCTGGGTAAGTTACACCCTCTTAATAGGGATAGCAGTGATCACACAGTCTCTAGACACACTGACTCCCAAGCTGTCCCTTGGGCTGCTCAGTTTTGCGTCATCTCTGGTGTAGGTCAATGGCTGCAAAGCCCATTCAGACCTCAAGGGAGTTTCTAGAATCCCTGATTCCTCGTGCAGTAGAGATCTCTCTTTTACTATCATCTCCCTGTCTTTTGTGTCATAGTCTTATATGCATAATTTGACTCTCTTTTTCAAAAATAACTCATGTGACTGTCACATCCTTATAAATAATTATAACTTTGATGAATGAAATGGATCAGGAGAGACAGAACAGTTAAAAAAATAGGAGTGAGGGAGTATTTGGCTTCAGTGTGCAAATGACATATAATTTCCAACAACTTGAGGAGAAATAGTTATCTTGCCTTTAGGACTTGTTCATTTATTTAAAAAATATATTTCTCAAAATTTAATTTGTGGTTTCAGGAGCTAAGTATAGAAAATTGCATAATGCCCTTTTAAACTTTGGTGACTAAGAGTGATGACATTAAATAAATATAGCATGCATGGAGTTTGTTAAAATATGATTTGTTCCTGTGCAAGGGTGTAAGTCTCCTTGGTGTTTGATTAGGCTAAAATACAATAGTATTCAAGTATACTTGAAGTATATTCCATATTCAAGTATTAATGTTATTTTACTTAAGGCACAATAAGGAGATGAGAAGCATTGGAAAGCAATGCATCCTATCAAGGTTATTCTGTGAAGACAGTTAAAGGACTTGTAGTTTGTGAAGTAAAAATAAAATGTATTTGAGATTTCACTCATTACTATTCAGATTATCTTTTAAGTTTATGAACAGCATTACTTTCCATTTTCTTTTCAGGTGCTTCATTCCAAATGCCTATGCTGCTCTCTTCACGGCTGCGCTGGTGCCACTGATGTGCTTGGTAGTGGTTTTTGTGGTCTTCATTCATGCCTACCAGGTGACCCCGCAATGGAAAACCTACGATGATATTTTCAGAGGAAGAACTAATGCTGCAGGTATGATGGAAAGGCTAACTCCAGGGAAACTAAATTTTCAGAACTCTCCTGAAAGTTGTCGCCAATGTAGAATACCCAACAAAACCCACAGTTGAGCGAATACCTCAGCACACATCTCAGATGAAGCATACTGGTGGTCCCTTTGAAGTTTGTCAAAGTACCCCAGTGATTGAAGTGCCTATGCTTAGCTGTGAAACCAAAGTGATAACCTAAGAAATGAGTGTGACTGGCTAGCCTGGTAATCAGAACAGCACTCGGAGCCAGCCCTGCCTGACGAGCGCTGCCACAGTTTGGGGCTGTAGCAAGCGGGGCTTGCTGTGGCAGGACTTGGGGCGGCCTCCGCACAGCCCTCTCAAGGAAGCGCGTGGGCTTCCTCAGCCTGCGCTGCCACGGAACCGCGATAATGTCCTGCGCAGAGCCAGCCCATTCTGCGTGGCCCAGGGCCGGGGCGCAGTCCCTGGCCTTCCCCTTGGGATTTAGGTTCATTCAGAGAAAGTGCTGGCAAGCTGGAGGATTTGGAGTTAATGCTTCTGTTTTGAAATTTCCTAGTGCTAGTCGTAAGTGAAACATGCTTGAAAGAAGAACTGTGTTTCATGCAAAACAGGAAGTGTTGGTCGGGTCTGTTCTGTTAGAACAATTTCAAATACAATGATGTTCCCAAAATAAAACTGCAGCAATGCAGACCTGTGTGGCAGCCATAGCTGTCTGTGAAAAGCTTAGAATAATTCCTTTCATGGTGTCTGTGGAAAAGCAATTGTTTTTATATACAAGTGCAAGTAGATTTTAGGGGATTACATTTGTTTTCTCCCTGTGTGAAGCCAGATAGATTTTATAAACTTTCAAATTACTCTTGAATCTTTTTTTTTCCAATTTTCATAGAGAAACATCATCTGTACCTAAAAGGAAATGTAGGTTAATAGAGAATTCCTTTTGGTAGTCCAGCATTTGTTCAGATTTATAAAGAAAAGCCGTCTTTTTTAGGATCATATACTTGGATTTGCAGTGATAATTGCAGCATGTAGATGAGGACTTCTGTGTGTTTTACTTTGAATATTTGAGGCTTAGAAATATATTATTTTTAGGGAAAATGAAAATGCTATACATATATATGATCAAGAAATTTTGTCAAATATATTTTTTTTCTCAGAGTGTCAACTTGCATAAGAACTATGCAAGTTTGGATAAGTTCTGATAAAATTAGCTTGTAAATATGATCTTCAGGGCTACATGGATTACTTGTACTTTATTCTTTCATTTATTTCTTGGAATAGAAAAAGGACTTCCTGAAACAATCATAAAGCTGGCTCCTTATTTAGTGTTGAATAATGCAGTTTATTTGTTTATAAATAACTTATTTTTGTTGTCTGCAAGGATGGAGATTCCATGTTTGTGTGCTTTAATGTAAAGCTTTCTTCTGAATAGTTAAAGCACATGCTACGTAAGTAAAAATGTCAGCATGGGAAATGGCAGGAAGTACTAGCGGTAGTTTTAGTTCTGTGAAGTGTTACACTTTGGTTACCCAGAGACATGAAATAGTAGGGATGAAAGAAAAACCTTCTTGAATTAACACAGGGCTTAGTTAGGGGTTTTCTTGCAGGCCAGAAGATGGTAAGGAGAGAACGTTGAGGGGGGAGAAGGAATAAAAAATCAGTTAAGAAGAAGTGTTTTCAATAAGTCCGTAATGGCATTGCTTTCTTTAAAGAACAGGCTGTTTTTAGTAATACGACTTCTGTTGTTGTCAGATGTGCGTTTTGTTATCATAGGCCTTTTGTGTGACAGAAATGAAAGTAGCTCATGTGGTGAGTGGGTGCCTGGGGAAACTCGCAGGGTCTGTGGCTTTACAAGGGGTCGCTGTGTCCTTAGGAGTGTGTTTACAGCACAGCCACCGAGCTGTGTCACTTCTGCTGTGCTCTGGGGTGCCAGTGTCCCTCTGGGTTACCAACAGCATTTGTGTACAGGTAGCAGCTTCCTCTGGCTTCTGTCTGGGACTCATGCCCTGTCTTGTCACTCACAACAAAGACTTTCTACAGGGGGAAAAAGCCTTTCCCGGTCCCCGGATGGAAGTTCTGTGCCCACACTTCCCCACCTTCAACATGGGCAGGTAATGAGAAGGTGAAAGCAAAACTGTCTGCTGGGCCTAAGTGATCCTCTCTAGAAAGAGGCTAAAATCCCAGCTGAAAGAAACTGCAGAAAATAATGTTAAGTACAGAGGTATGTAAACAAAGAAAAAATATTTTGAATATGCTTTCACATATGGTAGTGGACACCTGTTCTTTAAATTCCAGAGAGTAATACAGAGAGAGAAAGTAGAATATACAATTGTGAAATTATCATTTATACATAGATAATCATACAGATTATTTGCATATCACTGTTTATAGTAGTTATACTTATTCCCTTTCTGTGAATCTCTCAGTTAGAATATGCTTGCAGTTGTTGCATGATACAGCTGACTGGTTACTCAGTGTGAATTCTGCAATAATTCATACTTCATCATGAAAAGAATTGCACCTGAACAATGTGCTCTAGGTGACCCTGGCTTGAGCAGGAGGGATGGATGAAGTGATCTCCACAAGTCCCTTCTAGCCTCAGCCATTTTGTGGCTCTGATTCACTCACTGTCGTCAGTGAGAAAGAATAGTTGTCAATAAAAAACAGTCAAGTTACTGGCTTGAATATTACCATATAACCAAAAACGTGATTTTTTTTTCAGATTTAAAATAAAATATTTGTTTTTTAAGTTCTTCAGATCATTTCCTAGCTCGGAGGAAAAGCTTGAGTAATGCTACTTAAGCTGTAGTTGGTTAATCTCCTGAAATTCTAAATTTGTGAGCTCTACTTGAGGAAAGATTTTACTCATTTTAACAGGAGTTTAACAGGAATAGAGACAGTAGGGTTTATCCTCAGATATAGAACTGTTATTTGCTGTTGTTTTCAAAGAAATTGGATACACAGGTGGCTAAGCTAAAAAAAGTACAAAAAAAAAGTCAAAATATTGTCCTGTTGCTGAAAGATTCTGAAACTTACTGTGCAAAGCAGCTCTGTCTTGAACAACACCTTCTTACACAGTTACCAGGAAACGTGCTGTCTTGTACAGTGAGAACAGTTTTCTGGATCTGAGTGGCACTGCAGCATGTTGCTGCTTTGTACTCCCCCTAGGAGTAGCGAGTTTGTTATCCATACTAAAGGGGATTCCCACTTATTTTTGTTACTAAGAGAGGGACAACAATGTTGAGTTTCGCCATATGGCTCCAAGAGAAAAAATTTGCCCTTTGGTAACTGCAGGGAGGAGGACCTGTTTGCACATAACTAAATAGTTTTGTGGAAAAGGCCTTTATTCTTAGAAGGATATCACTGATTTTTTTTCATGTGTTTTATACACAAACATTAATCTGTTTGTTCTAGCTCCTTGTGTCTTATGCAGATACTCTTCCCAGTCCTCTAGGCATTTCTCCTAGGCATTCCCGAGCAGAGTCAAATCTCTCATGCACTACTGTCATGTTTTCCAGCCTTTGAAGAAAATGTCACGGTCCCAGGGCAGCTAGGCCAGCACAGAGCTACTCTTGGTAATTCTTGTAAATTGCTCATTTGTTTTGGTAGTGACTGGGGATCTGCCCACAGAATTTATCATACTTATTTTCTTATGCCTGGGCTGTCACTGTAAAAGCATATAATTATAAAATGAGATTGTAGCTGAGAATAAACTGAAATAAATGGGATTTGCTAACTTTTAATTTGGTCAATGTGCAGTTTGCATACTTCTCACTACCCTGTCTGGAAAACAAAGTAGGTGATTTTTTTTCTGTCTCTCTCTGTCTTATTACCCCAGAATTTTTGCACAGTGTCACTGTGGTGTTTTACACAGTGATAATGCTTGCCTAGGTCAGGGACTTTTCTTCAAAGCTAGAAGGCTGGAATAAAGGGTTATGGGAGGTGCAAGAATTTATTATCTTTTAGAGCAGACAGCTTTTGTTCCTCAAAGGTGAGTGCTGGAAAATGGTGTGAAGGTTGATTTTCAAAGGATGTCCTAGGTAACTCAACTATACTGTTTCAAAGATACACAATTAGTTTTTTAGAGAAGAGAATTCAGTTGGAACTGATTTCTTTTTGCCAGCTCTTCAGCAAACACATTCTATTGACTGATTATTTTTCTATATATAGAAACTAACTTCTCAAAAGCTAGCCTTGAGAGAAGCCAAATGAAAAGTGTGCATTAGATAAAAAGCCTTTGGGTGAACAAATATTTAAGTTTGCAGCAAGAAAGACTGTTCCTGAAGGAAATCAGGTGATCTCAAAACTGCATTGTATGTATTTGCAAAGGTTGAGATGGGGATAGATGGGCAATGATTTTTTTTCTTGGCAGTCCTGATATTCAAATGTAGAAACTGGAAATGACAAAGACAGCAGTCTAGTATAGCTATTTGTTAACCTTTAATAATTTCATTAAACAATTTGAAATTATGTAGTAAAATTTTGAGCTGAAATATCACCTGTATTTTTTTCTGGTAATGCCTTTTTTATAGATGACGTCACTTTACTGAACCATGTGAAGTGACACAATTAATTTAAATATTAGGAAGTTAAGTTGCCAAAACCAAACTTCATTAAGTGTGACTTAGATACATAGATCTAAAATTGTGACTAGCTTTTTGTGTCTTCCTTCATAATAATTTTTTTTTAATAAATTTATTCTTTTATGCAGTGCCAGATCACGAAAGCTCCTCCTATATCTGCTGCCAGCTGATCTCAACAGTCTGTGAGGCAAGTTTAGGACATTCCAACCTTGGCACTCAGGAAATGATGCTGAGAACAGGCCTTTTTATTCTAAGTGAGAGGGTATCTCTAAAACTGTAGTTACAAATCTTCCTTAAATTTAACAGTGAAGTGACAGAGCCCTGGAACAGGCTGCCCAGAGAGGTTGTGGAATGTCCTTCTCTGGAGATCTTCAAAACCTGCTTGGACAGGGTCATCTAGAGCACGTTGTGCCACGTGCTCTAGATGTCCCTGCGTGTGCAGTGAGGTTGAACTAGATGACCTCTAGAGGTCCCTTCCAACCTTAAGCATTCTATGAGTCTATGATTCTATGGGTATCAAATACCTAAAAAAAGTGAGGGAACAATAAACTGTAGGAGTACTTTCATCTTGAGATGACAATCTCAAGAAGTGAGAGCCAGATGTGGCCAACGTCAGTCACATACTGAGTGTAATATTTTAATCTTTATAACACTCATTGAGGCCTTTTTTTGTATTTAGGAGAATGAAATCTGTGTTAGAGATCTTTTAAAACAACTGCTAAGAAAAAAGTCTACAAGCATAATTACAAGCTGAAATACAGAGCAAAGATCTGAGTAACATAATAACCGAAATTCATCATTTGCGCTCATAGAATTTAGCTGATGTTTGTACTGTTTCACATGTCCAAATTAGCTTTTTCTTTTAAGAATTTCTGCAGAAGCAAGTTGATTTGCACAAGTTATTCCTGTAAAACTGTAAATTTAAAACTTATTTGATATTTTGAGTAATAATTTCTAAAATTTCTAAGTAATTTTATTATATGGAGATGAGGATATCTTTTTTTCTCTTTCTTTGAAAATGTCCTTTTCCTTGCATAACAGTCATAACATAAGTTATGTTTATGTTCAAGATGCCTGGTCTGTTATTTGATCATACTGTGAAATCCCTCAAAGATATATGAGAAAGTTTGATGAAAAACTGAGATTTAGTGTGAAGGTAAAAGAGGCCAGTCTTTTAGGCTTTTGTGGAAGTGATTAGCCTTTAGGAGGTATTCTTTAATTTTAAGCTGTTCCTGCAGCAGATTAAAAAATGTGAGTGACCTCAAAATACATTAAAATTGATTTGCTACTTATTTTTGCAAATTATCCATGGACTATTTTGTCCTATTGAGTTCCCTGGACATTTCGGTAGCAGTTTTCTGCTTTTCTATTGTTAAAATCTGCATGTCTGTAGCATTCCAAGTCTGGAATTAGATGCTTTGTTGGGATTTATGGATTGCTTGTTGTTTTTGCTGGTTGTCGTGGTGGTAGTGGTGTTTTACCACACATAAGTTGAAAACACACAAGTTGAAAAGCAACAGTTATTGGAGATTTTACTGGATTTAGGTCTTCAACAAATTAGTATAGTTCTATGAAGTAGTATAATATATTCTCCCCTCTAAGCTAGGAAAAGTATTTGAAAAGATGATCCAGATTTTGCAGTCGGTCTTCATGTCTAGCCAAGAACAATTAAAAGCAATTAAAGTTGCATTATCAGTTTAATAACCTGAGGGGAAGAAACCTAGTAAATATTTATAGGTAAACTGAGAAGATCATGAAAGCTGTATTATTTAATTGGTTCTTTTATTGACTTTTTTATTTTTAGGAAAAAAGCTAAATACTTCAAGCAATGGAAAAATACACAAAATTAGCCAACATGGTGATGAGAATACAAACATTTGGATATGTTATGAATTTGTAGTGCATTCTGTATTTTTTGCAGTAAAATTATCTAAGTAGTTGCTAATATAGTACAAAAACCTACGATGTATTAAACTTGAGAGTTTTAATATTTGTTATTTTTTTTCCCTTAATTTGTACTTGATTTAACTTTTCTACTGTTCAGACTTGTAGTCCCAGGGAGGGTTAGCTGGTGATATCAAGGATGGGAGGAAGGAAGGAAGGCCTTCAGGTGGTCTGACAGTTCTTTATAGCTTCATATACTTTTTGTAATGGAAAAAAAAATAAGATCTTCTCTGTGGCAAGTGGCTGATTTCAATTTCATAGTAGTTGTTACCTATTTATATTTTGACTCCTTTGTTACTCTTTGACTTATTCAAATTTGGGACTCAAGTGCAAATCATTCAGTTTGATAACCATAAAATACCAGATCCTGAGCAAGAAAAAAGCATTTGTAAAAAGCTCTTTAGTATACATTGGGGACAGTTGTTCACTGGAGCTAGGCAAGCGCGTTCCCACTCCTGTTTCCCTTTTGAAAAACGTGTTGTAGCAGGCTACATCAAATTATCTTGCCATAATCAATATGTACTGCGGAAGGACAGGAGAGGTCAGCCATGTAAACAACCCTACTATTATATTAACCTGAAGTGACATCCAAGAATCCACCTCAATCTTCAAATTGCCATAATGTGAATCATCAGGGTGTGATGACGGACTAGGATGTGGGATATTGGTCTGCATCTCTCTGTTTTCTTCCTGCTCTCCTCCACTCTAATTTCCTCCACACTTTCCTTTTTCTCCTGATTTCTCAGTTGCTGCTGCCATTGTGTTTGTTTTTTCTTCCTTCTCTTCAGTCTGTCCAGGACTGCCTAGAGGTAGCAGCAGCTCATGGTGCAGCCGGGGCAGGTGTCACGGGGCTGGCAAGTATCTCCCTCCTGGGCCTTCCAGAACAGCTGTGTCCTCACTTTGCAGAGATTTAACCTACACAAGACATTTGCCACTGATAAAATCTCTTAGAAATGCCACCATAGTTTTTCTTTTCTTTGTGAAGCTTACTTAAGAAGGTAGAAAAAGGTGGGTTTACCTTGTTACAGGTTTTAGTCAACCCTAGATGAAAGCATAGTGGTTTAGGAGTGTTTCGGATTTTTTTTTCTTTCTCTCGCTTTTGCTATACAAAAAAAATATACAAAAAAAAAAAAAAAAAAACAAGACTAACAGTAACAGGTAGGCATTTTGGTTGAGCAATCTGGCATTATTTTTTCGCTGAAACTTACTCTTGTACTGACGAATCCATGGAATTCCTTGCCGACGAATATTCTGGATTTTAGAAGTTGACAATAATGTGTTTGAGAGGAGACTGGATGAGTTTGTGAAAGAGAATTCACCTGAGAATAACTAAATATAGAGAAGCTGTGGTTCAGGAAATCCCTGAGCCATACAATACATGACCAAAATACGGGAGAATTACTGGGAGAATTTTCTTACTTGATCGGCCACCTCTTCTGGCATCTGCTTTTGGCCAGTGTTGGAGGCAAGGCTACTTAATTTTTGGTCTAACAGAGTACTATCATCTAACCTGCTTTCATGTTACCGTTGAGGAAATATTCCACTTTACAACATTTAAATGTTTTTCTTGATTCATGGATTTTGTAATCTANTTCTTGATTCATGGTTTTTTTAATCTAATCAAGAAAAACTTTATCATGAAAATTTTTTAAAAATCTCCCCAGCTTTGTTTTTTTGTAAGTCACAGGTCAAAAAAATGTTTTTTTTTTTTTATTCCAAGGACTCCCCTGACATAGTAAATCTACAATTTTACCACACCTAAAAACCTTGATTACAATGCAGGACAGGCCTCTGCACAATAACCTTTCCAGAAAAATCAGTGTCCTAAAGAAGATTAAAAGGAAAATAATCTCAGCATTGGAGAAGTGAAAAACAGTAGGAAACTGTAGCTGGTTGTGTAAATTCAATGTATGAAATTTCACCTGGTTGATATTTAATGCCTAGATTGTAGTAAGTTTTCAAATGCTGTCCAAACTGTAGCTAGAGCTGGGTACACTGCATTTATTTGTCCTGAGTCATCAACTCTGCCCATGTTTTTTGAGCTTGTAGTTAAGGAAAAGGGGTGATATTTCAGGGAGAGGCATGAACAGCTAAGATGGTGATATATACATGCATACATATATATTTATATTTAAAGAGTGGGTGGATTGACTGTTGCTTAAATAAAACCTTTCATCATTCCAAGTATTAAAAGTTTATGGTAATAAAGTAAAAAATGGGAACTAGCATGGTGGAAATGTGTATATGTTTTCATCGCTGAAAATTTATGCAAGCAGTGTAAGGGTGAGTGGCTGAACTTTGATTTAGAGTGGAGTTCTTGTAAGTGAAAGTGCATGTCCAGAAATACCTTCTGAGTTTGTTTGGGAAGAGGATTTTTTTTTCATGTGAGGAAAACCACAGACAACTAGACTCTCTACTCTGGTTCAATGCAAGCCTATTTATGGGCACACTTTTCCTTAATGCAGTTGTGTGTTTTTACAAGCTGAAAAGAGATTTTCTGTTACTGATTATTTGAGATGTTTGTTCCAATTTTTGAGCTTTTGTTTGATCAAAATACAAGAAATAATCTGAGTAAAATGTCAGTGAAGTAATTTGAGACATCTGAGACTTTAAAAACTACCTAGATTTCAGCTATTAAGTTTACAATATCCATAGTGAAACAGCTGTTAAAGGCAAAGATAAAAAAGCAGAGCATGGACATTCCGCATATGGCAAAAAGTATATGTCTTCAAATATTATAATGGTGTTTAATAATGGTGGTAATTAATATATGTGTGTATTCAGTAGTGTATGTTCATTAAGTAAACTGTTAGTAGAATTAGTCCTTTAGATAGATTCCATAGATTGCAGAGATACCCTGGTAGTGGTAGTTCCACCTGGTAAGATGACACTGAGTTTATGGAAGTTCCCTTTCACACACCCTCGAGGATAATGAATTCAAGTGTACATGATCTAGAGAGCATATTAATCCATTTTCTTCATGCTTATATATGCAGCTATCTCAACTATCTATGGTTTCAACCATCTGGAGGTGTAAAGATATGATCAGTATTGTGATATCTTTCTGTATGTAATGTTTATGTAGTAAAAATTATGTAGTAGAAATTATGATGTTGCTTTTGGCATGTTCTACTGCCTACTGTTTGATCTCTATCTTGTTTTCTTCTCTCACCTGCCCCCGCACCTGAATTGAACTGTTCTACAGAGTAACATAAAGGCCAGATCAATATTTGAACTTTCAGAGATACTAAAGTTTATTAAATGATTTTGAGATTTAAATGAAGAGATCATTTTCTTCTAATCTAGTCTTCTAGTCTAATATGAGAAATACAATGTATTTCTGTTCTGTTCATCTGGCAAAACCCGGTTGCTTCCTGTGTAAAAACAAAAGTACAGAGCCTTAATCTTCTTTTCTGTATGTTGCTCTGAAAAACACACAGGTACTGTAAGTGGTATATTATGAATCAGGGTTCCTTAGGGAGTCTCAAACCAATAATAAACTTGGGCTGGGCCTTACCAAGGGTGAAGTAATTCTGGTGCTTTACAGACATCTAATGCACTTTTAGACAAGGGTCCAGTCCAGCCTGTAGCTGTTTCTTCACAAGAAAAAGGTCTTCAGTAGGTCTTATCTCACATTTACTGATCAAGAACAAATGCTTTAGATATGACCTCAGTCAAAGGATGCTAATTCTAAGGCACCTCTATCCCACTCATGATGTCTCCTGAATCTCACCAGAGGTCTCATGAAGTGGTTTCCTGGCCTGGTACTCAAGAGGAATCCTCTCTTCTCCTGGAGACAACAGACTAGTACCTCTCAGTGCCCTGAAGCAGTGCCTGCTTATCAGTGATCAGACCTGGATGGATTTTTTATAGTCTAAGCATCTTAAAGCCATGATGCCTTTTGTCATTTCCCAGTAACAACAACAACAACAAAAGTACTTTTATTTTACTCCATAAAGAAAGCAGGGCTTTGGTAACTGTTCCAAAGAACTACAACTTGAGCTTGCTGATGACTTCTGGAGTCCTATGTTACCAGTGCTCTAACAGTATGGTAATATTTATGTTTAGCATGGGGTCTCATTGTAATTCAGTAAGGAAGTGCACCTCTTTCTTGCATTTTCTGTCACGTTGTCAAACTGTAGTTACAGAACAACCCATGCAGCGGTCTTTTCTCAGGTTTTGCTGCTCAGGAACTTCACAAGGTCTTCTCGCAAGGATTTGTTCAATCCCTGCAGCAGCCCTTCCCTGCTATGTTGAGTGGCAGCGCTGGTTGTTGCTCGTGTCCGCACCGCGCTTGGCCGCCGCTGTGCAGCCCCATACCGACCGCCAGCGGCTCCCTCCTTGCTGGCACTGAGCGACGCTGAGGGCGAGGCCTCGTGGAACACCAAGCCCATGCCAGCCCAGGAAAACACGGGCTTGGAAGTGGCTCTGGAATCCCATGGGAAGCAGGGTCCAGAGCAGAAATGGATGGGGGGAAAGCTGACTTCTGCTTCCCTTTCTGGGAGTTTTGCTCTGCTTCCACCTCCTCCCTGCAATAGAATTGAAATCTTATATATTATAGGCATGGTAAGGAGTATAAAATGCAGCTGTAGGTATCTCCTGGATTATGCACTTCAGGACAGATTCTGTGCGTGTTTCTGACTGTGAATGAAGGCAACTAGCAGAATGTGTCTTTCAGGGAATCCTTGGATCAATAGAGGTATTTGCTTAATTTTTTATAAGAACAGGTGCCTTCACATTTTCAATGTGCAATAAAAGTAACAGGAAAGCAGTGGATAAGCTACTCTCACACTGTGCAATCCCAGAGCCTTTGAAGTTTTGTCAGCTGATAACATTAGAGTTCTTTTTTCCGTTTCCCTTCAGTGCTTGAAAATCCATTCCCTCCCCAAATTTCCAGAGCTTGCCAAGAGCTCTCTGACGCTTACCCCAAGTTCAGTGTGTGCTTCCCACTTCCCTATTGCCTGGATTCAGCACAGGGCTGGGACACCCAGGCCCTCATGGCTGGCCAGATGTCCCACCAGGTGTCCCAGGTGACAAGGAGGAGATAGGAGCCCTGCCCCCCCCGCCTGGGGCTTAGGCCAGGGACCAGAAGACTTTCTGCTTTGGTAGTACATTAAAAAGCGTTTTTAGCAAGGCGCATAACTGATGAGACTGTGCTTATGGTTTGCAGAGATCCCGTTGGTCCTATATCTCTTTGCCCTGATTTCAGTCACCTGGCTGTGGGGAGGACTGCACGTGGCCTACAGGCACCTCTGGATGCTGGTCTTCTTTATCATCTTCAACAGCCTACAGGTAGGAACTGCTTCTTTTTCCTTCTGTCCTGCTGCTGAGATTGGGATCATCTCCATTGTTTGGAATATGCTTGGCATTTCAGCTTGGCTAGCTGAACAAAACCCAGAAGCAAACAGATTTTAGTTTGTGTCACATGGGCAGTGCTAGTTGGGTGTTCTGCTGATTTCTGAAGTTACATATAGAATACATATAGGATGCATTTTTGGGATACGGTGGCAATAATCGAATAGATTTCAATTTCATCCTTAATTTACCTTCTAAGGAAACTACTTGCTTTGCTCCTTAAGATATTAATGAGCTGATTATAACAATAAAACTGAAGTATCTGTATACCCTTCAAAATACTGAGTACCTCAGCTTTCTCTATCTGCTAATGCTACTTTAAAAACCCTCAAAGCTTTAATATCATGCAGCCTTAATATGAATTGTTTTTTCATCATTAGAGGTAAGCATGATGCGTAGCTTTTCTTATATAGGATAGATATTGGTAAAACCAACCTTGGAGGAGGATGGGGCTGGCCTCTTTTCACTGGTGGTCACTGACAGAACCAGAGGAAATGGCCACAAATTGAAGCATAAAAAGTTCCACAGGAACTTAAGGAAGAACTTCTTGACAGTGAGGGTGCCAGAGCACTGGCACAGGCTGCCCAGAGAGGTTGTGGAGTCTCCGTCTCTGCAGATCTTCAAGACCCGCTTGGATGCAGCCCTGTGCCCCGTGCTCTAGGTGGCCCTGGGTGTGCAGGGGGGTTGGACTAGATGACCTCTAGAGGTGCCTTCCAACCTTAGGCATTCTGTGATTCTATGATTCTATGAAAACAAAGATTCTTTCAATGAAAAAATAAATATAGACTAGATTTTGAATATTAGTCATTAAAAAAATTTAAAGAGTCTAAATGTGTATTTACCAATAAATAGGGCTATATATTAATGTGTGTGATCCATTCCACAGAAATAGGCCTTTGCAGAATTTGATGCAGGTATGTAATTCCCATGTACTAAATACTGTATTGCACTGAATGTTTGCAAAATGCGAGTCTTGGACACAAATACGTTTTTAAACTGAGAAAAACAAAATGTAACTTATTCTCATTGTAATGCATCAAATTATGCAGCTTGCATTGGCATGTGAAATGGCTCAAATTAGGATTATGTGTTTTTTTTTCCTTTGCAGTTATAAGAACAGATTTCTCAGTTTTTTACCCCTTAAGATCAAGTATATTCTCACCTTTTTAAAATTCTTAATGGTCATTCCCTGTGACCAAATAAAACTGATTTTTAGGAAGGTACCTGGGCTTCCTTGCAGTAGGACTCCCAAGAGTTCTGCAGAACTGATTACTACTGTAGCCACTAGTAGTGGACATGCCTTTCCTCCCACCATGCAAAATCACAGAGTTCAGACAGCTCCCCACATCAGTATAACCTAGACTCTTGTTGCTTTATAGGAAAATATATTACTGATATTGAAGTTGTAGATATGTGATGGGTGACAGGTGCATGTATGTATATGAAGATATATATCTATTTGTATAGCCATATATGTCCTTCCTCATTGTCTTTCAAAGAAGAAATGCAACTACAGTCCAATACAGTTTTGTGTCACATAGCTCCACCTTTGATACAAGTTTTTTGGGGAAGGTAGCTAATACTCGAGGTTTTATTCCATAGGTATCACTGTCACTGTGATATGCATGGATATTTGGCTTAAAATAAAATGACTTTTTTTTTTGCTCTGGGAAGCTCAGAGAAGATGGTTATGAATAATCTGTGAGTAACCTCAAGAAACATCATTCATGGCCAAAATTTTGATCCTTAATATGACTAAATGTTGACCCTTCCGTATGCCTACAGGAAGAGGCTTTGTATTATCCTGTTTTATATAACTTACAATGTCTTATTCAAGAAAAGACAAGCAAAGAAACAAAGCTGTAGAAGTGTTGTTATTTTAATCAGTGTTGCAAGTTTCAAGACAGGAATTCATATAATAGAAGCAAGAATTGAAACAGGATGTTGAAAATCGATCGTGTAAAATAGGAGACCTGCAAAGCCTGTAGAGAATTCTTTGTCCAGTATGACATGGAAAACATAGATATAAAAACATCCCTAAAATAATATTTAACTGATAACTGATATTTGAGAAACATCTTTGCATGACCTTGCAACCTGGCAAAGTTAGAGTTTTGTTTAAATCTAGTTTATAGGGGGATGAAAATACTTAATTTTCTCTATGTGAAGTTTTTTAGCAAGATGAATGTAATGTCCTTTATATAGTTTTATTTCCTTTCATCTTTGAACTGGAGAAGTAGATTATTTTTTTCCTTTATTGGCTGATCCTTTTGTTGTTGACTGATTTCTTAGCAGCATTGGCTTTATGGGTATAATGTCAGAATTTTTCCTATCCATAATTTCATGTAAATGAAAATAGTATATATTTTTGCATATATTGTGCTGGTACTCAAGGAGCTGACATGAAAGAAACCTTCACTATCAAGCTCTCTGCCTTTCCAGCAGCTGTATCTTGCAATAGCAACAGATCAAATAACTTTCATTGGTAGCTGCATTTCTAATCTTGGACACATATATCCCCATTTGAGTCTCCACCCTCCATTAGACAGCTCGGAAATAAATATTCAGAAAATTTATTTGAGATCCTGTCTCTTTCCAAGGAGCCAGGAAATGAAAAATGAAGCCTGAAACACCCTTCCATCTCATGGGCTTGCCTTGGATCGTTACCACTCCCTTACAACACGGTACATGGAACAGAGCCCTAGTCTCAAACCTGCAGTAGAGCCAGGCTGCTGCAGTTGCTTATAACTGACCACAGCACAGGCTACTGCTTCATCAAGCAGGAGATAGCGGGTATGCTGTGAAGATACAAGGTTAATCATATTGCTTTCATCTGCTTCTAGCCCTTCCAAGTCTGTCTTTTCAACCTCTCCTTCAAGTGGCAGTTATCACAGCTCTGCAACAGGCTTCTTTGAGCAGGTCTTGGTAGAGCGCAGTGTTATGGCAGGAATGCAGAAAAAATAAGAGAACTGAGGAGACATATGTTGCCTGCCAACTAATCCCTAAATAAGCTTATTCAAGAAATTTGTGCTCCTGTGGTTTGTCCTTTTTGTATCAGATACTGATACATTTAGCTTCTTGCCCTCATGAAAGATGCTGGTGTTGAGTCCTTGTGGTAGAAGAGTCATCACAGTGTACTT
>VWPW01002011.1:0-20981 GCA_013389825.1 Crypturellus undulatus | reverse complement strand
TCCAGAGCCCTTCCCTTCGAGATCCAGAGCCCTTCCCTTCGAGATATATGTTTTACTTTTCTGTTTACTTCCAGTATGTACTGGGTATGCCTATTTTTGGTTTATTGTCCTGTTTGATACCCCTACTTACAATTGGTCTTTGAGTGTCAGGATTATGTTTAGAGGGTACCCTTTGAGTCTCAAAGGACCCAAGGTTTTGTCTTGCTAATGGAAAGTACCAGTTTGTCAGTGAGCTATTACTGAAGAAAGGGCAACGCTCTTTTAGAAACCCCCCACTGACCTCAACTGAATTTTGGGCTAGGTGGAGTCTTTATTATTATAATTAAGGATGTGTTGGCCACTCTTCTTTTGAAAAGCCCAACTGAGACTATTCATATATGTTATAAACGGACAAATCCTCTGAGCCAATTGATTTGCCAGTATGCTTTATTGTAAATAGCAAGCAAGCAGCGCTGGGCGGCCGGGGAGTCTCTGCTCCACCAACGGCGCGCGCGTTAGAGTCCGTGAGAGCACCTTTTATTTACTGTTCCCCAAAAGTCTCCTCCCGGTTTGAATTCCAATTCTGACGTGTTACAGTGTTTCTACGCATGCTCCCTCCTTGTTGCTGGGGGGAATCTCTGAGATCTCCTGGTGTTCTTCTTGATGGGGGCTGTTCTTCTTCATCGCTGACCTTGTCACCTTTCTCAGGACTCTGCGAATAACTCTTTGCAGTTTGGCCTTGTTCTTTGTTTCTGCAATAGCTGTTAGAAGCTTAGCATCCTTATCACTTGTAAATTACAACCTGGCGCCAACTTAACATATCCTTGTCACTTGCAAATTACAACCTGGTGCCATCTTAACATATCCTTATCACTTTGTTTATCTTGCGAATTACAACCCATTTATCACAATATACTAGTATTTAATCAATACCTGACAGAAAATGCTCTAAAGTGTTTTCTGCCTATAGTTTTATATATATATATATATATGTGTGTGTGTGTGTGTGTTTTTTTTTTTTTTTTTTTCATATTTTTTTTTTTTTTTTTTTCATATTTTTTTTTTTTTTTTTTTAAGAAAGTTCTAGGATCCTAACTTCAGTAGGACTGAGCTAGTGAGCTAGTCAGGGTTAAATGGGCACATTTTTGAAGTGTTGTTTCATATTATTAAGTGCCTACTTAATATTCTAGGCAGCTATGTTGCCTACAATATGAAGGCATAGGAAACTATGTTGCCTAGTTGCTTGTGCTGTCTGGTAGGATGATCTATGTGATCAGCCTAGTTGCTTTTATTAGGAAAAATTTATATATATTGATCCCTATACCCAAATCTTCAGACTCCCTGGGCTTCTCCAAGGGTATGGAAGGGCTCATGCTCCGCCGTGTGCCTGGCTATTTGGATGCCACTGGCTCTCAGCAGCGCTCTATGCTTGATGGAAAGATGGTGCCATGGTGAATGTTCCCCGGGCGCCTTGTAACTCCTGCCGAGCACTGAGCATCTTCCTCTTGCACCCAGTGTTTAAGCAAAGGTAACTTGTCAGTGTTTCTAAGCAAGGAGGGACAGTCTTTGGAAGGGCATAAAATTGGTTTTCTTCGCGTTTTCTGCTGCACCAAAACGAGCAGACCTCAGCGTAGGCTGGAGTGCCGGGAAGTGGAGAAAAGCTTTGTAGGGCAGCTGTGGCACCAGGGCTGTGCTCAAAGCTGGGGAGAGAGGTGGACTCTGTGCAAGAGCTGGTGTCCCTTGCCATGGGGACCTCAGGGACTGCACTGCTTGCTGAGCTGAGCGGCCAACACAGCTGAGAGTGGGCACCTCTGAGCAAAGGCAACTGTGGAGGAGGTTGTATGAGCTGCAAGGGACTGATAGGAGTTAACAAAATTGGAAATGAGCAGTGTGGAGGTCATGCTTTAGTCTGCGTCTTATTAGTTGTCATCTCTTATCTGCATACCTGGAAAATGTTTGATTTTTGTTTGGTTATACCATATCCTCCCTGGCCAGACACGTTGTCTTCCGCAGGTGTTCCCGTCCTGTGCTCTGAGTGTGCAAGTATAGGCAGCTGTGGCACGTGCCCTTTCAGCAAGCTAAGCACAGACTGCTGTGGTGTGTAGAGTTGTTTCCTGACCATTTATATCCAAGAAGCATTACTTCAGTCACCAGAGTTTTGTTATTAGAACTTTGACATCTTTGTATTTCAGTAAATAATTTTAAGTATTGCTTATAACTTTCTAGTAAATATATACAATCCCATTCATATTCTTCAAGCATCACAGAGCAGTCTAGCTGTTTCAATTTATCCTTAAGTGAAAAGTCTTATAGCAGTTTGCAACAGTGTGACTCAAGTCAACTATTTGAGAGGAAAGGATATTAAGTAGTGTTATGAGCATTGCGCAGAAAGATAGACTCTTGCAATTAAACTTTTTTTAAAAGTAATTGTGCCGTTTAATGTTGAATTAGTGAGGAATATTACTTTGCAACTCCCACTTCTTATGGTATACACTGAGTACTGCTTTTATTACTAAATGTTGCCAAAATAAATGAAAATTAAAAAGGAGCCTAAGCCAGGCATTAGAAAGTTTTAAAAATCTTGTTTGAGACTGAGGTTTCTTTTTCTGAGCGATGATTAGTGCAGGTAGGATTGTTTCTAACAAAAGCTAGTGTATCAAAACTAATATTTAAAATAAGGAAGACCTTAAAACATGAGAAAAACACAAATCTTTCCTAGCTAGCTCTCAGTCTTCTCAGAAATTTTCCCCCTTTGGGGGGAAGGTTTTATTTATTTATTAGTAGAATAAAAATAGTGATTGTGAAGTGGTATTTCGAGGACGGGGGAAAGTCATTCAAACATTTGTAACCACCTCTAATGTGACTGCACCTTGCTTTTAAGTTTTAACTTTTCATGTTAAGCATGAGCTGGTACATAGTGTACAATTTTTACTTGTCTGTGTAAGCCCAAAAGAATAATATTCTGATCTTAATGAGCCTGAGAATATAGTTTAAAAATAAAACTGGAGAGTGTATTTGATGAACTTTACCACTGCTGCTTGAGCTTTTTGGTAACTGTTTGGTAAAACAATTTTTACAATCTTAAAAAATACAGTTTTTTATAACAGGTTTTATACCATTTCTTGACACCTTATAAAGTGCTGGAATAAAATATGTATTTTAAGAAATAAGACTTATATTTAAGAGAATTCTTTTAGGACAGATCTTGGAAATCTTTAATTTTCTGTTGGCCATGACTAGAATATTTTACTTCATTTTTCATGTGATAAATAATGGTGTTCCATTTTAACTTAATGGAAGTTGGAATTTCTATTACATAATGTTTTGATCAAACAATATATATGTGTGCTCATTGCTTGTTCATTAAAAATCCTATTTTTGTATACAAACAGGGTTTTAATATGAAATTTTGACTCATTGCCTTAGTGAAAATGGACTTATTTCAAATTATGTTTCTATCTTAGATATTTTATTGTCTAGATAGCTTACCATTTAATAATGCTGCATGTAAATCCAATGCTGTAACAAACTGCTAGGTCATGTTTCTGCAGTGAGTTTTAGTTTAGTAGATTTTTCACTTTGTGTATTAAAGCCACTCATTCCTACAAGCTTTAATATTTTAGCTATGTTGCAGTAAAGTATTTTTTGGATCATGTTGAATATCTTTGTAATCTTTTTTTTTGTATCTTTTTTTTTTAATGCTGTTTAACACAAATATAGGGTCGCTTTAGGTTGGAGAGGACCTCAGGTGGTCTCTAGTTCAAGCTCGTGCTTGCAGCAGGTCATCAGTGAGAGCAGATCAGGTCACTCAGGGATTTATCCCAGAACAACTGAGACTGGGAAAGACAGACTTTATTTAAAAAAGGTTTCTCTTTAACATAAAAGATGAAAATAATGTTTTTCAAATTGTGTAATACTATAATGAAGTGTAACATTTTAAGGCATACTATAAAAACTAATAAATTCAGTTACTTTGCAGAGAAAGGCATACTTAGAAGAAACTCAAGGGTGGCTTGTTCCCCCTGTCAGTGTATGCAAAGAACTGGCTAGTGTACAGCAACTTAAAAGCAGGCCTTGGCCTTACCTCCACCAGGACTTGTGTGATGGTGCAAAGGTCTCAGCTCTGCCCGTTGTGCTGCAGCATGTGCAGAAAATCTCGCTGTCCAGAAGTGAAATGTCCAAAAAAGGAGACAGAGGAGAACTAAAACTTTATTTGAATAAAGGAAGAGTCCACCGGGCATAGATGTTAAAGCTTTATTCAAATAAAGGGAGAGTCCACCGAGCATATCCCTGTGGGATCTCTCAAATTGCTGGGAGATGCAGCCCCCCTTTTATCCTATTTCCCGACGAGGGACGCCCTCTCCTTTTCCCCATTGGCCAAGGTACTCAGGAGTTACAGCCTTCCCGGCCCGCCTACACTAAACTCATGTCTCCCTCCTCCTGTTCACACCTAAGGTCACCTGACTCCTTTGTCCCCCTTGCTGAAGAATGAAGGGGAACTGCCCTATTTCCCCTATTTGTAAAGGCCCTCAACTCTTGGCAGATGTTCTTTTGTCCTCCTCAACTCATGGCTCCACTCAGTCTCCTGCTCCTTTGTCCTGCTCTTCAGCCAGGCTGTGGGGGAACCTCCTTATTTGTAAAATCACACACCTGAGCTTTCCTCACAAGGGGATGGTGGAAAGATGGAGAAAGACTTGTATTACTCTTGGAAGAGTTGTTACAGATAAGTGCTGTAAAGCTCTTTAAAATGAAGCAGCTCTGCAATTGCTAGAGCTATTTTTAAAGGCTGTGGGAATGAATCGGAACCAAAACTAAAAATAGCTGAACACTTAAGAGAATAATTACACTATCTCCCTTGTGCATCTAAGCACATTCTTGTTTGGGGCATCTGAATTACCTGCTTCCCGCTGTTTATTTAGCCAGAACTGCAAGGGGTAATTCAGGCTGTGAGCTGGGTATTTGAAATTAGATAATGTGAATACCATCCTCAGGGACAATTGAGCACTCTTCCAGCATGTCTGTCAAGTACATTCTTAGAAGAGGAACACAATCCTTACTTAACTTGCCTTAATAAAAGGGGGGGAAGGGGAAGAGGAAGAAAAGAAAAAAAACAAGGTGGGACATATAATTTTCCTGTTTAATCGCATAGGAGTAATAATTAAAAAAAAAGCGACAGTAAAATTAAAAAAAAAAAAAAAAGATTGAACTAACTTGATTAAGGAATAAACTTTCATTTTCCAAAAGTGTATATCCATTTCTCCAATCCGTTGTCTCTAGCTAATCAAAAAACTGGATGATTTTAAAAGATTGTGGGATAGAGCCTCAGTAACTGGCTCTCTAAATTGGGACATGTGATACTGAATTCTTTATTTTACTGATTGATTGTCATAAGTCAGTCATGAATTTATTAGGCATTTTCATCACTCTTGTTCTCTGAAATGTGTTACTTTTAGGAGATTGCTCTTAATTCATATTGACTTATTTTGTTGTCTTGAGGCATTGGTGGAGGAGCTTTGCATAGTCAAGATTGTAGATTGGTTATACTTGTTCTTGACTATTCTTTTTATTCTATATATTCCTAGCAAATTAGTTGAATAATGAACTCTTTTCTTATTGTAAGTTTTGATACCGTGTGTATGCTTGTTTTAATTTGTGAGCAGCATCTGTGAGGTTTTTCTATGGGATGATTTGTGTATATATATTATTTAGAATATCCAATTTTGTGAGTTTTAGGCTCAGACATGCAAGAATTTATATTGTATGAGCTCTTATGTAGACAGTTGATACCTCCTGTGTTTTTTCACTCATTTTTCCATCTTTCAGTGTCTAGCATTTTTGAGGCTTCTCATAGAAAAGCCTTTTAACTAGTGAGTAGGGTTAAGCTGCAGACTGAACTTTCCCAGGACTGCATGAAGTCCAAGGTGTTGTCTTTAATAAAGCAGAGGTCTGTCTGTGGCAGGGTGTAACTAAAGTTAGGTCAGTATTTGCAGCTGTCAGATATCTTTTCCAGCAGTGTATTTTGAAACCTCAATTTTTAAAACTGAGGTCTCATTAGAAACAAAGTGAACAGACACTAAAGAAAGGTTGCAGGTCCCTATGTACTGCTCTGCAGATAAAATAACACAATCAATTTTAAGGGGAAATAGCCACTTTATGAAATTGCTGTTTTTAGATCATCTGTGGAAAGGCTTTGTATTTTAAAAGTACAAATGTTTTGTCTTGTTTGGATTGGAAGGTTCAGTACCTCGTTAAATACTTTACAGCCATGCATTTAAAATATATTATTTATGGAAATAAAACACCCAAAACCTGAAGTTACTAGGAAAAAAGCCAAGAAGCACTATTGATACTGCTAGTCTCAAGTGAATATTCTGATAGTCATGATTTGTGAAGAGTCTCACGTGAAGAACAAAAAGGAGATGTTTTACAGGTCAGGTACAAATACTTCTCATGTAGTCTGATAACTCAAGCTTCCCTGTTTCATCCTGGTTCATTAGGGGATATTGGTCAGTGTAAGTGTTTCACAACCAGGGTCCAGGAACCATTAACACTCTTACCATCAATTTTGCAACAAATCAATCAATTTACAATCAACTTTTTGCAACAAAATTTTACTATTACAATCTCTTCTGCAGGTAAGAATATCACCCAGTCTGCTTCTGTGAAACTGGAGAATAGTGTAGACCCACATTTCAAGCTACCCATTCCCATCTCTGTAGAAATTATTGAAATGGGACACATAGTTGTGTGTGTGTGTGGTGGTGTGTTTTTTTTTTTTTTTTTTTTTTTTAGCGGGGAGAGAGAGATTTGAAGATTTATGGCCTACAGGTCAGTATCCTGCAGAACAATTTGTATCACTCTTTCACTTCACTTCTTGTTTATGCTACTTATCTCAAGGTTCACAGGTTGTCAAACATTATTTTGTAGAATTGGTGTACAGAACAAGGATGAACGTGCATAACTTCTACCAAGTTTGTAGTCATGATAAAAAAAACACTGTCATGTTCTTTACAAGTACAGGAAAACGAACCCGTACTGAATATCTTTTGAGTTCACAGTCTACAGGCTGAAAAACAGCTTTTAAAAAATCAGGAAATTAGTGAAAACTATTCCATACTTCAGAAAGCCAAAGTGTGTTTGTCTGCTGAAGAGATCTGTCCCATTGTCCACCTGCTCAGTACTTGTATAACATCATCCATATGCCAGGAATCTACTTTACTGAGATGGCAAGAGCTAGAATGAAGTGATCTGAAATAAAGAAGCTATTTAAAAGAGGAAAATAAATAAAAATGTCTAAACACATAAGCAACCATCCTGCTCAACATTTCAATGGCTCTCTTCACCCTTCAATGTAGGTTGGCCCTTCTGACGCATTCTAGTTATATTATATGTGGGTTTTTTCCCTTCACCTGCTCTCCTGAAAGGTAACTCTTCTGTCATTGTAACTTGCCCATCTGTTTTATCCTCTTCAAAGAGAGGATCTATATTAAGTTCCTTAGGCAGAAAGGCCTAAATCCTGATTGATAACTTGAGGAAATATTTATTTAAAAAAAAAAAAGTCTGTAACCAAATACATATGGTTGAAGGTGAAGTTCAGTTGAGTGCATCTGCTTGACATAAATTTAGCTCTTCTCTTGCTGAAAGCAATTCATCACACTGCCCTCTATATGCTCTCAGTTGTAGCTGTGGATCATCTGAAATAGACTTCTTGTATTAGATTGTGTGTGGTTATAAAATACTTACAGCGGCAGCATTTGCCATTCGATTTGTCATACCTGCTTCTTGTTCTAACTAACAGAAAATATAAATACCAACTCTTTAAAACACTGTTCTTTGGTGGCATCAAACACTGTTTTTCATATGGAGTTAGAAAAAAAATGCATGTTAATATTTGGGCAGACCATTCAATCTAAGAATCTTAAGAATCTGGGAAATTAATTTTCTCAGGGGCTTTTTCTCTCTAGTTATAGTTGCACATATGTGTAAAGGTACAGAAAACCAGTTCTGAAATCTTTTATATATTACGTGACTATAGTTTTGCGGCCTTCTGGAATGCCTGATGATAAATGTACAAGTATAATGGCAACATTAATGACTAAATAGTTATTCTTGAAGCAGTGTAAAACTGATTTTTTCATAACTTCCAAGAATGCAAATAAAAATACCTTCAGTTTTTAACAACTCACTTTGGAGATGGTGATCAATTTACTTTATGTATTTCTGTCTTCTTCTGGTCTTTTCTATATTATTTTCTTAACTGTCCCCTGTCCTTTGGGAAAAGGGACACTCTGGAAACAGAAGACAGTTTGACTAGCACCATCTTCTGCAGCAATTTAAACCTAAGACTTTGTTACTTGTTTTATTCTTGTTGGCGTTTGTAAGGGCGCCATTAGATATATGGCAAGGGAATCTCACCTCAGTTACAAACACCTTAAGTCATACTGTGTTTCCACTTTTGATCATTGTAAATTATTAATTGTGGCTTCACCTAAAATGGGCAAGATAGTTCTAGAGAGAAATATTTTGTCAGTTGTAAAATACTTAGGTTGTGTTAATGAAGTCCATAGGGACTTATAAATTAGCTAATTTTTAATCAATTAGATAACTGTCTCCTTGGAGATTGACCATAGAAGTCAGACTCAATGATAACTAGTGAGAAGTATTTAAGTTATAATTTTTTTTTCTGTGGAAGATGTAAGGTATATATATTCAGCTGTGCCAGGTTCTGTGTGGTGTGGAGAAAACAGTAACAGAGCGAGCTGAGGAAGTGACTGCAAGTCTTGATCCTTTGCTGCCCTAGCTGAAGCTTAACTAGGAAGTGTAGCTTGAGCAGGAGTATGCTTTAAAGACAGGAGGGGAGGGAAAAAGGCTAGGAAAGGTGATAATTCCTTGGAGAATGCTGTGACCTGGGTTCTCTGAGGGAGAATAGATGAACTGCTCTATTCATGTGATGCTAGGCCTCAAAATTTATGCCTGAGGGGCTTCCACAGTGACTGGCGCTTTTTGCCTTAGGTGGGCACCTAAGATGAGTCAGATGCCTGGCCATCTGAAGATACTTGCTTCTCTTAAATTTTAAACGTCTAAACATGGGGAAGATGATTTTCATCCACTAAGCCATCTTTACCAGGTCCAGCATGAACTAGTGCCTTGTAGCAACACTATGGTTCAGAGTTGGGCTCCTCCTTTTCTATGGAGGCAACCCAGCACCGCATCCTCTGGCATCCTGTCCCCCTGCAGTGCCTCTGTGTCTGCTCTCACTCCTCCTGCTCTCCTGATGATGGTTCGTTTCTCCTAAAGAAGAAAGTAAAAATTAATGGATAAAACCCCACAGCCCCTTTATTATAAGCAATTTCAGTGCATCAGAATGCATATATACAAAACATCCAGGCTTTGCCTGTGTAGCAGTTGTGATACTGACAGTAATTGTGGCAGGAGAGCTGTCATGTTGGATGGTTTTGTCTGAGGTTGGGGTAGGCAGTCATCTTGCAGTGAAAGTTCAGTAGCATCACCCCACTTTGTGCACACATGGAGGTTTGGGGCAGAAACATATTTAACAGTGAGGCAGAATATTTTATCTGTCAAAAATAAAGTACTCGATATATCATACTCTTATTGAGGGAAGAGTTAACTTGAATAAAATGTGGAATACAGCTAAATGGAGACCATCAGCTGTAATTTTCCATCAAGGTTATGATTTAGGGGAGGTCTCAAGTACCTGTAGTGGCAGTGTTTTAAATTCCTTCAATATCACTGCAGATGCCACCAACAATTTTTAGTACAGGCAGAAAGTAATTTGTGTTGATCAATGTCTTGAACATATGTCTTTGCTGAGATGAAATCAAATTGCTGAATAGAACATAGATGATGTGGACAACTGTTAATTCATAAGCTTTGTCAGAGAATAACACAGTGATATTGAACAGTTGTCTAGTTTTGTCAGTAATGAATTGAGTTAGCACAAATCAACAATAAAGTAGAATATAAGAGATTTTGTTTTTTATCAACTTGTGCTACTTGTCAAATTCAAGAAGTCATTTCATTGAATCAATATGATTTAGGGAAAAAATAAAACTGAATTGTGCTTCATGTCCCCAGTAAGTTATTTAACTCTGTGCTTTGTCAAAGAAAAAAAATGAAAGTAATTCTGAGATTTTTCTTTCCCTTCCTAAAGTGAGAATGCATGTTATAGAATAAGCTGTGGATTGTCTCAAGTCAATCCTTTTTTATGTAGGAAATTCATTTTTGAATTGGTTTGAATTTCAAGGGGATGACTAAAATAGTTTCCTGCATGCACAGTTTGTCATCTGATAAGTCACTGTATAAGACTGAGATTTATGCATTCACATTATTTAGAAAATAATCTGAAAATTCAAACTGATGCAATTATATGAGAACACTGGTTATTATCTCCTTTTTATACTTGCCAAAGCTTTTATTCTTATTATTTACATTAGCACTTTAGCATGCATCTGTGCTGGGCCTTATATTCAGTATGATGGGAGGCTCAGGAAAGCTGACTTTTTAGTGTCTTGACATCACACTGTTTTCCCTTCTCTTTTCCTATCCTAGATGCCATTCATGAAAGTGAAATAGAGATAGCCACGCTAGAGAATAAACGGTCTAATATAGCTCAATTAGTGATACCTAGGCATAGCCTTGGAAGAGGATAGGAACTCACTGTCCGTTTTGCTCTCTGTGAAATCATAACTTACAACTCATGTGAAGCTGTTTACTATTTGCATCCCAATTGGGTTTGTGTTGAGTTCGTTAAACTGTAGGGGGACTTTATAGTCTTCTTTGAAACTGTTGTTTCAATTAAGTGTTGAGTTGGGAAGAGGTGGTTCTGTGAGTCTTTTAAAACTTACAACTGAATTATGAGACAAATTATCTGACCCAGCTTGGCTTCCTTCAAGCTCTTCTCAGAATCATTTAGGACCCACAGTTAGTCTAGACTGACTAAGAGCTTGAAAATACCAGTGAATGAAGATGCCATGATCAGTTTTTTCTTGATCAGAGATTGTGTTGTTTTGGTTTGGTTTTGTGCAGGTTTTTGTTTGTTTGGCTGTGGTTTAAGGGGAGAGAGAAGAACTTACTTAGAGATGGTTTCCTCGGTGTTTGCCTGAAAACACAGGTTATAGAAAATGCTCCAATATCATGGACTTTCTATATATCATAATTTCTCTCGTTTTGCCTTTTTAGTAAATTTAACTCTAAGAATCAACACAGTACAAGAAATTCAATATTTTTCCCTGGGATTCAGATTTTCTTTGAACAAAGAAAATTTAATATTTCCATTCTATTAAAAAACAGAAATGGAAAACAACACAAGTGGTAGTATTCACTAATAAGTATTGAAACTCACTAGCAAGTTTTTTTTTAACTATATAAACACAATATATGAAGTACAATGATCTTACAGTTCATTCATCATAATGCTTGGTGTTTAAAGTGCCTCTGACAGCTCAGTAGATGATCTCGTTTGGACTTTATATTTAGGCTATTGACTCTAAGTAATTGTATGGTTATCATAGGAGATAAATGAAGCTTAATTAAATTTACTATGATCTCGCATAGCTTCTGCTTCCTTAATGGAATAAAATTATTTTGTTGTCAGCATGTGAACTGACAATTCAACCCCTCCACTAACTGTGCAATTATTCTGTGTCGTTGTATTTACTGGCATAAGCAAATTGACAACCGTAACGCGACAACGAATAGCACCACAGTTGTTATTTGATATTATAACATATAATCTAATGTACCAACTGGGCTTCAGTCAAAATCTTTATCCAACTGTCTATCCAAATATTTTGTAGGTTCTTCCATAGAATGTCTTTCTGTATTTCATCTTGGAATTGTAAGGCCCCATAGCTGTACTAACTGTTCTGCTAAATTCAGTATTTGTTACTATAGTAAAATGGAACCAGGCATTAGGGAATCTTGGAGGTTTTCAGATATACTACAAGATATCTCAGAAGATTCAAACACACATCTAAAACACTTGTAAATCTTCCACTTTCAGCTAGTCATAATACTTGCTGTCATTAGTAGAAGTGCAAAGCAGTTCTGTCGAGGTTAAGCTGTGATAAATGCTTAGAAACACAGGCAGAGACTTGGGCAGGGAATCTTGGCCCTGTGCATGTGGCATGTGCCCGATCTGCGGAGGGAGAAGGGACAGCATTGCCCACCCTTACCCTTGACCCCGTCCCTGCGGCACCTGCGCTCTGCGCTGCAATCCCAATTCCTGCACAGCTGCTCCCTGAACCTCTCCCCTGCTCCCCACAGAATCGAGCTGTTATCACAACAGTCTTGCTGGCCCCATCCGTATGACTGAATAAAACAGACCAAGGACCGTGGCCTGAACCACGTCCACCTGTTCTAGCCACAGCATTCAATCTCTTCTGGGCTCACCCAGTGCCCTCGTGCCTCTAAGACACAGATAGTGTTTTGTGTAGAGTCCTTTTCCAGTTCCAGACATCTGCAATGGTTTGAGGGCTGTGTTGCCACCCATGGGAATGGTATCCTCCTAGCACAAAAGTGAGGATGCCCATTGCATGGCCTGGGCTTTTTCAGATGGGCATGGCAGCTTGTATAAGCCCTGAGAGGGTGATGGTGGAAGGCTGTGTAGATGGCAGGAAGCTCTGTGTGTGTTTTATCCTGTGAACAGTGTTCAGGTCTGACTTGGATGGCTGGCATAGACTAGAGCAATCTTGGGGAGGGCGGTAACTGCCTCTTGTGGATGACCAGATTCTCACACTCTTCAGCCTTACTTTGCTTAACAAACAGGGGTATTGTAGTCACTGGGAACAGAGTTGTTCCTCTTCATCACTGCATCCTTTGAGAGACAGAGAAGAGCAAATTCTTCTGTCAGGAACTACAGTGAAGGTGGAGTGATTAGTGATAGTGTTTAGTGGGGAAAAAAAAAAGTAGAAATTAATTAGCTCTGATTGTGAAGAGATAAAAGTTATAAAACAGTCTTAATGATTTTTGGTTTATGCTATGCAGCCTTAATGAAGAGATAGCCTAGTGGCTTTTTACTATCTAAAATTAAATTACTAAGATAAGAATGAGATCTTATTAAAAGTAGTAATATGAATAAAACTTGAGCCTCTTCAGAGAAGTCATAATTTTTTTAAGTGCTACTCTGATGATTTAGGCTAAATACAACTCCTTTATTTTTTGTATTGTGGCAGTGCAAAAGTATGTAAAAATGTTGTCCACGCCAAAAAATTAACAACAACAAAAAAAAAAGCAGAGCTTAACTATTGCCCATGTAAATGCTAGACCCAGAACACACTAGTGGACGCTACAAGAAGCTTGGAAACATCCTTCCTTGTTTCTTGTGGAAAGTGGGGACTCCCTGCACCCTACCCTGAGAGGCCTGGGATCTAAATCTCTGATTGATAAGGATCATAGCTGAAACTTTTTTATCCCCATGCATTAACACTCAATCTTCTGCATCTCACGGGTGCCTTTTAAGAGCTCTTCTGCTATCACTGGCCCAGAGGGTTTCCGTAGGCAGTGATCACCACACATTTGTCCCTGGCTTTTCTCTCTTCTGCTAGAACGCTAAGCCGGCTTGCTCTGGAGGGTATTTCTGGGAAACTGTCCCTCATTAAGAAGAATTGAATTCCCTGTCTGTTCCTCAGTGACAAGCTTCTATATTGGAAAGTTCTCTGTGTAGTGGTTTGTGAGCCTTGAATTAAGGCTGTTTTCTAAAGAGTTGGTTAGAAGAGTTGGAAACAACTTTTTGAGTGTTGGTTTAGGTGCTGGTGATATAGCCACCTCTTTACCCTGTGTAGTGTATAGCGTGTGGTCTGCCTCACATTTGAAAAGAGTTTGTATCCTTATTCAATCTCTTTGGTCAGCCTCATCCATCGAGTTCCTTGTGCAAGGATTTTGAGCCTATCTCAGTGAGCTAATAATCAAAGTGTAAGGAAAGATGCATCTAATAACACAGCTCTCTATACTGGATTTAGGGACATGAGATTTATGCTGTGTACAGGCCGCATGTGAACTCCAAATGATTCAAAATCTGAGATCATGGTCAAACTGAAAGGCTAAATGCCAAAGAAACATCGCATATGTTAAACAGCACAGAAGAGAACTCTGTAATGACTGCACCCCTGCTCCGAACTTTGCAGGAAAGGCCTTCTGCCCATCCTGCCTGTACACTGGCAAGAGAATTGGGGATTCAAGCGCATTGTAGCTCTGAGCTCACCAAAGGAGTGTGCAAAAGAATTGTATCCTGAAATGGGATAAACTTCCAATGTTTGTAAAGAGCAGTAGGCTCTCAGCTGAAATCATGCTCTCACCTGGCGATGTCAGCTCTTCAGCTGCCTTTGTTACTTTTCAGTAGGAGTGTGTGTGTCTGTTATTAGTGTCTTCACTTTGAGTAGGCTGTGCTTCCAGAGCCTCCTTCATCTTTTTTTGCTATGATCAAATCTGTCGATTAAACTGCGTAGATTATTCCATCTGAAGAGCTTGGTTTACAACTATTTCTCCCTGGTTTTGTGCTGATATAACTCCACTGAGATCATGTAGATATTCCTTATCCCAAAGGAAAGAACAGATCTTGCATGCTCAGTTAATGTTCCTACTTCTCTCCCCAGGGGAGCTATCCTCCTTTGCTAAAAGTTCTTTTGAATACTCTAATTGAGGATAAGGATCTCTTTGAATATTAATTATTTTTTCATTGGCCTTGCTCAAAATATTTAACTCAAAGCAATTTCCTGGTAATTATCTCTTGATTATAACTTTGAGGGGACTTCCCCCCTTTTTAAAAAAAAATCTAATTTATCAAAACTTTAGTTAATGCCCAATATTACTTCCTTTTGCACGTGTCCAGTTAATCACAACTACAGATAAAAAGCGATAAGCAGTAGCCACCAAGAGGTAATTTTCCTTTGTGAAATTTCCTTATTGTAAAAACTGTCATTTTACCACTGCTCTCCCTTTGTTCCTAGTCCTTTACTTGATTTATTTGAGTATACTGTAGATGTTTGTCCCTCATGCACATAAGCTCAGAGTCTTTTGACTGGTTGAATCTGTTGGGCCTGTACAGGCAGACAGTTTCGTACAAAAGCAAAAGTAGTGGAAGAACTCAAGACTTCTTTCCTAACACTTACAGGAACAGTGAGATAGGATCTGATGACTGCCCAACCCACTTTTTCATTCTTACTCACACTAGGCTTCCTAATTAGGAAGAATTAAACAAATGGCAGAACCCTTTTTTTGCTTTATTGCAGAGAGGGACTAAGAAATTTCAGTTTTGTACCCAAGGGCATGTGATACTTTGGACTGACTACAGGAAAAACTCAGAAACCATCATGTTTAAATCCTTTCTGTCATGAATTGATTTTTTTTATTTTAATAGTCACAGTAAATGCCCTTTCTAATATGTGAAAAGGGATAAAGTTTCCCAAATGCCTGTTTAAAATTTCTTCTAAATCAGGACATGAAGTGAGGAGCTTAGATTTTGTTCTTAGCGTGAGTGAGAGAGGAAGCATCTTGTTTTTCAAAATAACTTGAAGGATGCAACAATCATCCTCTGTACCAAGAAAATGATCATTTTTAATGGGACAATCACGTCACTTGGATTTAAACAATAAGAAGCACAGCCCATTGCTGAGTTCTCACTGTTCCTGCCTGGGGACTCAGCATTATCTGAAGCTTATGGTGTTACCTTCAAAGCTACCCTCTGAAAGCACTGCTGTAAGAATAAGTTTTCATTATTTCAGTCAGGAACAATATCCAGTTTCAAGCCCTTGTGGAAGAAATCTTTTGTGGCCTTAATTCATATGGAGCCCTCTATAAAGATCTTGTGCAGAATTCATTCCTCAATTCACCTGGGAGTTCTCCATGAACCTAAATTATTGCTTTGCACATCAAAACGGAGGAAAAAAAACCCTCTGGGTATACTAGAGCTCTCTATACTAAGATAATAGAACCAAATCATTTGCTATACCCTTTCTGCCCCCCTAAGCTTGGGGAAGAGCTGCTGCATGACGTTCACCAGCAAGAGTGTCAGAAGGGATCACTCCTGGCTGCCTGTGTAGCCCCTGCGTTGTCATCAGCTGGCTGGCAAACCCCTCCCACGGGGTGGCACTTCCAAGGTGTGCCACTATTTATAATCTGCACAGCAGCTACGAGGAGTGTGCCCCATTCATGCTTGTCAAGTCTTATGGATTCAGTTGCTGCAGCAGATGCCAAATTTTGTAGAGAAGCACTCCCGTCTCTATTCAACTGAATTCCTCCTTTCTGCCATCCCAAGATAATGCCGATAATACTGCTCGACAGTTATCTGCAGTGCACCAGATAATGCTTGAAGAATTTGCTCTTGAGTAACTGTAGTTCTTTGCAACTACAGCTACCATAGAGTTCATTTAAAATTTATTCTGTTCTTAAGCAGCATTTTTATTCAATCCAATATTAAAATCATAAAAAAGCACAATTCTGCACATAATTTATTTCTATAAATCTGAAAGTAAACTTAAAGCATCTTTTCTATTATTTGTATAACATGTAATTTAGGAAGCTGGATAAGTTATTGATTCTACTTCAAAGAGTAGAAATTCTCTCTTGATTGGGACTGCTTTTGTTTCTTTATTTCGTGCAGGCCTTTTTTTGAAATAACTTCTATGTAAATGCAACTCATTAATGTGTGTCCCCAACCCCTGCCGTTGCAAATCTTTTCCAACTGGCTAAATGGGGTGACTGGAGCTTTTAGGATTAATTTTCATTAAGTGACCTACTTTGCTGGGAAAGATAATCATGCATTTATAGCCTCTGGCACTCTATTCAGGTCACAGATGGACAGATAGCAAAATCATTCCTCAGTGACTTACTGCAGTTGTAGTTAATGGCCAGTGGGGATGGTAATAGGCTCCATGTTAAGTGGTCAGAATGCCTAAAAATATGGGAGATCACTGAATTCTCCTTTATCTTTAAGGGGCTGTCACAATTATGTCATAGGATGTCAGTAAGCAGTTGCTCTAAGAGCGTTTTTCATTAGTGATCAAAGTACTGTCACAGGTGTTAAATATCTAAAAATATATGTATTGGATCCTTTGTCTTGAAAATGGAGCGCCATGCAGTGTTCAGACTAGACATGTGCAATATGTGACCCATACTAAATACCATGATCTATGGCAAAGATGTGAGATTTTGGGAAAGTTGAGCTCTTGATCACTATCAAGTTATGATTCTCTATGTATAGGTGGCATTCTAAAGATAATTTTACAAGCAATCAATATGACCTAAACCTCTGATATGGAAGCATTTTTTGGTAAACTGTTATCAGTTAGTTCAATAAAACTTGTATTTTGCTGTTGTCTCTCACAAGTTCCTTTTCTCTCTTTTATTTGTCTTACTATATTTATCGTGGCTATGTTTGAAAAGCAGTTTGTTGCTTTATTTTCAGACATTCGGAAGTTTCACACTGGAAATGGTCAGGCTTTATATTACTATCTAATGTTTTTTAAAAAATCAGTAGAATTTTCATGCTTGAAAACAGGCAAGAAGCAGAAGTGCTAAGAATGTGACGTTGCTTTTGGCAAGTCTGAAGAAATAAGTATTAAAATTGTGATATTGCCAGCAAAAGAGTGCAGAATTTTCAGAACAAAACAAAATATAATTTGAACTCTTACACTTCAGGATTCAAAATGTATGTGTCCTTGTGTCCCTTATTTATACAAACAGCTCTTTTGCCCAATGGTGTAAATCTGAAAGGTGTTTTGGTAGAAGCTGTGTTGCAGTTGGGATCACTTTGATTACTGAGCAAATCATTTCATGTGCTTTTAGGACAAATAATCTCACGACACATTAAGGATGGTTGTTTTTCATTTAGATAGTGCTTTGCCACTTTCAAGGCAATCTGACAGCACTCTTTATTAAGAGAAATCAACTTTACCTTTAAAGCATTAGATTTTGTCACAAGAAATACTGAGTTTTTCCATTTAGTAAAAGAAAAAGCAATTTTCTTTTAATAAAAACATTTCAAATGGTNGGACAAATAATCTCACGACACATTAAGGCTGGTTGTTTTACATTTAGATAGTTCTTTGCCACTTTTAAGGCAATCTGACAGAACTCTGTATTTCTTGTGACAAAATCTAATGCTTTGAAGGTAAAGTTGATTCCTCTTAATAAAAAGTTTTTCCTTTTAGTAAAAGGAAAAGCAATTTCTTTTTAATAAAAACCTTTCAAATGGGNTTTGTTTTACCAAAAGCACGTGTTTCTAGAGTTACTTATCAGTTTGAACCAACATAGCGCTCTCTGTAGATTTAGGCATAAATTCAGATGCTTTCAACGTGGCTTAAGAATAGCCTGCTGTAGGTGTCCTTTTTACCTGTTCTGAAAAGAATTTAAATCAAAGTATGACTGATTTTAACCAAAAGAATCCATGAAGCAAACCTTAACGTATCTTTTTTGTTTCTTTGTTTATCTGGAATAGTTGTGGGCAGATTGAAATAAAGCATCCCAGTAGTGTTACCTTCTGTGTACAATCTTGCCATTAGGGGCATTTTATACCAACTGAGTATGTGTGCCACAAGTTAAAATAAACCCCACATTTTGAGTGGCAGTACTTGGAGGGTGCCATTCCACAGCCCCTTTCTTCCTTCAGTGCTTAGGGTCTGTAGATAGGATTTTTTTTTTTTTTTACATGCAAGTAGGTTATATTGGTGTCTAGTTAGGCATTCTTGCTCTCTACTTCATGGTGCTGACCCCCAGTCACTGTTTTATCCAGTCACAGCTTTTCTCAGTTTTAAGTGTTTTCTGTGTTTTCAAATATAGAGTGGAAGAAGATATTGAGCAATAATTATGTTGTTACAAGAAACAGTTAAAACTGTAAAGAAATTGTTGAAAAAAAAAGTAAATCAGTACTAGAATTGGTTAAAAGTTATTTCAACCAGATTCTGATTTTGTCTTGCATAGAAATGCAAAACTTCTAAGTCTTTGGTACTTTGTATGGTATTCACCCCATAGTTATATGTATTTTGGAGAATGTGGGATGATATAAGAAAAAAGCAGAACAAGTTTGGGAAATATGTACTATCAGGAATAATGCTAGACTAAATTAAGTAAATATTTTTATATTTGTGGTACAATCTGTGGAAGGTAGGATAGGAACTATTTCTAGAAAAAACAAGATGTCATGCACAAATAACATGTATATTGCAATAGATGTTTTCATGCCCACTATATAGATTACTTAGGCATATAAGTAAGCTTGAGAAATTATATGAATAGAGTCCAGTTGAAAATGACCGTTTTAAAAATAAAGAGTTCCAAAGACAACTTCAGAGTTTTAAATATGGGTAATTGTAGCAGTAATATTTAATCCTGACGTTATAGTATAGAAGCAATAACTTAAGAGCAAAAGATTTTTTTTGTCAGGGTCGTAAGGACACTGGCAAAAAGTAAAGGTGAAAACCCCAAGGGATTCAACTTTCATTCTTATTAAGCAACAACTAGAGATCTGGCTTCCGCAAGCTTCATTACTTATGTTTTTACCTTGTATCACTGTGGGCATATAAATTATTATATTGAAAAAAAAATCCATTCACTACCCTTTTTGCATGTTAAATTACAATATTAAATGATCAAAGGGTTTTCAGCCAAAGGGTTTTCTACTGGATACAGATCTGCTGTGTTACATAAATATAAAATCTTCTTGTTACATAAATATAAAACTTTCTATGCATCATTCTTCTGTGAGGAAAGATGGGTCACAAGGCACGTTTGGTAAACGTGTAACTGTCACACACACACACACACAGAGTTAGCAACTAGTTCTGCCATTGCAGGGCTACCGAGTGGAACTAGCCACTTGAAGGAAACAGCTGGTGTGGATGTTTGTTTGATAGCTGAGAACCCCAGGGAGGAAATGTGAATATGATAAGGAACTAGGTTTTCATTAGCTTGTTTTTTACAGTATTTGTTGAAAGTAAATGTGATCAGAGAAAAATAAGAGTAGACATTGTTATAGAAATTAGTCCTTACCTTCTTTAATGTATTAGTCAGTGTGCCCTGATAAAGTAGGATTATCATTATTCTAATTTAGTCATTTACATTTTAAAATTTCCAGTAGTGAGCTTCTAATTAGTTGAATATATCATGAAATGCTATAGGAATTTAAAAAAAAAATCAAAAAACAAAACAAAACAAAAAAACCCTCACTTGTACTGCAAGGATAAGAAGTATGTGTTTGGAAGGAGATGCAGAGCATGGCAGAATCAGACCTCGTATTTTAGTAGAACAGCGGATGTGATCTGAATTGATAAGATTATTCCATAATGACTGGTTGGATTTGAATACCTAAGCTCTCACCAGGAAGAGTTTGGCAACATAGACTGAACTGCCACAGAAACATGGAGCGGTCCAGGTTTCTAGCTGTGGGGAATGCCTGAGCCTCTCTGTGCTACCAGGGAGTAGTGAAAACACCGGCTGCCTCAGGTGTGAGCAGGTGGAGGACCTGCTCAGCCTGGTGGTGGAGCTCAAGGAGGAGGTGGAAAGGCTGAGGGCCATCAGGGAATATGAAAGAGAAATAGACTGGTGGAGCTGCATTCTGCAGCCTTCCCAGGAAGGCCACTTGGAGAACCCCCCAGTTCAGCCTGTAAATCCAGTACCCTCTTGCCATAGGGCAGAGGGAGCAGAATTAACAGCATCGAGGGGTGATCAACAATGGAAACAGGTCCCTACTCGAGGTGGCAGGAGACCCCCTCCACGGCCCACCTCACCCCTACCAGTGGCCACGTCCAACAGGTACGAGGTCCTGGAACTTGCGGATCAGGTAGAGGAGGTCAGGATCCAAGACCCATCTAGGGGGCTGCCTACAGAGGAGTGGTCAGGTCCACACCCTGAGGCTGCTCCCCCTAAGGAGAAAAGAAGCATCAGAAAGAAGCGGCAGGTGATCGTTGTGGGTGACTCCCTGCTGCAGGGCATGGAGGCAGAGATCTGTAGACCAGACCCCACATCCAGAGAGGTCTGCTGCTTGCCAG